>FXXK01000959.1:86360-153774 GCA_900184695.1 Betula pendula | reverse complement strand
ATTTTTTGAAAGTATTTTATGATGTCACTATGAGAATGTAAATAACCGACCTAATAGGTTTGTGAATATTCATTATGAGAATGTGAATTTGAAACAGGTTTTTATATTATTGGGTTATATTACATTTTGAAAATATCAACATTTTTTGAAAATTGCCATATTAGAAAACCTATTTTTCGACCCAAAAAGCGCAAAGGCTTTAAGGTCATAATCTGAAATTTGGCCCAAAAAGCGCATGGGCCAACCCAACCAAACTGAAAACTTGGCCCGGTTCAACCGACATTTCCGACCGCCAATTACTGACAAAGTCGGTAATGTCGGTAGGCGAAACAAGCCTACATGCGGTAAAGTCGGTACAATTTCTGATATTACCGACTGTAATTTGGCGAAACACGAAAATGCTATTTTCGACACCGACTTAACCGACGAACACCCCTACGCATAGTCTCCAATCTCTAAATCTGAAAAAAATGATCTTGCTATTAATCTTATGCTTCTAATAACCCAAAATGTCATTCTAGCTGAGCATCGAACGTTTGACCAGGAGGGTCGAACGTTTCTAACTCCTCTTAAAGTCTCATAAACGTCTAACCAAAGAAAATAAAATGTCTTAAACTACAAAAGCACAGGGTTTGAGGTATCAAACTCCTAACCACCTCATATATCCAAAAACCTACATAAATCAACTAATACTCCAAAATAATCAATCTTAAATTAAACAGCATAGAAACTAAGACATAACAACAACTAGGTAACATAACAACAAGCAAAATCAATAAGGAAACAAACTAAGAAATAATGGATACCTTTTCAAGCCAAAACACTTTCATTCTCCTTCAAACACTCCTTCACACACACAAAAGTCTTTGGTGATCCAAATCAAGTGTGAAAAGTGCAGAAGAGGGTTAGGGTTGGTATTTATAGAGCTGAAACGTCTGGTTAAGAACTGATGAATTTTTGGATATATCGAACGTTTGATGCACTATTATCCAACGATCCTAGGGTTTCCACCGAACGTTTGATAAAAGCACATTGAACGTTCCATAAGAGTATCGAACGTTTGATATTGTCTGACATGCACAGTGATCAAAAGTTTTCACATGATCAGTGCATCAGGACATGTATCGAACGTTTAATCATCAATATCGAATGTTTCATGAGCACACCAAACGTTCCATAGAATCCTTGAAATGTTCCACGACATCCAAAGCTCAAAAATAAACCCTAAAATTAATAAATCTTTGGGGCATTACAGTCGTCCCGCTGCCACGCCGTTACCATTGCCGTCCCGCTTCCTCGTTGTTGCCATCTCGCTACCACACCCACATGTCGTTTGAGTCACAATTTTATTAGATCTGATAGATCAAATCTGATCTATTAGATCTGATGATTGGGTAATACCCGATCCGCTCCCTACCCCGCTATACCTAATACCCGCTGGTTACTATTTAGTAACCTTGTATCGGGTAGGCATTTTCCAAACCTGAGGGCCTCGGGTCAGGTACCGGATATCCTCAATATCCGGCTCGATCCAGCTCGTGCCCACCCTAGTTTGGTAATCACTTTTCGACATAATATTTGTCACATCATTAAATACCTCTAAGACTTGACAAACTTTTTCAACCTTTTACCATTCCTCAAGAGTCGGTGACTATCTAAAATTTTCATCCATATCTGAATATCTAGGAAAAATTTCTCTAAATTCAAGAGCATCAGTCAACATAGTATAGGTGCTGTTCCAGCGGGTCGATACATCAAGAAACAACTTCTTTGAAGGTAGTTGCAATTGAGAACTAATCTCTCTCAATTGTATCATTCTACATTCCTACTTTTGGATGCCACCAAATATTTTATCTCATCCCTCACACGATCAATAACTCCCCCAATCTCAGTAAGCCTATCTTGCATTAGCAAATTAGTGATATGAGCATAACAATGTACATAAAACAACCGCCACCCAATAGATAAATTTTTTTCAAAGAAAAATCATTTCTCAAAATCTTAATGGTAGCATCATTATTCCATACATTATCAGCAGTAACGTAGAACTTTTATTTTCAATGTCTCATTTTTTAAAACATTTTTGCAAAGCATGAGAAATAATAACCCTAGTGTGTGGAGAGGGGACATTGAAAAAAATTCAAAACACGCCTTTGCAAAATCCAGTTAGAATCAATAAAGTGGCCGATCACTACCATATAAGAAACCTTTTGCCCAGAAGTTGTGATATTCACTTTGTTAACAAACCTCAAAGTTGTTTTTAGTTTCTTCTTCTCATTCTCATATGTCTTGATGCATTCAATCTTTGCAGACTGTTGTGAAAATCTTTTTTGCCAGTGTGGTGTGTTTGCTCTCATAAACTTATTGAACAAAACGTGTTCCATATGTTTAAATGGATATTCATGGCAAAGGATTATGTGAGAGACGAGTTCACATACCTTCTTTTGATCATACGAAAATTTTGTAACAGAAACCGCTCCATCACATTCACCCCCCTTTGAATCAATCACCAAAAGCTTTTGCTTCTTTTTAGATGCAATATATAATAGACAAGAAAGCAAGTGTGGATGAAATTAAGTTGTAGTACTTAAACGAGTAACAGAGAATATTGATTTACACCAATTACATTAATGCCTCTTCACACCACCCCTCTCAACTTTACTAAAGTCATTCCATATAACAAACGTCTTCCTCAGCTTCCTTTTGGATGCAAGCTTTTGTGCATCTTCTTCAACTATAGGCACCACAATAAAGACATCATACAGAGGGACTGAAACATTCTCATCGACAGGCACACCATGTAAATTGCTACCATCATCATCATCAGATATGCAAAGTGAAAAACTACTCCCATGTTCATTTTCCATCTCTACTTCCTCCACTTCCTCTATTGGAAGATTCAAATCATCCTCCTTAGATTTTCTAAAAAAAAAAAAATGTTGTTATAAGTGACTACATCTACTATTAATAGTCTATATAAGCATGTGAACTACATATTATTAGTAACATATTAACCAACGCTAAAGAGTAAAGTGTGTTAAACATATATACCAGTTTGTAGGTTGTAGATATGATAAGAAACTTTGATACGAGCCAAAATTAATTCGATTTGAAGGGTGAAAAAACAAAACCATATACTCGTCCCTTGTCAAAATACAAATCAAAATTAGAAGTAACAAAGTGAAAAATTAAGATAAATAAACAATGTAAACTGAAGAGTTATAAACAAATTTTTAAGTAAAACAAACACTGCGCCTACCTTGCAATGTTTTTTTGGAAGAAATTGGCCTTTCCTCCGTTCAAAACTTTATGTGTATAATATGCAAATAATATAAGAAATAGCCGAATGAAGAGAGAAAACTACAATCTCCTCCTGACTTTGAAAGGCCACTCGAGTAGGCATGGGCTACGTAGTAAATTAATCAGCAGCAGTAAGGACATGGTAGCTTGAATTTTTTTTTTTTTTTTGAATTTTTTATACGGGGAGAACAAGAGAAAAAAATGAACCAACAGGGTTATAAACCCTTTGATCAACAAACAACATAAACACACTTCAACATCAACCGATCCAGCTGTTTAATTTTTGAAATCCCTCAATTGGATGCGAACCAGAGAATACATTTGAATCGTTGAGAGTAATGAGAGGAGAACAAATTTTTTTATTTCCCCACCAACTTCTTTGAAAACCAGCAAATCCATTAATGAGATTTGAGAGAAAGCCAGCCGGTTTGCTTCTAAAGAAAGACGAGTAGATTTTTGTGGGTTTCGAGCGACAGAGAAGCAACGATTAGGATAGCATTGATAAGATTGATGCGTGAATGAAGGACATGTGTTCTGGAGATATTTTTTTGAAAACAAAGACTTCAATTGAATCTAAAGATTGGACGGATGAAATTAGTGCAAATGAAAAAGATGACTTGATTTTAATTAATGCGAAATTATTGCATGATTGACACATGTACAGAGTAATTGAAATGAATTAAATGCGTGTGATAAGAGAGCAATGAGTTGGATTAATTCTGAGAATTTAACGATTATGACTTTGGAGGAAAAGCATAACAAATCAAGAAGTAGGAATATTTATATAATATATATATATATATATATATATATATTATATATATATATATATATATATATTATATATAATATATATATTTGAAAGGAATAAGGCGCTTCATATATATGATAAATATTTTAAGTACAACACTCTAAAACAACGATATCAGAAATATAGTTGGGGGTTTCCTCAAGAAGCATGAATTCATCTCTAATAAGCAAAGCTTCCTTCGCAAGACAATGGGCCGCACAATTAAACTGATGTTTGACATGAGTGACTTGCCAATAGGACATGCAAGTCAGAATCCCACGAGCTTCCTTAATAAGGTGCCCATATCGATTCCAGTTTTGGCCTTCATGTCTCAGGCCTCATACTACTTGGAGAGCATCCCCTTCCAGAATGATCCTGTGAAAACCTATTTCTCGTGCAAAAAGGATCGCCTGCAAACCCGGAATAGCCTTTACCATATCAGGAGCTATAATGAAATTCTTCGGAACCGACAAAGTGGGCAGCACCTCTCCTATATTGTCCTGAATAATAACCTTGATCCCCATTTTCCTCTTGTGCTTAGCTATGGTTGCATCCCAATTAACTTTAACAGACTCGACCAAAGGGGCTTGCCAACATAGTGGGCTATTAGGAGTCGAAACAACACAAGAAGGCCGATGAGTGGCACTCTGGAAGGCCTCTAATGATTCCGTGGCTGTACAAACCATTGTGCACAGCTGGCTAAGCGATCAAGCAAAGACCATGACATTTCGTCTTATTCATAAGGATCGTGTGACAACCACCATAAGTTTTAAATCATCTCGATCCAAAACACGATGAAGTTCTTCAACAATAGACATAAAATCTGCATGAGCAATACTCCATTTCTGGATCCTACTTCCATACATGCTCCATACGGCCTGAGCAATTGGGCAACTCCATAGAATATGTCTTGTGGTTTTCGACTCAACTCCACATAGAGGACAAAGAGGATCGTCAGTGATTTTCCGCTTGAATAGATTCGATTTAGTAGCCAATGCATTGTGACACGCCCTCCACATAAATACCTTTGCAACATGGGGTATATCAAGTTTCCAAAGTGTCTTCCAGACTACATTAAGTTGACCTCTTCGGGAGCATTCACCCTCTTCAGCAGCTAGACTCCTCTTATCCAAGTGGTAAACACTTCGAAGTGTGAACTCTCCATGTGCAAATGGGCCCCAAATCGGACGATCATCAGTATGGATGGATCCAATGAGAATTTGACATATAACATCAGCAATAACCCCGTCAAAAAGCTCACTGACCAGCCCTGTCTTCCATCCTCTGACTTCCCAATCAATAATATATGCTACCACAACCTTTTCACTAAGGCCCCCTGTGAGATAAGGGGATGATGTTTTAGTATGAGAGAACCATTTATCCTTCCAAATCCAGATGTGACAACCATTCCCTACCTGCCAGATAAGACCTGCTTGAAGAAGGTCCCATGTTAACCAAAGACCTCGCCAAACGTAGATGGTTGGTGCCTCAAAGGGGCTGTGAAGAGTGAGCCTATCGGGAAGTTCTTCGCCTTGAAGATCTTAGCTTCAAGTGATTCAGGATTCTGACGAAGACACTAGCACTGTTTTGCTAATAATGCTTTATTGAAACTTTTCAGATCACGAAAACCCAAACCACCTTGTCATTTAGAGGTACCCATTTTCTCCCACTTCATCCAATGGATTTTTGAGTTCTGTTCATGACTACCCCACCAATATCGCTGAAGCATAACATTAATCTCCTTAAGAAAAGTCTTTGGGAGTAAGAAAATACTCATAGTATAGGTAGGGATAGATTGGGCCACTGCTTTAATAAAAACTTCCTTCCCAGCTTGTGACAAGAGTTTATTCTTCCAATTACTGATCATGTTCCAAATAAGCTCTTTAAGAGACATAAAAGCCAACCTCTTAGAGCGTCCCACCAAAGCTAGCAAGCCCAAATATTTCTCAAAACAGTTTGTAGCCCAAACACCGGAGGCCTCCAAAATTTGCATTTTGACCGAGGAAGGCGTGTTTTGACTGAAAAAGATTGAGGTTTTTCTTGGTTCAAATGCTTGCCAAAAGTTTGCTCATATTGACTTAGCACATTTTGTAACATGGACTACTCCAGCATATTTGCCTGACAAAAAAACAGGCTGTCATCAGCAAAGAACAAGTGATTAAGTCGCACCCTACCACAGGCAACAAGAACCCCCGTGATTTCTCAATTTCGTTTAGCATTATGCAGCAGACAACTAAGCACCTCAGCACAGATGATGAACATATAAAGTGACAAAGGGTCACCTTGCTAGATTCCTCACATAGGGAGAATAAGTCCATGATGATCCCCATTAATCGGCACGGAATAGGAGACAGAGCTAGTACACTTTAGAATAAGTTGGATCCATCTCTGCTCAAATCCCAATATGCGCATAACCCCCTCAAGAAAGCTTTATTCGACACGATCATACGCTTTGCTTATATCCAATTTCAAAGCCATAAAACCACGGTGTCCCTTAATGGTAGAGTGCATAGTATGAAGAGTCTCATAGGCAATTTACATCAACTCAAACAGGAAACTAAAGGAAAAAAAAAAAAACAATTAGCTCTAATAGGCCTGTGACACTTGTCATCCATGATTTACATCAAGTTACTATTAATCACATTTGATTCCACTAGACAAATGTGACTACGCTCTATTTCGTATTTTTGAATTTAATCAATTAATCCCCATGACGTACTTATTTAATGCATATTACCTCTCCATGAAATATTCCGTACTCAAATCAAAGTCAATAAACTGTTATTTTAATTCACTACCTCTTATCCTTGAGTACCAAATTTAATTATATGATCCTTTGGACTCTATGAAACCTCATTCACTATGTACATAAAAGTTTCAGTATCTCTCATTGTAACACTTAAGCCCGAGCTTCAGAATAATCGTTCCCATTATATCTACATCAAGGGAAATATTCCTTATCATTTTTTTCTATATAAAGGACACAAATTCCTTCTTGAAAAGGGTGTTCCCACAATGTTATATGCGATCACCCAATGCACCGAGATTTTGATTACGAGTAGGTTTCATTCCTTGATGCATCAAAGTTACCTATAATACTTTACATCTTAGTTTACGATCTTATCAGGATTTAGAGTAATTTTTATAAGTAGTTGTGCACATACATCATGCTTATGACAATGTTAAAAGAATGATGACTCACATGGTCCATTTGGTGCATGGCATCACCTTGCTCCTACACCAACATATCAACCTAAAGCCTATTTGCCTTACTTAATCAAGAAAAATTGTTAAGGTTAAAATGTTATAGTCTAGATGAAATTCTCAGTTTCATTTACGATTACGAACAATGATTTTGTAAGTTACAAGGACCTATGACTATGATCTCTTTATTCATACCATAGTCAAATACAATGTAACTTATAAACCTAACTTACATATATATGATAAGATAATATACATCATATAAATATACATGTGAATATCAATGTATGTGCCCAATGTTCAATAATAAAAAACAAAGAATAAAGAATATTATTCAATTACAACAAAAATTCACTCAATCAATTAAAGTTTAGGACACCAATCCCCCAACATATCTCAACAGCGTAAGGAGATTCGAATGCACTATCCAGCCTTAAAAAGCAAAAGAAGGAAGCCTATGAATTCTTTGGTTCATTTTTTGTTTGTTGGTGATGGGATGAAATGAATAGAGTGTTTCATTTGGAACTAGTAATGTCCAGGAAAACGAAATAATGCTAGTTCTAGCCATTGTTAAACTACCCGACCAGTAGCAGTTTGATACGATACAATAACCATAGGTAGAGTGCTTTCAAAAAAGAAGGGACAAAATAATATTTGTATCATTCGATTATATTAAGGTACAAAATATAAAGTGGAGGTTTTTGCCACTTCACCACAAATCTAAACTTACACTATTCCACTAAAGCAGGGCCTGGTGCATGCACCCTCCTCAAATATTATACGAAAAAGCATGATCTAAAACTTTAAAATTGAGGAATGAGAAGAGAACTATGTGAAAATGGAAAAGAACATACTCATTTCCTTCTTACATTATTTTCCTCTATTGCCTGCCTGCTTTTCAGTTCTTTGCATGCCTTATTATCAAGATTGAAAAGAAAAAGTTTCTAGGACCTACCAAAATTTAATGGAAAGAAAAAATTAAGCCAAAGATTTGATCAAAATAGAAAAAGATAATAAAAAAAAAGGAAAAAAAAATCTTTGTTAGGCTAACCACTCCCCATCCATACGTTCGATTTCTCCAATGTCCATGTTGTGTCAAAGAATCACAAGGGGGAAAAGAAAAATTAGTGATCTCGAAAATTGTCTAGCTAAGTAAGAAGGGACACAGAATAAAGATAATTGTCCTCCCAGCACACGACAAGCAAATTAGAAAAGAATAACAAAAGAAGAAACTCATGGGACAGAAGTATTTGTCTGCGACTCAATGTCCAAAAGTGTGATGTGTTTCAAAGAGAAGTATCTATTCTTTTGATATTATTAAAAAACGAGAAAGACTTGTTGTTCAACTTTTTTCTCTAACTTTGTTTAACTTTGCATATGTGGCTTCCTTTTTTTATTTTGTAAGAGTTTCCTTTTGCATTTGTAGGGCCCATATTTGTCCATATATACAAAGTTGAAGAAAAAAGTTGAACAAGAAGCATATCTCTTAAAAAAAAATATGTGTTTCTCATATGTTCAAATAATACATGGCACTTTTAGAATTCCCACAACCTAGTTAGTAGGAAATTTATATCCATTCTTGTGGGTTAGTAATATAGGATGAGGATCCACAACAATTACTTGTCCAAATTGCTAGAAATTTGAACATGTAATATGAGAGACCTCCGAGCAAGTAATTGTTGTGGATCCCAATTCGATAATATGAGACAATCTATTCAAATGAGGCCATGATCATCATAATGGCCGCAACCGCCTCTTTGATGCACTACTAAAAATTCTATCAGGCCAAAACTGCAAAAGTTAGAACATTTTCACCAATATTTGGCCATCACAAATCACAAACCATACAAAAGGAAGCATACATATATAGTTAAATTCCTCTATTGACTACTACTACAACTGAAGTCACGTAAACCAAGTCTCAAAGTTCATGGTCTCATTCGAAACCTACCAAATGCAAACCCCCCTTGGGCCAGCCTTTCGAGCAAAATCTACGACTGAAAGGGGTACGAGGTAAGGGTCCCAGGTTTACTTGTCAAGGGTGGGTGCGTGACGTGACCTACCTTGAAGGGGTTAACGATCATTTAAAAAAAAAAAAAAGTTCTGCCACACATCCTCTGTTTCACTATACAGGAAAAACAATGGAAGATAAAACAAAAACACCTCACTATAGTGAAAAAGGCATGGAATAATCCAAAAACCAAAAAACAAAAAAACAAACGTTTACTAATTATTTTTCTTTTAATTGTCTCAAAAAAGTTGGATTCTTACTGAGGCAAGGCAAGACCTTGGAAGTAGTCCTCTGGGTAGTAATCATTCAAATATTTTTGCAAATCACTCTCATTTGCATTCAACCAAGCTAGGAATTCCAAATTCATCGTGTCATTCCATTCCATTTGATGTTGCTCTCCTATCCATTTGATCTTCGTCGGCATCTCCACATCTTCCATAGCTACCCCTGCATGCAAGCTTCCTTCACTACCACCACCTGCATCTGCCAGCACAACCGAGGCAACTTCTTGATGATCATCAGTAGCTACAGAAAGATTGGGGAACGAGGATGATAATGGAGATGAGGATGAGTACAGAAAATCATGAAAATTGAGATTCAGGCCTAGGGGCTGATTTGGAAGTGAATTGAGAGTTTCAACAAAAGGGTATGGATTAGAAAAGAAAAATTGGATGTGCTTGATGGGTATACTCTGGGATTTCTCCTATCAAAACATGGGTGGGGTGATTGAAGCTACATTTGTTCTTATTGTTGTTTCATAGCTTCCCTATGATATTTAAGAGCAATGAAAATCTCTCTCCTAGCTTCAGCCATGTTAAGAAGCCTTTCTTTGTATGGCTTATTGGCATGGAGTCTCCTTCTAACTTGTTTTTTGTGTTGCTGGGGTTGTTGGGGTTGTTGTGCTTGGTGGGTTTCAATCAAACCTTCTGCAAATTTTGTCAAATTTTAAAGTTCTTTGAGGTTCATGGGATGTTTGGTTCTTGAAGAGGTTACTTGTTTCACTAGGCTACGAATATATTCCGTTGCTTCAAATTCTTTAGTTTCTTGTTTTGAAGATCTTTTAATTCCCATAGTTTCTCTCATGGTTGTTTATTGAGAGAATCATGGGTTTTTTCTAATATTTAGAGTGCAGAGGCTGAGGATGATCCTGAGGAGTTCGGAGGGCCTCGTGGGGTGTTATAAATAGTTGGGTACCGTCTCTAGGGTTTTAAATTCTTTTGGCTTTTTCCCTTTTTCGTAAACAACGCTTGTTAACCGCTTTATTACGTGCTTGGAATGGGGTAGTTAGGAAGTTTTTCCATTACTATTTATCTTTTTCTTACGACTCTAGTTACAAAGGTTTGCCTCCCTCCTTACAAAGAAAAAAAAATGTAAATGGTTTGCCTCGGACGCTAAATAGAATTTGATTATGCTAACAACTACGTTAGCAAAAAAAAATTGTTGATGGAAGGTTGTAAGGTAATTCAGGAAGAATTTTTTTTTTTTTTTTAAAAAAAAAGAAAGAACAGAAAAGAAAGGTAATTCATGAAGAAAAGAAAAATAATGAATATATAGCTAGGGTTGAGAAAATACCATAGCTGCCCAAAGAATTAGAGAAGAACTTTGAAAATATTGAAATCTTATTCAAATTTGAAGTATTGAACTAAGCCCACAAGCCTGGATTAAATAGCCGAGGAAACCCAATTTTGCCAAAAATTTGGCAAAATTTGAATTATTACATCAAATCAAATTGCAAATCAAAATAAGGATTCTGCCAAAAATTTGGTGAAATTTGGTAATAAAATCGCTACTGAAATGTAAACTAAAATATTTTCAAGAATGACAAAAAAACTAAAAACTAAAAACACTAATTCAGAAGGGAAAATAGTAGGTTTTGAGCCTAAAAACGATGCTCACCAGGAATAGCTAAGTAGTCACGACGTGCACGCCGAGAGGAACTCTTTAGATTGGGGTTTGTTTGATTTTGATATTCACAACAAAACTTATGCTCATTTTACTTCACATTGTGCGATATCGCCCCAATTAAACCTAATTTTGTCGATTCTTGCACTGATCTTCTCTGCCAAGATATTCTAGTTTCATGAATTTAGTATCTGACAACTCCGCATCTGCCATGACTCATGTATCACTCTCTCCTGGTTGAGAAGAGCTCGCCTTTTGGTTCAAGTCGTTACTACCAACATTAGTAAACCAAGGAGTCATGTGCTTTAGTTTGAACACATCAGAGTTCTTCAAGTGACTTGGAAAACGTAGTTTGTACGCATTTTCTTTGATCTTCTCCAAAATCTCACAAGGCCCAATCTTCATCTCCCATAGTTTATTATATTGACCGATAAGGAAGCGATCACGTGTGAAACCGCATGATAAAAATTCAATCAAGCACTAGCCCAAGGTTGACGTAGTGACCCCACCCAAACCAGATCACCAACTTCAAAAGCTACCTTACACCGGTGCCTGTCGACCTATGCTTTGTATTTGGCATTGTTGTCTTCTATCTCTTCCTTCGCCTGCTCATGAACTACTTGGAGGTAATTTGCCATCTCATTAGCCTTAATGCTCAAGCGACCAATTTAGGGAATGAGCGCAAGGTCTAGTACTTCCGACCAGTTCTACCCATAAACTATCTTAATAAGGCTTAGCTGAGTAGTTAATTTTTTCTTTGTACAGGTATAATTGAATTCTGCTTGCGATAAAGTCAGGTCCCACAACTTTGGTTTATTCCCCAAACTCCTTAATTAAAAGGTTTTCCAAACTCTTATTCACAATCTCGGGTTGACCATTTGTTTGGGGTGGTAAGCACTGTTGAAATTAAGCTTGGTCCTTATCTTTTCCCATAGAATTCCCAAAAATGGCTCATGAACTTGTATCACGATTTGAGGTAATGGATCTCAGGACCCATGCATATAGATCTCCCAGAAATAAAGGTGAGCAATCTTTGTGGCATCCATTGTCTTTCGGCAAACTACAAAGTGTGCCATTTTAAAAAACCTATCAACTACCACAAGGGTAGAATCTGTGTTCCTCCGACTGCGAGGTAACTGTAATATCCCAAAATTTAAATTCATTTTTTAAAATATAAATTCTTTCAAAATAAAAAAAGTTTTTGAAGCAAAAATGTTTTGATCCTTTCTAAAAAATTAAAAAAAAAAAATTATTTATGGGTGGATCCTCCCAAGGGTAGGATCGATCCTAACTCGTCAAAAACACTACTTTGAGCGCTTCAAATCCTAAAAACTTGACCCTAAACCATATTTATTCATCATTAATCTTCTTACAACCTATTTGCACGAATTCCCTTTCCCTTCTTCCCAAAGCTCTAGAGCGGAGCTGGAGCGTGGAAGAAGCTCGGAATGGACGTTCTTTCTCAATTCCTAAATCATTGTTGAACATTTTCATCAGTCCAAGAAGTTAGGATGCTTGAGAATTCATCCAAGTTGTCAAGGTGAGTGAATACTTACGGAACTGGGAAAAGAAAACTATTTTAGAGCATGCTATTCTAATATAAACTTCTGAGAACTTTTATTCATATTTTCTTTATGTCGTAAGCCTATATATTTTCATTACATGATTATATTATAAAACCGAATTATGTTCTAATTACCAAGCATGTTTTAACAATTAAAGATGATGAATTTATGTAATTGATGAAGGTATGTAATGAGACTTATGACCATCGTAACTTAGGGAGTCGGTATGAATAAGAGATTGATGGTTACCCAATAAAAGTGCCGTTATGAGAATGAGCACCTTGTAATGTGGTGTCAGAGTGACGGCATAACCAATATGAGTTACGATTATCTCAAAGGAGAACCATTTTATGGGAATTAAAAAAGGTTTTTCTCGTCAACCGAAAATATTTTCAGTTTTACCACAATTTTCGGTTGTACCAAACATCAAAAACATTTTACGCTAAAACAAATGGAACCTAAGTAACTAAGTCACAAATGTAAGTGAGTAAAACCAAAGCTAACCTCAAATTTAGATAATAGATTATATAAGTGGGTGCATTGACTTGTTAAGGAAGTATCAACTGCTTTATTTTCCACTCTTTAATAATTTTAATGCATGTTTAGTATGTGGAATTAATAAACTTCTGGAATGGGATGATAGCAATTCCTTTGTTTGCTTGCATACCCTTCTTTGAAATACTCATTCCCATGAGAATGGTTATTCCCCTAAATAGATGAATAGTTATTTCTCTAAAAAATGAGAGGAAAAACTATCTTGAAGGAATATACTATGCTTTTCAAAAAAAACTCACATTATTTTTATTTTTTTAATTTGAATGAGTTATACAAGGGTTGGCCACGACTACCCCTGTGGCTCTGGGGTGGTCACAGCCACCATCGATGGCACCAAGGGTGGTTGCACCACCCCCAGTGTTCTTTGATAAAACTTTATATTATTTTTTAAAAACAAATTTTGGTTCAATTTCAATGAAAATATATGTATTGTCACTAAACAAAAGAATAGGAATACTCATTTTATTCTAACCTCTTATTTTCCAAATAATACTCATTCTTATTTATAAAAGAATGACTATTTTGTATACTAAGGCCTCGTTTGGTTTGCGGAATAATTATTCCATTAGGAGTGGAATGAAATAGTTATTCTTATTCCTTAGTTTGGTTGTGACGATGGAATAGAATACTGAATAGATATTATTTTATTTGGTATAATGAAATACGCTGGTGAATGGAATCATATTGTAATCAAATTTCTTAAAACACCCTTATAAAACAAATATAATTTAAGGACATTTTCTACTTTATTTTTTAAACAAAAACCGTTATACTATAACTTTTTTTTAAATAAAAAAAAAATGTCAAGTTTTTTTTTAAAAAAAGTTCATAGTTTTTTTTTTTTTTTTTTGCACATCATTTTGCCTTGGCCGTAACCAAGGCAAAATGAGGTGCCCAAAAAAAAAAAAAAAAAAGCACATCAACAAAATCATCATATTCACCCATCAATTTTATTTTATTTTTTTTTTTAAAAAAAAAAAAACGAAAAGTATATCACAAATGGTTTCATAATACTCAAAATAATAATAATAAAAAACTAAAAAAAAAATTGATATTGGAGTGTGATGGGCTTTTAGGAGAAGAGGCTGCAATAATTCTATTCCTGTAGAAAATGAATATGTATTCTTCTCTTTTTTAAAAGGAATATATATTCCTCTTCGTAAGGAAATAAGTATTCATATAAAAATAACTATTCTTATGAATAGGCTCTTACCAAATAAAAAATAATTATTCTATTAGAATAATCATTCAATTCCTGGACCTATTCCGCAAACCAAACGGGGCCTAAATGTAACTTTATTATTTTTTTTATTCGATCACTATAAATTGGCTGATGGAGTAATTAATACCATATTAGGTAGCTCTTCCACTGGATCATTATTTACAACCGCGGGTTGAATCTTTCACATTCCTTTAGATTCAGTGTGCTACCCAAGAGACCGATTGAATTTCGGGAAAAATGATACTCTCCATTTCCTAAAAGGATCCTCTCAATTTCAAAGGAAATAGATCGTAGAATATCCAATTATTGTAATGTTACCTTTTGCATGCACGCCACCAACAATCCATGTCATGTGCTAGCATTGAAGAAACATAAATCTGTTTTCAACTTTTTAAAATTCAAATGGTATTTATGTATATTTATTATATATATCGTTGGTCTTTTTAATTTACTGATACATTGACTCTTTGAGAAGGAGGTCCTAAATTCATACCCGGATCCTCTCCATTTCGAAGGAAATGGATCGGAGAGTATCCAATTATTGTAATAGGAGTGGCAAAAGTGTAATAAAATGGATGCATATTATTACATATTTATTTCTTGTAAATATTATTTACTTATATAATTTCATGTTATTTCTTTCCATATTTATTTACTTATATAATTTTACCCCAATAACAAAATTTAGAAAACAAAAGTCTTTCCGCTGCCGGGACTTGAACCCAGATTTAAATGTCAGAATTGCCGTGGTGCTACAGCGGATTTCATGCTTTTTCTAGTATTTTTCTTATTTAATTATAAATTTGTAGCTTGATAAGAAAAGAAATATTAAGCTTACAAGGTCTCGTTTGTTTCGACGTAAAATGATTTCCGTCGAAAAATGGTTTCAGAAAAATGATTTTCGCTGAAAATATTTTTTGGTGTTTGGTGCGTACGGAAAATCGCAAATATGTTTTTTATATTTTCAACAAATCATATTAACCTATAAAAAATAAATAAAAATTGGTTTTTTATGCACAATTTAAAAATATTAATTTAAATTGTCTCGAGCGGGTCTCGGTCGGGTCCCGACGATATCCTAGGTGGGTCCCAGCGATGTCCCAATCAGGTCCTTACAATATTCCAAGCGGGTCCAAAAATGTCCCGTGCGGGTCCCAAAAATGTCTCGGATGAGTTCCGAAAATGTCCCGAATAAGTCTCGACCAGGTCTCGGCGATATCCCGGTTGGGTCACAACCAGGTCTCGGCAGTATCCCGGGCGGGTCTCGGCAATGTCTCGATCAAGTCCCAACAATGTCCCGAACGAGTCCCGAAAATGTCCCGAGTAAGTACCGAAAATGTCTTGAACGAGTGTCGAAAATGTCTTGGGTGAGTCCTGACCAGGTCCTGACGATATCTCGGTCGGATCTCAACGATGTCCCAGGCAGGTCCCAACGGTGTCTCGGGCGGGTCCTGAAAATGTCCAGGGCGGGTCCTGAAAATGTCCCGGACGAATCCCGAAAATGTCTTGGGCTGGTCCCGGCGATGTCCTGGTCGGGTCTCGAAAATGTCTCAGGCGAGTCCCGATGATGTCCCAGGCAAGTCCTGACCGAGTCTCGGCGATGTTCCAGGCGAGCCTAGTGATGTCCTGGACGAGTCTCGAAAATGTCATGGGCGAGTCCCGACCAGGTCCCGGCGGTGTCCCGAGTAGGTCTCGACGATGTCTCGGGCGGGTCTTGAAAATGTCCTAAGCTGATCCCAACGATGTCCCGATCGTATCCCAAAAATGTCTCGAGCGGGTCCTGACGATGTCCTGGGCAGGTCCCGATCGGGTCCCGGCGGTGTCCCAGCAATGTCTCAATCGGATCCTGACAATATTCTGGGCAGGTCTCGAAAATGTTCCGGACGAGTTTCGACCAGGTCAGGGTGGGTCCCGACTAGGTTTCGGCGGGGTCTGGTAGTATTTTGGCTGTGGTCTGACGATTTGAGAATGTGACGTTCAAACTCGGAAAATGGTTTACGGTTTTAAAAAAAGGGAAACCATTTTACAGAAATTAAAGAAGATTTTTCGGTCAAACTGAAAATGGTTTCCGTTGACTATTATTTTACGTCCTACCAAACACTAGAAAACACGAAAAATAATTTTTGAAAATCATTTTACGTCGAAACAAACGGGGCCCAAATCTTTTCTTATGTGGAGATCCAAACCGATCCTATCATTTGCATAAAATTACCATAGTGCTACGACGGATTCTATATTCTGCTTTCTCTTGTTTACAAATTAAACTATTATCTATGCCTTTAACAGCTCTAAGCAACGCCTACATGTCGGTGATTTCCGCCAAAAAAAAAAAAAATTCCTAACCATAAGTTTTAAGTGGGGAGTAATTTGACAAGAAAGTGTATAGTATACCTTAAGATGTGATTTGATAAAATTGAAGTCTTGGAGAATTATTTGAAGAATGATTAAACCCCAAAATCCTCTACAATATTTTTCCCTATATTGTATATATTTAGATCCCAATGGGAAATTTCTAAAGATCATGATGCCATCATGCAGGAATTCAATTGATAAGTTTCTCGTGAAACCCAAAAGCATACCTCCTCATACTCATAGCCATACTCGTCTACCGGAGCTCCACGCCGTAATTAATCAAAGTCTAGGTCATTACTATCTCAAATTCCAAAACCATTATAGCTTCTTCTTTTTCTTTTTTCTTTTTTGTAATTTTACTTTTTTTTAGGACATAATTGTCATTCATGGGAATGATGGGTATGACATGTCTACTTTATTACGTGGCTGTGGGTGACTTGACGACTTGCTAATGTGGCAAAAACTGTGTCAGCAACTTGGATAAAAAAAAGCTGACTGAAGACTTAATTTTTAAAGTAATAAAAAACCTATAACCAATTTTTAAACTGGCAAGACCTAAGGACCAAATTTTTTATTTTCCCAAAGGTTTATCTAAAAAGGTCTTCAAAGAGACATCCAAAAGGCATCTGACGAAATAAATGGTTAGACTTTGAAGTTTAAAACTCCAAGTTCTAGTTTGTAGACAACAAGAATCCTACGTTCTCTAAGTCCTAGTTCATGCTGGCAGTGGCATAAGCTGATTAATGGATTCAACTTTTAGAATTTGGCTAAGGTGCTCTAAAAAAAAACTACAGCACCAATACCGTATTTTTAGGGTTCAGATTAAATTTTGCGAGTGCATGCACGTGAGACAACTCTAGGTTCTAGTTATATTACATAACCTAGTATATTTTTCCAATAAGAGCACGTATACCAACAGTTTGGAGCACTCATCTTTAGGTTCTGCTACTAATGTACTGCAATCATGCTCCTCCACTAGTAGCTTTTTTGGTTAGGTAACTCAACATTAGTACAACATAACTAAATTCTATTTTCTAATAGAACCTCAAAGACTTCAATCTTCAAAACGCCTGAACCAGTCGCTTATGGTTCTGGAAAGCACTCTAGTCTCATTCAAAGAAAGAGTTTTAAGCCCCTGAGCAATCGCATCAGCTGGAGTATACACGTAACCGACTTCCCACTTTGGATCCTGATCAGGCCAAAAATATAAAATAGAAAATTACAAGTAAAAAGACAAGGATAGATAAAAAATTTACAAGGAAAGCTTTTCATCAAGAGAAAAGATAGCACAAAATGCGGAAGTGATGGATAAGATGATATAATGCTGAAAGCCATGCATGTAGATCTTATGTAATAATATAAATATGCAGACCACTGTCAGATTGTTCAAGTATTGGACTAACATGTATAGAAACAAGGAAAAACTGTAAAATTTCCCGTTCCAAAGTGACCATCTAGCTATTGCCTTTGTTTAATGATCGCTGTGTACTGCACGACATGGAGAAAGGAACTTTGAGAAAGGAAAACCTTAGGCTGGATGCATATATATTAGTGCTAATTTGAGAGATTCTAATAACTGCAGAAATTTAATCCAACTTGGACCTTTGTTGAACTGCATGTGTTGAGACTTCATTATGATTCTGCTCTCTCAGAGAACGTTTTGCTTGAAAGAGCTGTCTGGGAATGGAACTCCACAAAAATAAAAAATGAAAAACAATTGCACACCAGCAAGGGATCTACCAAGGTTTGAAAAATTAGAATTTGCACTTCTTTTCATGTTCATTTAGCTTGCATAAGGTTTCAGATTTTGCAAATGAATAAAGCATCACTCAAAAATATGGATTCTTAGAAAAAATGCAAACACTTTAAAGAAGCACAAACATTTTTTTTTATTAAAAAAAATACCTGTATGCAAGGTGTGATATGGTTACCGCTCAATTGGACCTTTTCTAGTGTCCCACCAATGACCTCCACACGAGGCTTCAATGTCTCCTCAAGAAGATCCGTCTCATCAATTGTGTCAGAGTTGAACTTCACCTAGAACACAATAATATATAAACCAGGACATAAGGTTGTATATGACATCAATTTCTTCAAAATTCAAGGATAGAAGGGCACCATTCATACCAATAGGGTGTGTTGGACATTGTACGAGCTCTTAAAACAATCACGATTTTCAGATGGTGTTGGCTTGAACTCTGATGTCCCTTGAGTAACCTAACATAACCATTATACATTTTTACAGATAGACTTAACAGAACTATGCTACAATTTTAAAACAGTGTAGATTGCATTAAAGATGCATCAGGAAAGAAAAATACAAACCTCCCTCCCCTCCAAGAAAAAGACCCACTACTCATGCCCATCAATTGCTTTTCAAACTCATCAATTGTCTATGATTATGTAATAGTCTAGGGTTTTTTGGGTTGTAATTTCTAACGGATTGTATTGTTTTGTTTATGGTTCTGATCTGAGATAGATTTGATGATGAATGAGAATGATAAAGTGATGATATCGTAGAATGCAATGTATATTCAAAATAGGCTGATTCGAGTTCAACCCAAGACTCCAAAACAAGGAACAAGAATGTACAGGTTTCGTAACTTTGCCCCTCTACAATCTGAGCTTATAAACTCTAGCTATCTAGAATTACAGCTGGACTCAACTATATACAGCTGGCCTTAAAACAGCTGGCCCAACCAACTAAAAGACACACATGCTTTAACAATGAAACAGCCCATAGGCACAACCTTCGGTCCAGCCCATATGACTTCAGACCCTTCCCCCAAAACACTGCATTTAATCAATATAAGGAGAATCCAATGAGATAAGGATTACGCGTCTTCCCAATGACTGACGCACACCACCCAATCTCTGACTTCTCCCATTCCCATGCTGCCTCTACACCATTGGATCTATTCAAACAATTTCAGCCTTTCGTTCCTTACCACTCTAAGGGTGCGTTTGGGTAAGCGATTTCGTAGACAATAAGTGCGATTTTAAACCAAATCGTAAAAACTGAATTGTTTGGGAACTGCGATTTTAAAAAATTGCGATTTGAAAACGCAGAAAATCTGCGATTTCAAATCGCAGGTAAGGAGGTGCTTTTTTGAAAACGCAGAATTTTAAAACGCTAAACTGCGATTTTAAATGCCAAACTGCAATTTTGCCAAACGCTAAACTGCGTTTTCAAAAATCACGTTTTCAAATCGCACTTTTTAAAATCGCTATTTTTAAAATCGCACTTTTTGAAATCGCAATCCCAAACAGGCCCTAACACTTTGCACTGCGCCTCCTTCCCTCTAACGTCACTCTATCACTTTCTTTTGCACTGGACCTCTTTCCTTCAAACTCAAGACCGTTACAGATTACCTATAGATCAAATCTTGTGTGGACCTTAATGAAATTAAGATATAGGTTATGTGCATGTACAAGGAGCCTCATCAACTACAACGTTGAGTTCAGGACATGGTTACCAAGGGAAGTAGAGAATGCGAAACCACTGATTCATATCGCTGCTTAGTGTGTTCTTTTTAGTAGTATAAAAAAATATCAAAGTACCTGATTTAGCACTGATGGCAACTGATCGACAAATTTGGTCATTGAAATTAGGGATTCCTGATTACCCTCTGGTATCATTGCTCCAGCCACATCAAGTAGCATCTTCCACGCATCTCCTAGACATAGGTAGTGGAAATGAATGAGCATTAGAGATAGATAAACACCACATACACACACACAAATGCAGCCCATATATGATACCAATGGATTTGAACGATAATAATTCCAATTAATGAATATATATCCAAGAAATGAGTAATGTCTTAGGCATCAATAAAGAGTGCACTATGACATGAAGCAAGACTTTTAGCAAAGGGGAGAGTAGGATTTAACCTCTTTAAGTTACCAAATGTGAAATCTAAATAGCAAAATACAAAAAGACTGAATCAGCATAAGCAAGTTCAATGCTACCTGAGGCACTCCTAGCCACTGAATAAACTGGAGATGCTTCTATAACTGGCATCATCTGACGAACTAGAGGACCCAACTGCAAGATAGCATTACAAACTTTTAGTGCAGAGAATTAATTAGACAAAACCAACTTGTTTTGTGCAAGCGGTTTTTCTCAGATAGAAATACCAATTCCATGCAATTACTATTTTTTGCAAACAAAATAAATAAAGTCCTGGTTTATTTCGATCATATAATATGGACTACAAAGAAATTATGATTTTTTTTTTTAAAAAAAAGGCAATAGTTTACTTTGCTACTCTGGATCTAGACTTGGTCATAGGAAAGCATGCTTCTATCCTGTAATACCCCATTGTGCCCAGAATTTAGAGCCTGAAAATCTAAGGCATTTAACTGTCTGGCAGTTAACTTGAAGTAGGTATTTGGGAGACACCTAGCTTGCCTAAACCTTTTCCTCTCTCTGACGTTTTAATATTAAATAGGTATAATATAATTTTTAAACTCTTTATATTGTATATATTCCCCCGGAATTATAAGCTCTATCTTTGCTGTGCTTACCAAAATTCCTGATTTTATTCTACAAGGTGAAATCCAACTTTTTATTCTTTAAGAATAGTTATAGGATATTTTTATTGAACGCGCAAATGGGGGGTATTTCATTATTTACATGTATGTCTTAAGTAAAGGGAACTTATTTGAATGATAATACATGTAAATAAATGCATAGAACAAAATTTCGGCAAGCTGATGGCCTCAATATAGAATAGGTAACTGCTGGGGTTCAAATTGTAACTAGTAAAAGTCTAAAACTCACCCCAGCTCTTCTGCATACCCAACCATCTAGAACACACCTGAAACACTTTCTAAAACTCACCCCAGCTCTTCTGCATACCCAACCATCTAGAACACACCTGAAACACTTTAAGACTTTGCATAGCTGGGTGGTGCGGAGAGAAAGATGGCAGATCTAGGACTCTGGCAGGCTGATCTGATTTTGATTTCTAGCTGAAGTGAGTAGCATTTCCAATGTGTTCATATTAGGCTGAATTCCTTTGTTTACAATCCTAACTTTCACTAATAGACCATGCTATGGCCTCCTTTCTATAGAGCTCTAGATGGTGTTCCAAAGCATATTTTTCTATACGGTCCCAGGATATATCAAACTATGAGTGCTTACTGAGCGCCTTATTTCAGTTTAGCACTTGCTGTGTTTGACACCTTACTTAAGATTCTAACATGTTCAGCTGGACTCATTAGTCAATTCTAATTGTAAATTAATAATTTCAGCTCTAATCTCTAAGTTTATTCTGATATTAATGATTATCTCCATGCCATATATCCTAGCTGAGTCCTAAATTTCTGGTTCATGTCTTTTTGAAACGATTACGCTTAATGCATACGTAAGCTTTTTGGAGTTCGGTTCTAGTACTTTTGAGACATTAGGCTGTTCTAAACCTTGAATTACATTGAGTTCTTTTGGCTCATTCCTAATTATTTGCATGCATGTTTGGTTGTTCTTCATCCTTTAAGTTTCCTAGTACTCATTTTCAGTTAAGTAAGCACAATATTTCAGAATTGAGTTCAATCTACCAAGCAGATTTGTTAACTTACTTTTCCCCAACTTTGGACCAATATTTGAAGAGAATAACTTCTATAAGGTTTTGGCACAAACCAAGCTTTTTATGCCCTCAAATGAAAGGTTGACACATCAGCCTAGAACAAAAAAACCAAATATTACCAAAACACCATATCTCACCTCCTCAATCCCCCATCAACTAAAAAAACCCTCTCATTACCTCTCCCTCACTCATCTACCTCTCACCTCTCTTGAGAGAGAAATCAGAAAGCCACCGTAGCAGCCTGACCCGGACGCCGCCACCCACGCTGGAATCAAAATAGGAATGAATGGGTGAACAATACTTCCAAGTCGTTTCCTTCTCAGCCTCTTCCTGACATACTCTTTCCTTCGTTCTTCTCCCCACTGAGCTTCCTTCACTCCCTTTGCAAGAATCAACGGTGGAGGCTGTTGGAATGGGCACTTGGACCTCCATGAGGTCTCATGGAGCCCAAATCTGCAGACCCTTTGGAGGAAAAGAGAGAAACCCCACCTTAAAAGTTTAATCATTCATTAAAAAAAAAAAAAAAACCCACCTTAGGAGAAGGGAAGGGAATGTTGAGGGGTACTTAATTGGTATAAAGGATAGGAGGATATTCCCAGTTGAGGTAGAAGGGGATTTGGCTGGAGATGAAGAACTGAGAGTGGAGAGATGGTGTGGTTGTGGGGCTGGTTAGGATGTGGGTCAAGGCTTGAAGCCTTTGCTCCCATGTCATATCTTCTTCCATTCATGTCTTTCTAGCACTGAAAGAGTATAAGATGAGGCTGAGAAATAGTCAAGAATGGCAAAATTGATGACATGACGGTGGCTGTGTGAGAAATAGACGAGTGAGGGAGAGGTAACGAGAGGGAATTTTTTTTTCTTCCGTTGATGAGGGATTGAGGAGGTGAGATATGGTGTTTTGGTACCACTTGGGTTTTTTGTTCCAGGCTGATGTGTCAACCTCTCATTGTAGGGCACAAAAGGCTTGGTTTGTGCCAAGACCTTATAGAAGTTATTCCCATATTTGAATACACACCTTACTTATGTTGACAAAGAAAAGCTACTACCACTTCCTGAGCTCTATGATTGTTACTCTAAATACTATTCATATCTTAGATTCTCTTATCTGATCTTTGGAACTTCATCATCTTGGAAAATTGATTTGTCTCATTTGAATTACTGATGAAACTTCCGACCCCATTTGTGATAGCCTCCTATTAACTTATGGTGCTGATTTGTTTGGACCTTTGGCCAATGGCATATTTGGACCCACTAGAAATTGAGTCTGAATTTAGCTTCATTTGAAATATCAATGTGGAT
The DNA here is from genome assembly GCA_900184695.1 of Betula pendula. Classification (NCBI taxonomy): domain Eukaryota; kingdom Viridiplantae; phylum Streptophyta; class Magnoliopsida; order Fagales; family Betulaceae; genus Betula; species Betula pendula. The sequence goes on along the minus strand of FXXK01000959.1, from coordinate 129,983 downwards.
ATTTGGTCTTTCCCAGATAAGCAAATAAGAATTCATAACAAGCTCCTTGTTATGTTAGAATCTGTCTTTTCAGTTCTATTATGACATTGCACTTCTAAATTTGTCTTGCACTTGAAATTTGTTTCATTTACTATTCATGTCATGTAAACCCTACTTTTTTCTTGAAGGACTTGTTTCTTAATTGTGTAACTCACTCTTTTATTATTACAATTTCAAATTAAGTGAAGGTTGGAGTGTTCAAACTAGTGTGGAGTTAAGAGTCATCAAGTTAGTTGGTTTTTTGTTAGAGACTGTGCATGAAGCAAGAGAAAATCTTGAGTTGTTTTGTATCTTTAGAAGGTAGAATATGATGTAAAACTGACCAAGGTGCATCATTAAACTTTGACATACTGTTTTGAGAACAGAACGCATGTAAAGGGGCTATACTTATGCAGATTACTTACAAGCATAAAGGGACCTGCCACAGTTCGAGACTAATCATCCTAGAGTCTCAGATAAGTAGTAAATACGCCATGACTGGATCCCAGGAGCTCTTACTTTACTGTAATTGGCCTTCCATTGACATTAGAGGCCAAAATGGAGAACTCTTCATTTTTAGAGATTCTAGAGAGATCTAAGGACCAGCATATAAGTAGGAAAAAGTCCTTTCCACTGGACGACGTCAAAATAAGAAAATCCCTTGATTATCAGTGAGTCATTGGTATGTTAACAACCAGTGCAGCATTATCTTTTCTTAATGCAATTCCTCTAAGATATGGAACCAATCCACATTTTCCTAATGGAGGAGCCTAAAATCTACTGAAAGCTACCAAGGTAAGGGGGGCTTTTGTTCTTGTACCAAAATGCATATATCCTTGGCAGGTTGATATATTGAAGACCATCTGAAAAGCAAGTATAGTATCACCTTAGGCACAGCTTTAGTCACTCCCATACTGTACATTGAATGTTCAAACTTATTCCAACCATGGCTAGTCTTTGCTGCAGGAAAGTTCTTTTAAGGACAGAATGCTTAAAAATTATTCCTACCAGCAAGCAGGTGTGCAGGACATGTACCTAAAAATTAGCCTTGGCGTGACAGATTTTTTGAGTTTAGACCTTATTTGCTAGGTGAAAAAAGGCCAAAGACACCACAAATTAAGGTCTTGGAAAATGAAGCACTATTTATAGTGAAACAAGGCTGAACATAAGTTACCTGCTCAAAGTAAGGCACTGCCTCTGTTGCTGGCCTGTTGTTGTATGAGATTACAGCATTAGCCTTTCACAAGAGAGAATATCCTTTGTCACACTCCACAGATTGCTTGAATTATACATTAAACTAAATTAAACTTCATTACAATCTGCATACATTCCACTTGGACAAACAAAAAATGTGTATAATAATAATAACCTATTTCTTAAAGTAAACCCGTTCAATCTCCCTCCACTTAAAAAAAAAGAGCTTAAAAAAAAAAATGAAATAGAAAAGGCAAGGAAAACCAAACCTTTGGTATCGCGTCGGAGAAATAGCTTCCAATGAGTAATTGCAGAAGCGCGCCATTGCTAAAAAGATGTGAGTGCATGAGTTTAGCACAAGTTGATATTAGTGTAGGAAAACAATCTACTACAATTTTCTTGAAATTTTAGATTCTCAAATTACGCTATTTCACGCCGTTCCTTACATCAAACAGCTTGAAAATGCAACCTATTAAAAAATAGACATATTACCAAGGCAATCAAAAAGAATTACCCTCCCAAAAAGTTTCTTTTTCATTTTGTAAAATAGGCTTCTTCTTTATAAAACCAAAATGTAGTTTTTGGTTTAAAACTTTTTACAACAAAGAGTAAAAATCTTATGAAAATATACTCAATTCTCATCAATACCATACCATCTTTTAATTACATACCATCTTTTTTAATAAGTAGCATTTTTCAAGCCGTTCTGAAATAGCATAATTTGAAAATTTATAATTTTTTTATTTTTTATTTTTTGAAATTATAGAGGATCTTAATCCGTTAGCATATATACGATGAAATCAACAAACCTATGGCCGACAGAAAAAAGAGGAAGATCAACAAGCTGGGCAGATGTCAAATTGGCATAGGGCAATCCAGAGGAGAGGATTGAACGGAAGCATTCATTGAACCTCTCGTAAACCTGCGTAGCAGCCTGGGAATGTTCAAAAGTCACATTGTAAGGCACTGAAACAACAACAAACCCTTCCTCCGCCAATTGCTCCATTAGGTAACTGCAACTCGCAAACAAAACCAAAAATATCACACACACACCAGATAAACCGATTGAAGTACGCAGTAGTATTTAAGACGAAGTACCCGTAGGTGACTTCAGGAACAGCTCCAATGAATGCACCGCCCAAGAATTTGACGATAGCGCGTGGGATTATACCCTTGGGCGGAGCAATTATCAAACAGGAGTCCTGCCTCCTGTAAATCTTAGTATCCCTAAATCTCAAGCTGCTGCCTCGCTCTCCAGAGACGGGGCTGTTCGAAACCATCCTTGTCGTCGGAGAGGAGGGCCTCCCTGCCGCAGTGATTCCATTTCCAGGAGAGTGTTTGACTGTATAATATCTTTTCACATTCTTCCGGGCTGTTCGAAACCATCCTTGGTGTTTGATCCTAAAGACGGAGGAGGAGGAACAGAGAGCCAATTCCATTTCTGGAATAGTGCCACTACCAGTCTTTTTTTTCTTTTTCTTTTTTTTAATGGAGGAAAACGAGAAAACAAACCAAGGTGAAGGGTTGCGCCACGATTTCGGGTTTACAGTCACTCAAATACTCGAGCGTGCGTGGCGTTATTGTTAAGAATGAGAAATGTTACGCACATCCGCGAGTAATGCAACGAGTCATCTTTTATGCGTCTCTTAAAATTGATATGGTTTTTTAAAAGTTTTATTAAATTTGTGATATATTATTTTTGAATTTTGAATTTTAAAAGCTACAATATTTTGGGAGTGATTAGGAAGCATTACTCTCACATCCTCACTTTCACACTCTCTTTTTTTTAAAACAAAAAAAAAAAAGAATATCAACTTTCATTCATCAATATGAAAAATTTCAGAGTTTAAAAAAATAAACTAAGAAACCAGAGCATAAAGCTCTAAACTTACAACATCACCAATGTAATTTGGAATTTCTTTCATCCAGACCTTATTCATGACATTTAAAACCACTTTCTTGACTAAATCATGTGCAGCATAATTGTTTGTCCTTTTAGAATGATAGATCTGCCAACCCCTAAGCGCTTGGAGGACTATCCGAATATTTGCAATAATATGACCACAACTACTCCAGTTTGGTCCAGTGCCTTAGATCGTTGTTACCACTTGTAGTGAATCACCCTCTAGAATTACTATGGGTAGTCCTAAATCACGGCTGAATTCTGCCGCATGTAATACCGCTAATGTTTCCGCTACCACAGGTTTGGAAATAAATCCCATAGTATAGCTCTTTGCCGCAATTACCATACGCAGATAATCTCCAACAATAACACCTATCCCCATCCAATTATTGGTAGAATCAAGAGCGGCATCTCAATTCACCTTGTAGGTACCTTGTACAGGAGGACACCAATGGGTGCACTCTTTTGGTCTCTATTGAGAATCCGCAACCCCATCCTTCGAATTGGCCTGATAGAATTCTTTTTGTGCTTTTTGTGCCTCCTGGATAATTTGCTTCGGGGCATAAAATCACCCTCGTGACCCACTTTATTTCGTCTGAATTAGATGCTCCATATAATTATCGCAAAAAACTCCATTTGCTCCTCCATACATTTGCCAAATAATTCCTCCAACAAATCTAACAAGTAGTCTCCTCCCTTAGTACACTTCTGCAGCTTCTTCGCACACGCCCCCAAACATCGCTAGACGAAGGGCAGTTTCCACAAGATATGCATAGTGCTTTCGCAATCCATATTACCAAAAATGCAGGAGTCATGAAGAATACCTTTCTTTTTCAAATTCTCCTTGTTGGAAGAAGGTCATGACAAGCCCGCCAAAGGAACATTTTGATGGAATCTGCTACTTTCAGGCTCCAAATTGCTTTCCAAATTCTGTTATGTATGTATGCTTTTAAGCTTTCACCCCTATCTATTACTTTATGCTCTTTGTCCATGTGGTAGGCGCTTCGGACAGTGAATTCCCCTGTAGATGTTCCTCGCCAGCACATTACATCTTGTTGCCCGTAACGACTGAGAGGAATTTTACATATGATCTCTACCTCTTCTTGGGTAAAAATCTCTGTTATGAGCACCATGTTCCACCATTTTTTATCTGAATCAATCAGTTTCACCACTTTTGCCTCAACTGCTAGTATCCTTCTGGGTGAATGAACAGAGAAAATTGTGGGATGAGGCAGCCATTGATCAATCCAAATATGAGCCTTTCTACCATCCCCAATTCGCCAAATAATCCCCTTTCTTACAAGTTCACGAGCTAAACAAATACTCCTCCAAGCAAATGAAGGTTTTTTGCAAAGCACCACTTCCAACAAAGACCCTTGAGGAAAATATTTGGCTTTCAAAGTACGGGTGGCTAGACTAGATGGATCCTGTAGAATTCTCTAGCACTGTTTTGCAAGAAGGGCTTTATTAAAACTTAACAGATCTCGAAAGCCCAAACCCCCTGTGGTCTTGGAAAGCCCCGATTTCTCCCAACTCATCAAATGAATTTTTGATACGTGGTCTTTATGCCCCCACCAAAATTTTTGCATCATAGAATTAATATCTCTACATAGCCCCTTTGGTAGAAAGAAGATGCTCATACTGTATGTCGGGATAGCTTGGATCACCGTTTTTAACAAAATCTCTTTGCCAGCCTGTAATAAGAATATGGTCTTCCAGTCATTCAACCGTTTCCACATGCTATCTTTGATGCATTGAAATTTGCGGGTTCTGGATTTTCCAACAAAGGTTAGGAGACCCAAATATTTATCGAACCGCTGGGTAGCTGGTATACCAAACAGTTGTAGAATCAAATCTTTGGCCTTTTGACTCGTATTCCTGCTAAAGAAAATAGCAGTTTTATCTTTATTTAATTTTTGTCCTGAGGCCTTCTCATATCGTTCTAGAATATGAGATAATCTGCGTCATTCCAAAGAGTTAGCTTTACAGAAAAGCAAACTATCATCAGCAAAGAAAAGATAGCTTAACCATGGACCGTGCTTAGAAGTCGAGACACCCAAAATGTAACCCGAACGTGCTGCTTGATAAAGTAGGGAGCTTAGCACTTCAACATACAATATGAATAAATAAGGTGAATAATGGATCCCCTTGTCTGATGTCTCTAGTAGGAATAATATCTCCCACTGGTGTCCATTCACAAGAATAGAATAAGTGACGGACCTGATGCATGTCATAATAAGCTTGATCCATCTAGAAGCAAACCCCATCTTGCACATAACTGCCTCCAAAAAATTCCAATCAACGCGGTCATAAGCCTTGCTCATGTTGAGTTTCAAGGCCATGAACCCTTCCTTTCCCCATAAACGAGTATGCATTGAATGGAGTGTTTCATAAGCCGCTAAAACATTATCAGATATCAACCGACCAGGAATGAAGGCACTCTGATTGGATGAGATGATTTGTGGGAGAATAACTTTCAATCTATTCACCAGAGTCTTAGAGACAATTTTATAAATGACATTGCACAGACTGATCAAATGAAATTCAGTCACTGAGGTGGGATTTTTAGTCTTTGGAATAAGAGCAATATATGTAGAATTTATTTCACCATCTAAATACCCACTATTAAAAAGACAAGCACTGCACCACATACCTCTTCACCAACAATTGCCCAGTTGTCCTAGAAAAAATAAGCTGATAATCCATCTAGACTTGGTGCTTTGAGAGACACCATTTGATTTAGAGCACTGCTCACCTCATCCCTTGTAAATTCTTTTAGCAATTGTGCCTGCATTTCTGTTGTGACTTTTGTGGACAGCACAGAGAGACAATCTGCCACACCTATTGGATGATCTGTAGAGAATAAATTCTGAAAATGTCTCTTAAAAGCTTGCTCAATATCATCCTGGGTGGACCATAAGGCCCCATCTTCATCCAGAATCCTGCTTGTCTAGTTAGCATGTCTTCTTTGGTTGGCACATGCATGAAAATATTTAGAATTTTTGTCTTTATATTTGAGCCAATTCTCCTTCGCCCGTTGCCTCCATTTCACCTCATCCTGTTCCATTAAAACACATACCTCCTGTTGAACGGTATAAATATTATCCATATCCAAAAATCCCTCCCCTACCTGCAACTCCTCCAATTGTTTTGTTTTATTTTTTATAAGCTTCTCCATCTGACTTGTGTGCACCCCATTCCATTGTGATAACTCCTACTGGCATTTTTGTATTTTTTTCTTTCACCTTCCCCCAAACATCTTCTCTTATACTCTTGACCCACCATGCTTTTTTAATAACTTCCTTGAATTCCTTCTTTCGTTCCCAGCAAGCTTCATATCGGAAAAGTTGTTTCTTTTTTGGAACGTTAACTTCATTTGTGGCAAAAGGCACATAAAGTGAAGTACGGTTGGAACTCCTTGCTACCAGAATCGCAACCTGAAAAAAGGGAAAAATATCACACCATTCATGATTAGTGGTCGCCCTGTCTAACCTTTCTTTGGTAAATTGATGGCCATTCTGATAGTTGCACCAAGTAAACTTCGGCCCCGAAAAGCCTAGGTCACTTAAACTGTAGTGCTCTAGTTTGCTTCTAAAATTGGCCATTTGACCCCAGGGCTTTCGAGCACCCCTGAATTTTTCTGAATCGGTCAGGACTTCATTAAAATCCCCCACACAAAGCCAAGGCATGGGAGAAAATGTCCGTAGATGACGCAGCAAACTCCAAGCCTCTTTACGCTTCACTGTCTCTAAATGCTTGTAAAATCCTGTAAATTTCCATTCTAAACCAGAATCAGGAATTTTAATTACAGCGTTAATATGACGTCGGCTGTAATTTTGAATAATTACATTGAATTCATTTTTCCAAAAAAGAGCCAATCCCCCATTCCTTCCAACACTGTCCACAACAAACAAACCATCATAACCAATTCTATTTTTTATTGAATCAAAACGATTATTATAGACAACTTGGTTTTCATTAAGAAAACCATCATGGGTCTCTTTTCCTTCACCATACGGCGAAAGTCCCGAACTATCCGAAGGTTCCCAAGCCCTCGGCAGTTCCAGCTTAATACCCTCATTAAGACTGGCGGGGCTGGACAACAGCCTCTGCCAAATCATGGGTACAATCTCCCTCCTGCACTGTTCTCCGACACCCTTTTTTCCCTCTATCTTCAGCATCTTGCGTGATTCCCTACAATAGAGCTTTCCACTTTCTAGTAGAGGAATAATCAGACTCCACCTTATTATTTTCCTGCTGCACATCACGTGCTTTTTTTTTTCAAGTCTTCATCGAATTCCCTGCACGTGCAGCTGCCACATTAATTGGTCCGTTACTCATTAATTGCATGGGTTTTGAACACTGATCGTCGCCACATTGGGTTGTGGACAGCACGACATATTGGCTTTGCCAGCTGTGTCCCTAGAAGCTTCCCATGCATGACAATCCTCCAAAAATGTGCCCAAAGTAGGAGCTGAGTTAAGATCTCTTAAAAAGGTGCCCTCTATCACCTTATTCTTTCCCAAATTATTTTTTGGTCCTACCATGCCATCAGCAATTGTCTTCTTATTAGTGACTAAAACACCCTTCAGCCCATCAATTTTAACCTCAAAAAGCTAAACAGATTTTTCTTTAAAGCCTCCCCATCCGTCACACCATCCTTCATGCCCTCTGAGTCCATCAAATCAGCATTGGTTATTTTCTTCCCATTAGCCATATTGCAGCCTCCTTGATTCTCTCCGCTTGCCATCCGGCTTCCCATCTCCATAACGTCTTTTAGATTTAGAGCCATTAAGGGACGTGTCATCTGATTTTCTCTAGAAACGGCACCATTAATGTCCATGAATTTTTCCAGATTTTTGCCTGCAAATCCGCCACCCATAGGATCTCCACCCCGCTCTTTTCCTATCTCCCTCCGGTAATGATGCTTTTCCCTTGCACCACGCCGACCTGGAGGATTGTCCGTCGTTGTGCCGCCATTCGTTGACTGTCCAAATCCAAATAGTCTTGATATGAACCCGCAGGAATATAAATCCGTTGAACCCACAATCAATTTGAAAACTCACCCAAGAAAGCCAAACTCAAGTCTGTGAATGGAGAATTTAGACCCGTTGAAAACTCGTTTCAAGAACCTAGATTATATTAAAATCTAGACCCGTTGAAATCCCGTCTCAAGAACCCAAATTACGAAGGAAGAACGTCACAAAGGTTGTGATTTACCTTTGATAAGTTCAAAAGTTCAATCAAGAACAAGAGGAGAAAACTCAACTCACAATTAAAATTAAAAATAATGTCTGTCTCTTATGTGGTGGCTATAAGATGTTTAAATACTCCCTACAAAAATAACCCTAGGCCAAAATAAGGCCCCTTTCCCAAAATACCCTCAAGTGGAACAATTAATGTTCTTTTGAAACCCTAATTAATAAAACATAAGAAATATATGGGTCCAAACATCCTCAAGCCCATTTATTCTAAACTAATAAAATAAAGCCTTTAACCAAATTGAAAGCCTTCAAATAACAATAGGCCCTATTTTTAAGTCAAGTCTCAAGTTTGGATCAAGACTGGTTTTCCTTCTTTCAAGCCCATCTTAAGTGTTGGGTTCTTGCTAGCTTCATCCCAAGTGGATTGCACTAATCCTTGCATTGCTTCCCTGATCTTCCTGGCTCTTGGTCTTGTAATTGGCCCATCTGGAACTTGCAAAGGATCTTTAAGAGTAGGCCCACCTTGGTTCCCATCAAGTCTAGTAGGAGAAGTGGCTCTCAGCCACTTTCCAAACTAGTCTTCTGCCTCATTGTCTAGAAGCGTGAGCCACCTGAGGTCAGACCCGATCAAGATGTTGAATGATGTTCATTAGTTTGTGTACATCGAGGCACCGGTGTGTACCAAAGGTTCTTTCGAAAATACGCAAATCCAAGTGGGAAGGGGTAAGGGCTCGAATATATCATATGGAGGAAAACTATGACAAAAGAGTATATTATATTTATACCAATGAGATTCTATGTTTTATGATTTATATCCTTCAAAACTGTTGTCGCTAAAATTATGTTCTATGATTCTCTTACACTAAAACCATTATTTTATTAGTATAATGGTAGAGACAACACCTTTTCTGAAAGTATTGTGAACTGTAGGGAGTTTTATTGAATACTGCTTTATTACATTAAAATTTAGGCTCACAACATGAGCTCGGTTCCGAGGTATCTTACTTACTAAGTCGTGTACTTACCCAGTTGTTGTTTTTCCTTTCCACCTGTTGGACATTTATATGTCCTCCAGTTTTAGCAGGTTTTTAGCAGAGTAGGTAGGCTCGAGTCGTTCGTCAGGCGAGCAAAGCCTTCTTGGAGTTATAGCTTGATCTTTGTTGTTTGTAAGGTTGTTTTTATTAGTGAGATTTTGTATTAGCTATGTTCGAAGTTGTATAAGCTTTTGTATAGTAATCAGATCACTGTAATTATTTCATTTCCGCATTTCTTTCACTCTGATAGATGTTAGTGTAGTCTTATCCAGTTAACTCCCTGATAGTTGACGTGGATATTTCTTCTTTAATTTCCATAATTAATTATTTATTAATTTAATTCTGGCAAATTACAGTTAGATCCTTTAAAGCTTATTTACGAAAGTAAGTGAATCTGTGGGAGGTGCTCGAAAATTTTAAATAAGTCAATATTTTGTTATTTATTTATTTATTAAATTTTCAGGGCGTTACAAATTTAAATGATATTTAAATGGTATAGAAAAATAATATGGAAGTTATTTTAGAGTTTATTTGAATAGGAAAACAAAAAGTAGTTTGATTTTCTACATTAAGGAAAAATCGAAGGGAAGCTACTGCTAGTGCTATAAGATATGTCTCAACTCAATATAAAATTAGAGAGAGAAAGAGAAGAAACGCTTGACTGAAAGAAACAAATATGTCCAATATTGTAATACTCTGAAAAGTTGACTTCATTTTTAAATATAAATTCTTTTAAAAAACTCATGGTTTTAAATCAAGTGTCTTTTATTTGAAGTTGGGTTCTTCTTTCTAAAAAAAAAAAAAAAAAAACTGATAGAGGGAGGATCGATCCTCCAAAGGCATAGGATTGATCCTACACCTCATCAAGATTGATTCTCACTTTTTAGAATCGATCCTCATGCGTCAGACACTTGTTTATGAGTGCACAAAACCCCCATAAACTCGACCTTAAGCCATATTTATTCATTCTTAAGCCTCTTATAACCTATTTACTCGAAATACCTAGCCCCAAAGCCTTAGAGTGAAGATAGAATGTGGGAGAAGCCCGAAATTGATGTTCTTTGTCAATTCCTAAGCCATTGCTAAATCATTTTCAACCGTTTCCCTCAAGGCAATCTTTTAGCCTCACTAGTTCTTTCAATATTCTCTTTTAAATATGTAATTGCTTGAGTTCGTGTTCTATTTTATTATAGATATGATTTATAATTTTTTACATTTTGTTTTCTAATAAGAATAATTCTTTTAAAGAAAGAATGGTTTTATACGATTATTTTCATACGTAGTAAATGAATATTTCATATTTGTTATTGTTTCATGATTTTAAATCAAGGGTTTTACTTTTGGTTGACATTATAACGATTTTATGTGTTCAAATATTATTTTAAATCAACACAGACACACATATTGGATTATTTTATGTTTATTTGTGTAATCAAGGTTAACTTTTGTTAATCTTATATCAAGAGCGTGACTTTGAGTTCCTAAGATTATTCCGAAATTTTTCTGGGCGTTGTCAAAACCCCAAGGACGTTTTAGGATGTTTGGATATTCCTTTGAGGGACTGGAAGGCTCGAAATTGGTACTGGAAAGCACTAGGATCGATCTTGGCGATCCCTGCCTAGGTAGAATCGACCCCAACAGGCAAGATCAATCCCAACAGGCAAGCATTTATCCCTGACCATGCAGGATCAATCCAAGCAATCAAGGATTAATCCCTGACCCTCTAGGATCGATCCCAGCCTTCAGGATTGATCCCAGACAGTCCGAATTGATCCTAGAACCTCTAAGGTTGATCCCAACTATCTTGAAAACCTGTTTTAGGGTTTCTATTGTGTGTTTTAGGTTTATAAGTGTGTTTAGGGTCGATGATTCATGTTTGGCTATTATTAGGGTTTGAATTGCAGTTCCGGGCGTTAGGTCTTTCAGTATGTCGTGGATTGGATCTAAGTGCTCGAGGTAAATAAACTGATTATAGAAAGAGATGAAAATATTTCTGCATGAGATTGTAAATGAAAACTATAATTTTCTTAAATCATGAAACATATGATTTTCTAACATGATGTAAGCCCTATTTGTACTTCATCGCATGATTATATTTCTAACTCAGAATTATGTTTTATTTACCAAGCATGCTTTAACAATGAAAGATGATGAAAATTTATGGAATTGATGAGACATACGGTTACCCAATAAGGGTGCCGGTATGAATATGAGATTTACGGTTACCTAATCAGGATACTGGTATAAGTTACCACTATCCCAAAGGGAAAATCGGTATACATTACGGATTACTCGGTGGCGGATTTTTCGATATGAGTACGGCTACCTTGTAATGGGGGGTGTCGGTAAGCATTACGGTGGCTCGATGATCACGGGTGTCCAATATGGCCTACGGTTACCTTGTAATGGGGTTCCGGTACGACGGCATAGCAGGTATGTTTACGGTGCCTTATGGCGGAGGTGCCGGTATGTTAGTGAGTGCCTATGTAGGAATCTGATATGCTATGTAAAACAGGATTCCGGTATAGTAAGACAACCTCCATTGTATGAGGGTTAATATAAAGGTATGATGGTATAAATAGAATGTGCAAAAGAGCTATGTTTTTTATTTAAATGTTTTTATGCCTCAAAGTGGAATTATCATGATTTATGCTCTATTTTATAAGATGGCCACTTGGTATTAATTCTCAAACCTTTTTCAATCATTTTTTTGAAAACTTTCTAAAGGTTACTAAGTCATGGATTAACATAGTTGCTACATGTTGTACAAATATCTACCTAAATAAATAGACGAATAAATGCACATTTTACTCACAAGTGCACAAGATCAAAACGATAGTATAGTGAACAAATACGAAATCATTCACACGAAGATTGGTAAATTGTGTTCAAAGTGAATTTCCTAAAATAAATGTCTTGAATGAAGTAAAATATTATTGCAATGGAATAAAGTAAACAATGTAATTGAAAACAATACATAAAAGGATAGGGCTCCAATATTCACCGCTAATCATACTTTTTTGAGGAAACGATAAGCACAATGCTACAACCCCATATTGCGATGCTCAATGTTTGTCAGCCACAAGGGCATGACATCTACTCCTAAAGCTATTGATTTTTCTAAGCAACGAGTTAGACATGGCATCTACTCTAACTCTTCTCTTTCTCAAAGGATTTAGCATGGCATCTACTAAGTTGTTCATTGAGAAAGCATAAATCTATGGAAATCAACAAACACACTTAGGTTGGAACATGGCATCTATTCCAATTGTCTTCATGTTGATTATTCCAAGAACCTGTAATCGGATTCTTTTGTTACTCTAATATGCCCAAGACTCGGCCATCCAAATTGACATATATAACAAATTCATACCACGTGTATATGATGATCAAGCATAAACATGCAAGGAATTCAATCAAACCGGAATAATCAATTAAGAATCACAAATAGTTGTAGTAAGGTAATCAAAACCTTAAAAAGATATGATTAGAACTTCAATCAAGCCCTAACTAAAGTATTAAAAAAAATTAAATTCGGACTAAACTATATACATGCAGAAAATAAAGAAATCAAGAAAGAAAAACCAAAACCGCTCTTGATCTAGCCTCCAGTTCCTCTCCCAAAGCTTGTGTCCCTATTTTGGAGGACTTAGGGGAGTATTTATAGAGTTTAGGAGCAACCCTAATCAATTTCGTCCACCCTAGGAAATCTAAGATCGAGTTGGGGTTGGATTACCATCTTTCCATATCAGTTCTGCTGACTTCAGGATTTTCCAGCGCGTGATGGCGATCAAGCGCCAGAAAATGGGGATCGAGCGCAGCTGCGTTCAATCGCTAGTTTGGGCACTCGAGCGCACCTTGAATGCAAAAAATTTGCCTTATAATTTGTTCCCCTCTGATTCCTCTTTCCAACGCCCTTGACTTTGCCATAATTTGAGTTTTGAGCTAAGAATTATGGCTAAAATAGTGCACAAAGGTCAAATGCTCAGCAGCTTTACAATAGTTAATGTGTTTTAAGTCCGAATTGATAGAATTGACTTCTTTTCTTTCAAAACCTACAAAATAAGGAAAAACACAAAAACAACACAAAACATTACATTATAATGAAATTAAAAGATTAACATATGTGAATTAAGGGGCTTAAATGTGTAACATTCAGCACTTATCACTACCTTTCTACATGTGGGACATTTATTGTCCTACAGTTTAGCAAGTACTAGATCGAGTTGGAGCTTGTAGTCGTTGTCGAGCATGGGATGTGAAGTGAGAACCGTAGCCAGTTTTATTGTATTTTAGTACTTATGAACTCTAGTAATGTATTAGATGATAGTTGTTGTTATCTTTCATGGACTTGGAAATTACAATTTTACTTGAGAGTTATTTTTGAAGTATTAAATACAGTTCAAATTATATTTTTTCACATTCCGCTATTTCATGCACTATGATAAGTGTTAAGGGGGTTTTCCTAATTAATGACAAGTTAATTAATTTGGGAAGGCTGAAGTAACTCTCCAAGTTGATTATTTTTAATTAATTAAATCTGGGGGCGTTACAAAAATGCCCTCATTAGACCTTTCTTTTATACTTTTCTCAAGATTGCCCCCAACCCAAACACATATGTATTGACTCAAATAGAAGTTGATAGATCTAAAAAATTAATCTGAGGTCTGGGATTCAGACTGATTAGAAGGTCATCATCATCAGGCCCAACAACAGAGGCCCAAGGAGCCTCCCAGCAGGTATTAGTCAAGAAAAGACTATAGGCTCGAGAGACCAATAGAGCCTGTGAAACTCATAAACAAAATATAAGGCCCCCATCCTCTCTCATTCAAGTAAGCTCTACACACACCCATTCTCCCTCTATCGGATGCCTGCTGATGGAATTTTTGCAAGAGGGAGCCGATCCAATCCGTACTTGACAATTTTTGGAAATAATAGAAGGGTTGTAGCACCAGCATCCAGAACCTCCTCAAATGAATGACCCTATCACTCGTCATCAGCGATTCCTAAAATGATGAAATAGGTAGCACCTTCAATGACAGAACCACAACATCATGTTGGCAATATGAGTGCAAAAACAAGATTGCACAGCAAAAAAATAAAATTTCTCAAACCAAGATCAAACTTTATGAAAAACGTGTGAACAACTATGCTATTTTAAAATAAACTACAAAATAACAAGAACACCTACTTGTTATTTTGGCCACTCCTTAGCTATTAGGCAAAACTTTTCTTCTTGCTTTTCCAATCAAAATTTACATGTAACCTTAGGAACCAATGACTAAAAATAACCAAGAGTGCGGACTCTTATCTTGCTCTTCAAAACTTAAACTTATTCTTGAGAATACTCAAGAATATTCAATTCTTAGTAAAATACTAAAAACTGAAGTAATGGTATATTTGGCAAAAGCTACAGGCTTCTTTATTTATAGGCTTGGAATACTATGATAGATGAGAGAACTAGTCCATATGGGACTAGTAGGAATGGACAACTAGGGCTAGGAAAAACCCTAGCCTCCATTCCTACCATATGACACATAGGGCTAGGGATTTAAATCCCCGGCCCATGAGTCTCTTGCAGTGGTCCTACGCTTAAGTTTTATCTCAAGCTCAATCTCATATACATGCACCTTATGCACTATTTTTCTCTAACCCACGTTTTAATAAATAAAAACAAACAGCTCAATAAATAAAAAGCATCGCCTGTTTAATTTACATTAGCTTGGTGAGGGACCTAAAGGGAAAAATAAAAACTAACTTAAAAAAGTCTTGACTATCCCAAGTCCCTATTTAATTAGAATTGATTTCACTAAACAATTGTAATTGCACTTTAATTTATATTTTTGATTAAATCAATTAATCCATTACACTTTCTTAATATTGACTTTCGATTCCTCCATGAAATCTTCTATAGCAAAATTAAAGCCGATGACATTGTAACACCCAAGATGTTAATGAGAGTTTAAACATGATTAGAATGGTTAAGCAAGCAATTAGAATTATGGAACCAAGAGTGCTTAAGAAAATTGGAGAAAGTATGATTTTCAAACTGGCATCCGAACATGATGTTTACTGTCCAAACAAGTCTTTGACAGAAGGTCTCGTCTGTTTCCTGTTCCATTCTCTTTCGAACGGACCTTTGGCAGAAGATTGCGTTTCATATGCGTCCAAACGAGCCTTCACGAGAACTTTCATACCATTCTCGATCGTTTCTGGTCTGAACGCGTTATTTTGTTGTTGCGTTCGAATGAGATCATTTATCTGTTCGAACGACAATCTATTTTCGGAATTCCCAAGACATTTTGTGAATAGGCATTTGAATGGGAAAATTCATCCGTCTGAACAGCAATGCAAATAAATGCCTATAAATAGCTGAATTACAAATTGTTCAGCTCATTTCTCTCCTTTTCCCTCTCTTGCACGCCGAAGTCTCCATATTTGTAACGCCCTAACAAAATCATGTAACTGGTAAATAACTTAGCGGTTCATCTCTTAACCTTAACCCACAAGGAATAAGACTCAGGGATATCATACTCTTCAAATAGAGTCTGCAGTGAAAGACTTGTTACTTACATACAAAGATAGCAACTAATTTAAATCCACAATCACAATAATACCAGAGTAAACTAAAACATCATAGCATAAATAAATGTTTCTAAAAGTATGGTCAGCGACCAGTCATCAAAATGCATTAGATGTTACAAACCAAGTCTAAGAGTCATAATTAACATAAAAACCTAAGGTCTAGTCTTCAAAAGATAAAGCATGAAGATAATCTTTAACATATACGACGAGTATGACATCCTCATCCCACATGTCCTTTAGCCAGACAGGATCTAACTCCTCAAAAATGATCTCGATGATGTCCATCAAACAAACTCGATGCCTCTTCAAGTCCATCCTCAACTAAACTTGCTATAAAACAATATATGTTTACAGGTGGAAAAGAGACAAGCATAAGTCTATGACTTAGTGAGTACAAATACACATGATGCACATGTTATCATTTATAGTGAACTCAGGTGTTTATAAATCACATGTGAGTTGAATGTACCATCCTCCCAACCGGCCAACGAATGACACGAGCGCGACAGGTAGAAAAATTCATGATGTGACCATGACTCCCAAACATATCGACCCGAGTTGCGGAATAAGATCGACTTTTTTTAGCAGGGAGCAAGTCAAGTAAAAAAGGCACTATCTCGAGGCAAGAGGAAGTGGAAGCACATGGGGAATTATAATCCATAAACCAAAAGTGAAAAGCAAGATGAAGAGGAATTTAGAACTACTTGAGAATGCTAAGTAGCATTTCTCTTTTTTAATCTCTAACCTTCTCTATCTTCTCAATAAAGAATAAAGAAAAAATAATAAATAGAATAGTGAAAGTTGATAAATAAAACAGATAATGAAATTTAGGTACTTTGAAAAAAATGAGTAGCTAAAATAAAATTGAAAAAAGAAATCAAAATGAAGAAAAAATTTGTTATGTGGTCATGAGCTACTATTATACAGGTTTGTCATGTGGTCAAAGAGATTTACTTCTATGTTTGGCCGTGGATTCAATTGTTGTTTTGTGACAAGCGCCTCATTTTCAGATGGGGTCACAGTTACGGCTTTGCTAGTAGCATGGGCCACTCGAGGTCGGATTCGGTCGGATTGCTAATATAAAACGGTATGTTTGTGCAATATTTAGGGCACTGGTGTTGTACCAGACATTCTATCCATATCAGCTAACTGGTAATTGATTAAATCCACTACTTATAACTATTCATCAAAGTAAACAACGAAATAATTGATCTGATTTTACTAATTAATAAATTAATCTTTCATCAAATAATAGACACAGAGCTTCCAAACAGACATTACAATAAACATCTTATTCAAACCTAAGAATACAAGTCATTTGCTTAGCATCTTCATCCAAGTGACTCGCCTTGCAACATCCTGTATTTCCTAATAATGGGTAAAACGCCGGGGTGTTTTATAGTCAAAATAATAACTGAGTAAGTCAACTGACTTAATAAGTAAAACCGATATAAACTGTTTATGTAATGATATTCTTCACAATTTGTAAAATAGTTTGGATTCTTTTAGATAAACGGGGTATTCTACCTCTATCATTATATCATTGAAAATTGTAGTTTCATTTTAAAGGGATTTGACATAATTACAGCGATCAAATACTATATCTTAATACACGAAATATGTTGTAAATATATACTATATATATATAGTATATATATATATATATATATATATATAGGTCATATGTCAATAATATGGTCTACTTGAGACATTAACCCTCTCAGTAAGATTTGTCCATCCTTGAAGGACTTCTGGTACAATTTCAGTGCTCCAGACATTCCACAAACATACCATTTTATATTAGCAATCCGACCGAGTCCGCCTCGGGGCGGCCACACTAACTAGCAAAGCCGTAACAATGACCCCACTTGAAGAATGGTACGCCGGTCACAAAACTATAACCATTGGATCCACAGTTAGGGCTGTAAATTAACAAAGCTACTCGCGAGCTCGCTCAGGCTCGGCTCGGTTAAGCTCGACTCGAACTCGACTCATTTATTAAACGGGCTGTTCGCAAACATAAAAATAGGCTCGATTATTAAACGATACAAACTCGTATAAAGCTCGATTCGGCTCGGTTAACGTTCGTGAACATGCTCGTATAAGGCTCGGCTCGCTTATTAGCTCGACTCGTATATATTTACTATGTACATATATATTTTTAATATATAAAAATAAAAATAGCTTATATATTATATTACTTATTAGGTAATAATAGTCAATTATATTTATGTTCATGCTAATAAATTGTTATTTTATATAGATATATATGTTATAAATTAAAAGTGTATACAATAATTTATGTTGTAATACATAAAATGTTATAATTTATAAGTATTTTAAAAAAGTATGTTATCATATGTGTTATTGATAATGGGGACAACCACCATTATAATAGTCTTTAATACTATTATAATATGTATACTATATTACTAATGTATAATATCTAATAATCTATAATAGTGCTTTTATACATATTAACTGGTATATAACTTCTTAACTAATTATAATATTTATAATATGATATAATTATTATGTAACATATGTTAATCAATTAACTAATTAACATATTAATATGGTAGTGTATTACTAATCTATGTTAACATATCATATATCAAATATGTTATAATTTTTTTTTTTGAACGATAATATTTTATATTCCATTGATAACAAATCAAGAGCATAAAGCTCTTACATCATAAAGTTCAGATAAACATAGCACAACGCTATGAAATTACAAAATCATAAATTTAAACAAAATATCTTACAATTGAAAAACTATCTATGACTTCAGCTTCTTCTAACTCATGTACAACTCCAGTTAAGGAACAAATCTACTCCGAGTAGACAAAATCGAAGACATGGGTTGCCCAAATTCTCACCAACTTTATTTTTTTGGCTATGAGAGATAGTCCCCACACCGATATACTCATCCTCGACCTTAGAAGTCAAGAGACAACACACGTCCTCGACCCAAAGGTCAGGACAACAAGAACAAAAAAAAAATCCCCACCATAAGCGGCAACGGAGAAGCACATTCAAATATTGTAACTACTTGGCCACTTTAAGACTTTTCTATAATAAATATTGTTGACTCACTCAAATCATATATCAATTTGCTTTTTATAATATTGGAATCAATTGCTATAGATAATTGGCTCTTATAATGTACATTGCAATTGGCTAAAAAAAAAAAAGGAGAGAAAAAAGAGAAACGTCCATAGCAATGAGTTTCTTATAACTTTTTTTTTTTTGGTACAAATACCACATGATTCGTAAATCCCACCCCTCAATATTATATTTATAATTTATTAAACCAAAAAATAAAAGATGCAGCTGTCATCCATTTTTTACTTTTACTACTAACCTTATCTTTATCTTATCTTAGGAAATCTATGAGGTCCACTCTAAGTACAACACATAGACAAAAGTTGACATGAGAGAGAGGAGATGGAGAGCAGGGAAATAAGGTGAGTTATTGTGTCTGATACGTTTAGGTGACATTTCAGTAGTTTTATTACTTTGCTTGTTGTGTCTGATACGATGAAGAGGGAAGCAGCCAAAGCAGAAGTAAATGGTTTCCTTTGAAAGCTGGAGCAATCTCGCGTGTTCCATGGCTAAATGCTTCGTTTTCTCTTCAATCTTTTCTAGAGAGAAAACCATGGCATCGAAAGAGCCCTTGATGCAACGTTCTGATCGTTCACCATAGAAGCCTTGCGACGTTGAAATCACGAAAATACACTGTCGTTCTCTCTCTCTCTCTCTCTCTCTCTCTCTCTCTCTCTCTCAAAATTCCATTAGCCGAGTCGAGCCGAGTGCTCGATAAGGCACTCGGCTCGGCTAATGGACGAGTTCGAGCTCGATCTCGCACAAGGTTTTTCCCTTGGCGAGTCGAGCCAAGCAAAGGTTTTTAAGCTCGTCACGAGCTCGAGCTCGAGCTTGAGCTTTTGTACAGTGCAAACGAGCCGAGCTCGCACAGGCACTACTCGCCTGAGCTCGGCTCGTTTACAGCCCTATCCACGGTACACACACAACAATAAATAACTGAGCCATAAGGTTAACTTGTAATAATTGTAAGCCCATGGTCAATCTTCCCACACGAGACGATGTACCATGTCATATGGTTCATTCATTGTATTTAGAAAGTAGATTTATATAAGCAATTAATCTTGAAGCAAAATCATAAGGAAACTGTGCTCAGTCTGCAGATATATTGCACATTTATTACAATTGCAGTTTATACTCAGTTATTTACTTACTTCAAACGCTCATCCAAAACTTGGGACATCTTGCGATCACTGCGAAATATACCCAAAATATACTGAGGGTGAAACTCTAACATATAAAATCCTAACTACGCATAATCTATCATTAAAACCCTAATTTTGTACATTCTGGTCAGGACACGAACGTATGTGTCTTAGACACGAACGTTTGTGCTTTCACAGGAATGTTTGTGTATCGAGGACACGAACGCATGTGTACTTGCAGGAACGTTTGTATATGCCCAGAATGCCCAAAACTGAGAAAAACTTCCTTAAACTAAACACTGCTCGAATCTTATACCTTAGACTTAGGTATTTTATAAAACAAAACGGAATAATATGCATAAATCCTTCAAATCTTCTTCGAAAACTTAATAGACATACGTGAAACCTTGTGACTATTAGCACTTCTTTAAACCTTTGTAAAGCTCATGATAGATAAGCATGTTATGTAGTAATGTAAGCATTATTCTAAGTAAACAGACTAAGGTCAAGAAATTACCCCTCTTGGCGGAAATGAAAACTCAGGAGCTCCCCCTTTTCTTCAACGATTTTCTTTCACACTCTCACACACTCACAAAACTGACCTAGACAAAGTAGGGTTGTGCTTGAAAGTGAGAGCCGAGAGGGGTGGGGTGTATTTATAGAGGGATTGATTTGGTTAAAACTACTAGTTAAAATCATATTTTGGGCTTTACATGAATGTGTGTGTACTAGTCACGAACATTCGTGTATACCTCCTTGACACATATACAGGGTGCATCACCTACTGCGCGCAGAGATAAACATGCTACAGCCTACACGACATAAGCACGAATGTATGTTTGTACTGTGCACACAAACGTTCCTAGTCTTACACAATTTTTGGGTGTGAACTAGAAAAGTAAAATATATATATATATAATATATATTTATATATATATATATAATATATATAATATATATATTATATATTAAGGCTAAAAGTTTTTGGATATTACAGGTTTGGCCACCCTCAAGGCCATTTGGGGGTGGCCGAACGCCTCTGATGGCCAAGGTGATTTTTTTAATTTTTTTTTTTAAATTTAAATTTTTATTTTTAGTTTTTTTTTTTTTTAGATTTTAGATTTTAAGTTTTTTTTTTAATTTTAAAAAAAAGAAAATTATATTTTATTAATTGAGACTAACGGTGTACATGAAATATGGATGAAAAATTCATGGAGTGATTGATTTAGAATTCGCGAATACTTAGAGATTTAATTTCTAAAATTAAAAAGTAAGAGATCGATTTCAAATTGCACATTTACTTATAAATTTATCATACATTTACCCTTTAAACAAAATTGTAGAAAGTGTCTCATTTGGAGGCGCATTTGAAAAAAATGGCTATTGCAGGAAAGAAATACATTTTTAAAAGTGCATGATTTTAAAAACTGAATCGCAATTTTACCAAATGTTTAATTGCGTATTTGCATTTTTAAAAATCACATTTTCATTAACTGCGTTTTAAAATCGCACTTAAGCCACACATTTTGAAATCTATAGCTGCTAACCCAATTTGCTTGAACTCGATCTGGTTTAGTAGGTCACTAATTCCTATACTTTCTTGAACTTGCACTTAAGCCACACATTTTGAAATCTATAGCTGCTAACCCAATTTGCTTGAACTCGATCTGGTTTAGTAGGTCACTAATTCCTATACTTTTTAGACTGATTATAAGCTTCATTGGAATGATTTCCTTACAAAATTGATCGGAAAACTTTTAGATAAACTATACGAATACATTTAAATTCATCAGTGAGCTAACCAAGCATACTAACAACAGTAGTTATAGGTTGTCAAATTATTTCTCAGAAATGGAAGTCGAACAATTCCGATTCTAAGAATGAGATTGAACAACACTAAGGATACATTTGGTATGTAGAACGACTATTCCTTAGAATAGCAAGAAATAACATTTATTAAGAATGAAAGAAGTGGAATAAAATAGCCTTAATATTAAAACATACATATACTTTAATACTTAAAATAACCATCCTCATAGCTATGAGAATGGCTATTATAAGGCTAATTCATTCTACTTCTTCCATTCTTAATAAAAGATATTCTAATGAATAGTATTTCCACGTACCAACATTACCTAACTCTACTTTCAAAAATGTTTCTCAATACTGATACAATATATAGGAAAATAAAAAGCCTTAGATCAACTGTTATTGTGAACCATTGGTTTAGTCCTTTTCATCTTCCTCCAATAGGATGGGAGTTTTTTTTTTTTTTTTTTAGTGGAATGAGGAAAAAGGTTAGAGGGGAAAAAAAATAGTTTGATAGTGTTTAAAATGCACTCCTCATATTCCTCGTCCCCAACTGCAGCCAATTCACAGTTAGGGCTGTAATCGAGCTGAGCCGAGTCGAGTTTTGCATTTTCAAGACTGGCTCATTTAAGAGGACCTCTAATCGAGCCGAGTTCGAGCTCGAGTCGAGCTTATAAATCCTTGTCCGAGCTCAGCTTGCTAGGAAAATCACCAAGCTCGAGCTTGTTAAAACGTTGTGCCAAGTCGAGCCGAGCCTCGAGTCAACTCGACTTGACTCGAGCTCAAACTAAACTGAATATTTTAGAGAAGCCCAAGCCGAGCCGGGCTCAAGCCCAAGCTCAGTTAAAAAGCCCTTTTAAGCCTTAATTGAGCAGATCGGCTCGATTAGGGCTCGATTAGTATTTTTTAAAATGTAATTAAAAAAAATGAGGGGGAAAAAAAATTGATTCACAAACCCATGGTCGGATCCTCCATGTTTGGCTCCATCTCATCATTTTTCTTCTCTACAATCTCTGCACTATCACTCTCTCAATCTCTCGGTCAGTTCTCTCTCTTTCTCTCTCGATCTAATCTCTCTCTCGGCATCATCTCTCTCTCACTCGGTCTGTGCAACGGAACCAAAGAAGAAAAGGGAAAATGAAGAGAAGAGAAGAGAAAGAACAAGGGGAAGAAAGAATCGGAGAAAAGAAGAAAGCAAAGAGAAGAGAAAGGAAGAATGTTACGGATCTTAAATGGTGAAGAACTATAACGTTAAGGATAGAGGGATTTGAATGCAGAGAAATGTTGGGAGAGTCGAGAAGCTTTGGGGAGACAAAAAGGTTGAATTGGTAGTTGTGAAGACAGCTGGATACGCATGTGGATAGCTGATAACATTTGGTATTTGTGAAGCCACGTGTCATCTTATCATAAGGAGGAAATCTAGCATGAAGGGATTAGGATAAGGATAGGAGTTACCATTTAATTTTCAATGAATGACGTCTATTACAGCCGTATCCCATATTCCAAAATGAACGGCTAGGATTAAATAAGAAAACATCACATGGTCTAGCTTAAAACTTAAAATTAGCTATTAATGTGGGCTATCATGCTGGCTCAGTATACGTGGGCTGTCAGCAATCAAATATATATCATCGAAAAATGTGTAGACAAAAAAGTTAATAAAATATAATGTATATATAATCAGCCCAATTCAATACCAAAACGCAACATTTTTTTACCGTTTCTAATTTTTTGCCACTGTTCAGTCAATGCCACTGTACACCGTTTTGAAATATTGGTTTATAGTTAGAAAAAGAAATAAAAGAAAAAGGTATAGGCGTAAAAAAATTCTGAGAGAAATATAAAAAAATCTTGATTGAGTATAAAAAAAAAAAAACAAAAGAGTTAATCATTTATTTTTGGCATTGTTCAATAAGTTAATAACGTATGATACAATTTGTTAACACTGTGTAATGTGTAATTTAATAATTTGTTTATATAATTATATATTTAAAAATAAATGTACTTAATCATAGGCACATAACCTATAAAATATGAATTTGATTATAAATTATACTTAAACTATACTAATACTTAAGCTATAAATAGTAATCTAAATTATACACTTGTGTGAAGTATGAATTAAGTTATAAATATAAATATGATGTAATTATACTTATAGCTTAATTGTTTAATATTTATAACTTAATTTGTAATTATGTAAACTCATACTTACAAAAATGTGATTATGTGACATTATGTGGTTATAGTTTATACTTATAACTTAATTTATAATTATATATTTATGAATTATAAATCATATCATATAATATTAGGTCTTAGATCATATGATTTAACAATTCCTAAATATTTAATGATGGACAATTGTACTAGTTAGTATGCTTATATTCATATAATATGATGATTAAATGACACAATGTTATATTCTATGATCATACGACACAATGTTAGATCACATGATCATGTGATCTAAATTCAAATGATAATTCACAGGATTATATAATCATATCATCTAAATTTTAACGGTACTTATAATAAATTGATAATACTTATGATAATATTAAATTTTTTATTATAAATAAACACATTGTTTATTATAATACTAATAATTTAATTTGAGATTATATGAATCACATTGCTAAGTATGTAATGATAATTCATATGATCTATTGACTATAATGATATTATCTAAATTATAATGATAATACTTATTTTACGATTATAACAAACACATTATTAATTCCAAATTTTCAATATTAATCACTTAATTTGAGATTATATGAATCACAATGTCATTGTTGTATACATTCATATATACATTAGAAAACCATATATTGTATTAGTATGAATTTGTATATTTTATGTGACATTATGTAAATGTGTGTCTATAATATTGTAATTATGAATTATGAATCATATAATTCATATTTATCTTAACTCATTAGTAATATGATCTAAGTATTATCATATGATCTTACAATTCATATGATCTTAGATCTTAGATTGTGCGGTCTAATGATTCTTATGTATCTAACGATATTACTTAGATCATATATATGATCATATGACACAATGTTATATCATGTGATCATGTGATCTAAATTCGAATTATAATATTTATGATAATACTTAATTTGTGATTATAACAAATGCATAGTTGACTTCAATATTAATTACTTAATTTGAGAATATATGAATCACATTATCATTATTATTATTATTATTATTATTATTATTATTATTATTATATTTTATATAGAAGTCATTATTATATATATTCATACATATTAAGGAACTATATATTGTATTCACATGAAATTATATAATTATGTTAGTTGTATGACTTTATGTGGTTCTAATATTATACTTATAACTTATGAATTATAAATCATATCATACGATATGAGATTATCTATAATAAACAAGAAGTACCATAATTATTCTAACTCATAAATATCTAATGATAATACTTAAATAAGATCATATGAGTTAAGTATTACTATATGATCTCACAATTCATATGATCTTAGATATTAGATCATGTGATCTAAATGATTTCTAAGTATCTAATAATAATACATAAATCATATTGTCATATTCATATGATAATAACATAAAGATGAAATGGAGTGATATAAATATAAATATTAAGTAACCTATATAAATATAATATATATTAATTTATTATTAATATACATAGTTATGTCTATATAAGTATATATATATCTATAAATGAGCAAGGCTCGTGAGTCATAAACGAATTGGGCGAGTTGTCCAGGTCAAGCCTTAAACAAGCCGGGCTCACGAGCCTAAAAACGAATCGGGTGAACCGGTCTAATTGAGCTTTAAACAAGCTAGGCTCACGAGCCCCTATCGGGTTTTATCGAGCAAGTCGAGTATGTATCACTAACTAATCGAGCGAGTTTGTACAATACCGATCTTGAGTTTGGGTCGAGTTTAATCGAACAGACTGTCAGACCGATTGGCTCGTTTACAGCCCTATTCACAATAACGTATGTAACTCACAGTAGCCAATGATTGTGAACGAACCAAAAAGGTCCAAAGGTCATGTTGAACTATTTAATTTTAGGATTTATTTTATAAGTTTTAGTTGGTTTAGGGGGTTCTAAAGGAATTCTTATTCATTAGGAATTACAAGCCTTTCATTGTAATAATTAGGAATTTTTGTCATATAAAGATTAGGAGTAGTTATTTTATTTGTATTAAGATTTCTAGAAATCAAATTTTGTTGCATATTACAGGATTATATGGAGATAATCTTATTCCGCATATAATTTCGCTAGATCTAAACAGAGACTTTGATCTTAAATTTAGCAATAAATAAGCTTATTCTGCTCACCTCATCATAGCAATTTTGATGGGCAATGGTTTGATCGAATGTTTTTACCAAGACCTTGCTTATAATTTGATATATTTAAGTGTTACAGCTGTTAGTTCGGGAGGCTTTATAAAAATTGGCGGTTTGTTGAGGAGGCTAAGTTTATTTAACCTTAAAAATAATTAGTAATTAGTTTTAAAATATATTGGTAATACAAATTTTAATTTATAAATATATAGAATGCATGCAATTAGATCATATTTTAGTAGCGTTCTATTTGATTTTTTTTTATTTGCCTATTGCAATGATCTACATTCTTTTATTTGCCTATAAACTAGCTTTCATTTTCTTCTCTACTCCATTTCCAAATACATGAAAACCTAAAAAGTAAATCGAGAACAAATGAGGCTCTCTATTATTATGGAGGATTGATTGTTCATAGGTGTCCTATTTTCCTTCTGTAGACGTTACTGTTAATACTTTAGTTTATTGTTAATACTATAAAAATCTAAAAAGCTTAAGCCAATGATAAAAAATAAAAAAATTAAAAAAATAAAAAAAATTAAAAAAAGTAAATTTAAATTATGTCATTTTAAGCTGATAAAAAATAATACATTTATCATTTAATTAATATTTTTACGATTATTTCATCAACACTGCCAAAAGCATTAAAACTTAGTAAAAAGGCTTATAAAAGTCAATGTCCTACTAATTTAGAGGGGGAAAAAAAGGGTTGTGTCCTTCTAATGAAGGCTACAAACATAGTCTGATTGAAACTTCAAAAGAACAAAAATGACGACGACAACAAAAAAAAACAAAAAACAAAAAAAAAAATTAAAGCTGATTGTATATCAAAACAAAAAACAGCTTCATTCAATATAAATCTTACACAAATAGTGAGTACAAATGTGAAATAGTGACGGAGGCAAGTGTGACAAGACGAGAAAGATTGGCTTCTACATCCCATAAGCATCTCATAAGTCACCTACAAAGTATCATAAAAGTATTTCAACAATATATATATATATAGCTTGATAATTACAAACTCACTTAAGACAACATTCACATCCAATTCCATGGATAGTTTTTTTTTTCATTTAACTTTAATTATATTGAAACCAAAAAAAAAAAAAAAAAATCAAACCTGACTGCATTGCTCCTCATATCTATCACTCATGCCTCCGTCCTTGATTTCTGTGTGCTCACCGTCCTTGATTCTTGTGTGCTCGTTTTTGGCAATTTTCTATTCTGATATAAAGTTGAGGGAACATCTTGAAAAAAATGTCATCAATAAGTTTGTAGTAGCATATCCTCCACTTATTCCAAAACATAAGAGGTCCGATAACAATCCCAAGGCCAAAAACAAATCCCAATTCAACACTTATAAAGTTCCAACCAATTGCATTCCCAGAATTCAAATGAGTTTCTTCAGATGTTGAAGGTGACGATCCCAAATCTTCATCTGTGCATTTTTCTTTCAAAGGAAAGCCACATAATCCTATGTTGTTCCCTTCATAGGAAGTTTCCGGGAATATAGAAAATTACTTGATATGTGGAATCTTTCCTACCAATTGATTGAACGAAAGGTTAAGGACGGATAGGAAAATAAGACCATCTGCAAGTTGGAATGGAATCTCACCTGTAAGCTCATTTCTAGACAAGTCTAGTGACTCAAGATTACTCAATTTTCCTAAAGATTGTGGGATTTGGCCTGTGAAAGCATTATGAGACAAGTTGAGGATACGTAGCAATTTGGGTTCGCCTATTTCTCCAGGTATAGGCCCGTCAAAATTATTGCATGAGAAGTCAAGGGAGGTGTAGATTGTTAGGATCTTCACTAAATCCACTTGGTGACCTTTGACAGTGACTGTTACAACATCTTGATAATAATTATTACCAAACTCATCTTCAAATTGGAGGTAATTGAGCTGAGACCGATTCCTTTTTTCTTCATCCATCATTTCCTTCCAGCTAGAAAAGAGTTTTATTTGAAACTTACCAACAAAATTGTTTGAAGCTAGGTCTGCAATTTGAAGACTCGGCCAAGAGGCACTAGGCTCTGAACAATCAATGGGCCCGTAAAATTTGTTAGATCGCAAAATAAGAACTCGCAACATGGATATCTTCTTCAAGTAACATGGGAAGGCATCCTCAATGTGGTTGTTCCCAAGGTCTAAAACTTCCAAAGATATGCATTTGGCCAGAGATTTCGGGAGCTTTCCTTCTAATTGGTTTCCATTGAGATCTAAAGTTTGCAGAACACAATTTCTTGAAAAGGTATTAGAAATTGCACCAGTGAGGTTGTTTCTCCTTAGATTCAGCACCTTTGAAAAATCACTCATATTAAATAAGCATTGGGGAATCGTACCACTAAAGAAATTATTAGACAAATCTAGAACATAAAGAGTTGTAGAATTGCATATTGATTCAGGAATACTCCCATAGAATTTATTGCTTGAAAGTGAGAGGAAATTAAAGGAATCAAAGGAAGTACCAAGAAGTTGCCCTTAGAGCTGGTTGTAGCGAAGGTCTAGGACACCCACAAGAGGCCTGCTGAGTAAAGTCAAATCTAGAGTCTCCAAATAGTTATAAGAAAGATTCAAAAAGTTAAGATTAGAAAGTTCCCAAATCCAATTGTGTATCTCTCCATGAATCTGGTTGTGTGAAAGGTCAAGATCCATTAAGCTGGATTGATTTATCAAGAATTGAGGCAATGTTTTCAACTTGCAAGAAGCCAAGCTTAAAGTGGAAAATTGAGGAAAGGCAGATAACGAAGAATTAGTTCCATTATATTCAATCACCAAGTTGTTGTAGGAAAGATCGAGATCGAAAAGATTTCTCATGGTCAAAATCAAATCAAGCTGCAAGGAGCCGTTAAAGTTATTCCAAGAAAGTAAGAGTCTCCAAAGGCTTCAGAGTTCAAAGACAAACATGGGTATTGGCCCTTCCAAGTTGTTGCGACTCAAATCAAGGCCTATCAATTGGTATGAAGAAACAATTGGAAACTCATTGAGTCGACCAGAAAATCAATTGTTGCTAAGTGTTAGTTCCCGCAAAAATGGAAGGGAAAACAGAGACATGGGTATTGGCCCTTCCAATGAATTGTAACTCAAGTCGAGAACCTCTAGATTTAGAAGTTCTTCCCAACGAGTGGAAGTAATCTGACCTGTTAAATCATTATTGGAAAGATTTATTGTAGTCAAATTCTTGCCCATGCTGAATGATGGAATTTATCCAACGAAATTGTTGTTTGACATGTCCAAATAAAGCAATTGTGTGAGGCTTGCCATTGACTTTGGGATTGATCCATTGAAATTGCAACCATAAAGATCCATTGAGGATAACATTTTCAAGTTACCAATAGAATGTGGCAATGTCCCTGAAAAGTTTGTCTCTCTAAGCACCAGCATTTGAAGATATCCATTCAAAGGGAATTCTGGCAACGAACCCTGAAGTAGTTTATTACCTGATAAGCCAAGCATTTGCAATGTTGGAATGTGGAAGATCTTTTCTGGAAATTTTCCATTCAACCCAGAATATCTGAAACTCACGGATGTCAATTTTTCGAAATCTGCAAAAAATTCTGGAACTGGAGCAGAAAAATTGTTCGAATCAAGATGAATAATTGTGAGAGACTGAAGATTCGTTAACGATGAATCAAGAGGCCCTGAAAGAAGACAATTTGACAAGCTCAACGCTGTAAGCTTTGGTAGTGAAGATGATAAGGCAGGGCCCCACTCATACCCTTGCGCTGATATATTAACACCATCAAGATAAAGTTCCATAAGTTCTGAAAGGTTCTGAACCAACATATTTAGATTTGGATTCTCAAGTTCCCGTGGACGAAATATGTTGTTGTAGTAAACGTAAGATAAATCAAGAGTAACCAACCTTGTCAAGTGCGAAATCGCAATTGGAATCTACCCCGAAAAGGCAGCTTGTGATAGGTTCAAATAACTCAAGTTCGTGAGCTTGTCAAATTGGGATGGAATCTCGCCATTAATGGCGTTATCAGCCAAATTCAGGTGCTGGAGATACTGAAGACCGAAAAGACTGCTTGAATTGTCAAGATAACCGAAGTTTACTTCACTGCTCAGGTCGAGACCGATAACTCGTCCCTTGTTGCAAGTTACACCTTTCCATGAACAGCAATCAACACTTTGATTCCAGTGCGCACCAGTTTTGTGGATGAAGCAGTGTCAAATTCGAAGCTATTCTTCAATTGCAGCAACAAGGATTGTTGATTGCCAAGACATTGGCCAAACACAGCAGACATAGAGAAGCTGATCATGGAAAATAAGCAGATGGGCATGAAGATCAAAAGCCATGAAAGGACTGAAATTCTCATTGGAGCCTGTAAGAAGAGACACTTACACCACACAATAATAATGAGTCGAAGAGATAATTGAAATGAGTGATGGGTTCAAGAGAGTAAGACCGAAGAGTAAATTATGTACGTTTTGGGACAGGACGGCAACTGAAAGGCTTTGCCTCGACCGGAAGAAAGATTGATCTCCGAGTGTATAAGTGTATACATAAACTGGAATGCTGTTTTATATAGCGGAGGGAGAGAACACTAATCACTGAATCAGCATTTATGGTTTGCTTGACTTTTCAAAAAGATATAAACGCGTTTTGGTTAGAAACCTCCGGTGCTAGTTTGACTCATTACACACAGAGATGGACCTACGTCCAGACCGAGGGGACCCTGGTTTTTTTTTTTTTTTTTTGTGTGAATAGAAGAAGAGGAAAGTGAAAAGAAAAGAAGGAAACAAAGAGAGAGAGACAGAGAGACGCAGAAAATAGAAGAAAGAAGAGAGAGAAAAGAGAGAGTGGGATCGTGGGTTAGAGAGAGAGAAAGAGAGAGAAGGTAAAGGCTGAGGTAGAACCGTAGAAGCCTCCTCTTTCAAGGTAAAATTTTCTTGTTTTTAATTTACTTGATTTTAGAAATAAATTTTGGTGTATTTCGGTGTTTTGGCTATGGAAAAAGGATGTGTGTTTGAAATTCCTTTGGGATTTTGTTGGGTGTAGAAGAACTTTGAGTTGTGTGGTGAATTCATGAGATATTTTTAGGATTTCTTTGCTATAGCAGATTTTGAATGTTTAATTCTTTAGAGATTTTGGATTTCTAATTTGTATACTTGTTGGGCTTTGATCTTCAGATGATGGAAAATCTGTTTGTTAGAATTGTGGAGAGGACCGAATTCTAAAGAAAGAATGGATGATTTTAGGGTGTTTGTTTTGAAAGTTTTGTGGTGAGTTGGATGTGAGTTTCGGCTAACTGGAAGAAAAGAGATGAAAAAGAAGAGAGAGATATTGACATGAGGGAATGACAACAGCAAAGAAGAGCAGTAGAAAGAGGAGGATAAGGGAAAATGAAAGAATGGATTTAAGTAAAGTGACATGAGCCCTTAAATTTTCCTAAAGCATGCAAGCCTCTACGTTACAGAAATTCAGTTAGGGCTATAATATGGATTCATCATACTCCCAGACGGGACAAGGTATGTTATAATCTATTGAGTTTTGAGTCTATAAATTATAATTTATTGATTATTCAATTTCAGTCTATTTTGTTTCCTGCTTTCTACTTTCTTTATGTATTAGTATACTTGCTTCTTCTTTTTTCACTATAAAATTAATTATAAAATGTATTATTTGTTTATTATTAAGTATAATAATTTTATTGTCATTCAAATTAATTTACCTAAATATCCTAATGTTATTATGTAAATTTATTTGTAGATGATATTCCAATTTCTAAAAAAAAATTTACAAAATTTTGAAAAGTTGATATAAATAAAATTGATATTAGTTCATTTGAATGTGATCCTGATTTGTGTCTCCAGATAAAAATTCTCATTTATACTTCGGCCCATCTCAATAAAAATTCCTAATTCCATCCTTGATTACACATATTCAACAATGGTTTGCTTAATTACTTACAAACAAAAAGACTTTCAAAGTCAAGCAAACCATTATTGTGGTTGTAGTTGTGGAAATTAATGACGCAACTACCGAGCACCGGATGTTTCTATCGAAAACGCGTTTATAGCTTTTTCAGGAGTCAAACGCTGCCCTAAAACAAATATAATTGAAGCTGTACGTGCCTCTACATGTTAATGTACTCACCGTCGTCACCGATCTTTTTGTAGATCTGTCCCTAAGAATACGTGGACAGTAACCTCTTTTTTTTTTAACGAAAACATTGACCGTGAAGAACAACCAGAATTGATAAAAATATATGTAATGTGATCTCTCCTAATCTTTTACTTTGGATAATGTATCTTATTGAGCTACCATTAGAGTTACGATGTCCCTTTTCTACCCAAAATGATAAAATATTCTGAATAAAGAAAATATTACGATGTCCCTTCGCCCTTCATCATACTCCTCTTTTGCCGTTTCAATGACCCAAGTCTGACCAAGCCATGCATAACTCTGTCCCATCACTTGCAAAATTGATTTTCTCCATATCATGAAGCACGCTCACGTTCAGCCACTCTATTCATGGTGCAAGTATTTGGGATTTGACTTGTATAAAAGAAAAATAAAAAAAAATATAAAAATTTGAAAAAAAGTATTTGGGATTTGTTTTCCGCATTCTACAGGGCCTATCAAATTTATTTCTATATTTATAACAACAGATATCACCTAATTTGGCCCTTCCTTCTGTGAGATTTTGCAAAGCAAAATGCACAAAATGCACAAGGAGTATTCAATCATAGACATTTAATCAACTAAGCATTTCATGATGAAAAACTCACTTCTAAAATGAAGAACCACATGCAGTCTGTACTATGTTTGAAATGCAATTAACATCAGTGCAACAAAAGCAAAACCACAACCACAGACTTATCATCCAAAAATTAGACTACACCTTCTTTTCTTTTTTTTTAAAAGTAATACTACTCCTTCAGGATGTCATGTAAATCATGTGAACAAAACACGAGCTATCAGTTCGTTTGACAAAAAATTTTAAGGGTGTTTTTTGCTTTTTGGTTGTAATGTGACATAAAAGACTAAAAGTTATAGTAGTTTTGAGTATTTTGTATTTTTAATTATCTGTTAATACTTTTACTTTCTTTCTTTTTTTTTTGTTAAAAAGCAAAAACTACCCTAAAAAGCATTGCTAAACGAACCCAATTTATCATTTTCAATTGAATGTCTTGGGAAGTCAATTCAATCACTACCCAAGTAGTAGCCTGCTGAATCCAGCACAAAAGAGGAACTCAATTCAATTTTTTCGTAGCTTCAAGTGCTCCATAATCAACAAAGTCACATCTACAAGTACAATAATCACACACAATAGACTACGAGGTCTGACATGAGTGAATCATATTTAAACATACATGTATTCACCCCCACGAATAGCATTTGCAGCACCTTTCCTCTCTTCTTCAGCCTCCTTTTCCCTCTCCTTCCAGTTCTCATAGGCATGATCATCAGTTTGCAACTCATGGCGACATATTGGACAAGAATTGTGCTCATCCTGCCAAAAGCAAAATAGTACCGAGTTGAATGGAGATTCTATCTCATCTAATTAATTGTTTGTGTTCCATAGCCCTAAGTAATAGTTAGCGACAAACAATTTTTAACAAATCTAGTGAAAGAAGAAACAACTATGAGTTTTCCTAAAATTCCTAGCAATCCGGTAAAGGTATATTACCAGCCATGGCTTTAGACAGGGAGGGTGGAACGTGTGCTTGCAGGGCAACTCTTGCATCTTGTCGCTAACAACCAAGTTCTCCCGGCAAATTGCACACTGTGCATCTTTTCCAAGCTTAGCCAGGATTTCCTCTTCAAGAATAATGACTGGAAGCTTTGCAACAACTTCCTTACTGGCAGGTGGCACTCTTCGGGGTACAGCATCATCTTCCAGGATCTTAACAACAGAGACATTGAACAGAATTTTTTGATGTTAACTACTTAATATGGCGCAAAATTAATCTCTTTTTAACCAATACATCAACAGCTTAGCACACCATTCACATAAGGAGCTAAGAGAAAAGGAAGAGAAAGAGCTTGTCATTTGTATCAAAATCGCAGCAGACTCTTTATAAGCCATATTTCCTTTTTCTATATCTTTTCAGAGCAGAAAAAGGACCGCAACAATAGATGCATACAGATTTGTGAATCTTAGAGGTGACTAAAATCTTATGAATTGGTTTCTTTTTCTACCTATATTTCCTGCGGAGTAAATACAAAAAGAGGAACATACAACAAGCATTAGGAGAGGGATTTACAGAAGTACCAGAGGCAAAACATCATCTAGGCTGGTTATGAGCTCTTGAAGTAGACTGGCAGCATTTTCTGTCGTGTTATTGCTTTCTGCTGTACCTTGAGAAGATTCGGCTGCAAAAAGTGTAGCAGCGGTAGTCATGAGGTTAGAGCGCACCAGCCACTGAGGCTGCGGTGGCTCAGGATCCACGGTGAGATGCCCCTCAAAAAGATATCCTGAATCAACACAAGGAAATCAAGCAAACCTAGCTTTAAAGAAATGTCGATTTTGAGAAGTATAGAGCAGGAATTGGAAAAGTTAGGCTCCTATCTGTTTGGAATTGCGATTTCGAAACATATGATTATGCAATTTGAAAACACGATTTCTGTAAAATCGCAGTTTAATCTTTCAAATCGTGATTTTTAAAAAAAGCAGATTTTTCTATATTTTCAAATCGAAATTTTTTTAAATCGCACTGCAAACAATATATTTTCTGCGATTTGGTTTAAAATCATACTTTTGATAAGCGAAATCGCAATGTCAAATGCACTTAAAATGAATAAAAAAGGGGATAATCTTGGGACCTCCGTTGGACGTGGATTCTGAAGGATTGTCTAGCTGGCGCAAGTGTTCCCTAGCCTGCAAAATGCAAGTCTTCAAGTGATCCTTCTCAGAAGCATCTGTAACAAGGTGTACGGCCTGCTCAAAAAGCCCCAATCCGGCGACCCAGAAACCGGGTGCCGTGTACCTCGTCTTTAAAATAGTTGCAACCCGGCATATCACAGAATAGAACTGCCACCATCACGACCACCACCACCATCAAAAGTTGAGTTAATTTCCACCGCATGATCATCAAACACAATGCATTTTGTATCAAACTCCAGTATGTTATGTATCTAACTTATTGAGAAAGGCTGCTGATTAATCTGATGTTTCGCCTTTCAATTCGTTGTAATTTAATCTCATTATCAAAAGCATTCATTATATGAGCTTCAATTAACGAAAATTAAAATATATATATACACATGGATTGAACAAAAAGCAATCAATCTCAACTAAATCAAATTAAATCTAAACAAAACAAATCGAATAATACCAATTTGCGGAGAGAGGGCGAGGCAGAGGGATAAAGGTCTCGGTGGAGAGATTTTAGGGAAAAGACGGCGTCCTCGAACTTTTGCTTCTTCCCAAGCTGTTTCTGCAATTCCTCCAATTCTTGTTTCAAAGAATCTTCCTCACGAGCCATTCTCTGTGTTTTTTCTTGCAATAATTTGATTTCCTTTCCTTTCCTTTGGCCCTCTCTCTTCGATTCGCTTATTATACGATTGAGTTTCTTGCCGAGGAGGTTACCCAAACCGACCTTGGAAGATTCACAATGCTTATCGATTATCATTCACCTTTGGTAAAAGCCTGTGAGACGCGTTTCAAATGGTGACAACTCCTTGTCGTTTTATAGGATTTAGACGTCGTTTGAGGAAAAGCTGGTTGAAGCATTTGTCCACGTTGTCGTCAATGGTCCTTTTTTAAAAAATTAAAAAATTAAAAAAATAAATAAATAAAAGTAAATAGATACAACAACAAAACAAACTTAACAAAGGTTACATAAACAGATCATTTCGGCTGGAAAAATACTAGTAACAATGCTACCAGAAAAGTAGGTTGAAGCGGCTTATTTGGCTAAATTGTGAGACTAGGCAGGGCTAAAAGGGCGCAGGAAAGTGTTTCAAGCTTTGAGGTGTTCATAAGGGGGTGGAAATTACTGTCCTAACTATTTGGAGGGCATCAGGGTGGAAATTATCATATGAACAACCTTATTCTTAGTGCACCAAATGATAACAAGAGCATTAGAGGCAAAGAGTTGGAAATTGAGGAAATCATGGGTGATTTCAAAAAAGGAGGAAGGGCAAATGATATTCTTGATCTAGACAACAATTGTCAAACCATCAAGTTTTAGAGTGCCCAATGGCTAAGGATAGAGTCGCCAAGGGACCCTAGAAAAATGGCAGGGAGCCCGGGAGGTTTCAGAATTACAAAGGGGATAAGAGAGATCTTGAACACTGCTGGAGCCTGGAATGGATGAAGCAAGAGACGGTGTGGCATGTGGGGATACAATGACAGAACCGTTTCCACATTAAAAGCTTTAATCTTTGGTGGACATTCAACTTCCAAAAATATTTTCGCTCCTGCACGGAAGAAGGATAATAGGGGCCTTTTTGAATTCGGGCCGAGTTGTTGATGGGTTGAGGAGTCAAGCCTAGCACTCACATTAATCTGAAGGATTAATGGCTATCAAGGCCACAAGGCTTGCAACTAGATCAAGTTCTCGCAGTCAGACACAAGGAAATCCACACAAATAAATAAAAGGCGTTCAAATTTATGTGTACAGTATTTCAAGGATGTGTTCAGCAAGATAACCGTGCACTAGTGCGTGAACTCTGCTGTATAACAATAGTCATATGAAAAGAAAAAATCTCCAATCATTCTTTTAACCGATATTCGAAGGAATAATACACATTAATCATTCAATAAGTGAGGAAAAGAATAAGTGATGAAGGAACATAGAATGTAACCCAGTAGTTACGGAACATGAACAACTATTTTCCGATTCAGCGGCTAATGACTATATCCCTTTTCTCTCTTTTGGTACTGTTTCAGGTCATTTGGTTAAGCTATTCGAACACTTGTTTTCTCCATGTTCTCTTTGAATGGACAATTTTTTTTATATATGTTTTCAATAATGGTTTTTTCTTTTTTTTTTTCCAAAAGTCCTTCCCCTTTCTATTAAGGTTCAACAAAGGTTCAAAGGAAACCAATGAACTTACCTGTCATTCTTGGGCAGTGATCTATGTGAAAGGGTAGGTGGAGAAAAGACGAATTGCCCAAAAATGGTAAAACTTATGGGCTTGTCTTTCTTCCTAAAGTGTGTACAAGCGGGGGCTACCTTCGGCTCACCTCTCTATCTATAAATCCCTCCCCGGAGGAGAGCACAGTTTCACCAATAAGGAAGGAAGGGGAAAGAAGCCGGCAAAGCAGAGACTGCGGAAGCGTAATCATCACTGGCGAGTATTTGGACCTATTCGAGTCATTAATACTTAAGGCAGAAGATTAGCCGTTCTTTGACCTGGGGATTAGTTAAACGCCCTGCCACGCCCACTCCTCCCGTTAGCGCTTTTGTGTGAGTTGTTATTATGCCAGACCACACAGCGCTACTCACCATGGACAATCTGACAGTAGTCTATCATATTCTTACCCACAAAATCACAACATCTCTCTTTCTCCTGTTGGATAACACATGGGTAATGTTGTTTATTAACTTGTCTCTATTTATTAGCCACGGTACCAGTATACTCAAGGTATAAGCATCTGCACTAGAAGCCTTTTCAAAGATGAAGTAGGAGTGATTAATCAACGCTTCCTCAGGGGATTCCTTACCCAGGGAATTCTAGATATCAAATGAAAGCAAGTAAATTAGCATCTACTGCTATCTTTCTATCAATTTCAATTGAATCAACAACCAGCTAATAAACTGGTACATCACTGAATTTATCAATAATATGTCAAACTAAAACGTAGTACAGGTACAATACACCAATAAAGGAAATCTTATCCCAATATGTCATCAAAATAATCTGGCTGATTTCCATGATCAATCAATTCAAATAAATTTAATAAAAATTATTCTAAAAAAAATAGTACACAGAAAAAAGAAAGAAGACAAAGAGGATGAATGGAAATTAAAAAGATGGCATTCCTCAATCCACACCAAATCATTTTGTTCTCATACAGAAGCCTCAATCCTGGGCTCAAATGAGAAGGCAGACATGAATTCTACGGCATCACCATTCACACAACATTTGGGCAATTCAACCCATTCATTAGTGACCAAATCACAAAGAACATAACTAAACAGCTCGCCGGAGTTTGAGCAGATCAATATCCGGTGACCTGCGCCGACACAGTTTATATCCACCTTCTTACCAAACCACTCATGTGACATTGCTGGAGGCATTGCTGCAATCTGGTGCCAAGACCGAATCTCCTCATCATACCTCCACACCCTGAGGCTTGCACTTTCAAGGAATTCTGACAACATAACAACAAGCATTTCCCCTCCACATTCCACCATATCAATGGAGTACTCAGAATAGACAGGCAGTAACCCGGGGTACTCAAAGTACCGCTTGCAGGTCAGATTGCAAGCGACAACCTTTCCTGAGGAGCTAAGGAAATAGACAATCTCCTCACCATCTTTATTAGTAATAACTGATGAGTATTGCTTAGATGGGCTTCTCTGCATGTTAGTTGCTACAACATTTCCAGCCTTATTAAGGAAATAAACAGCATTGTCATCATTTGAGTCAAATCCCAGAGAATCATCGACTTTTCTACTTAATGCAATCTCCTCCTCCCAGCAACCAACGCTTGAGTTGTAGACTACGCAGGAGAGTTTTGGAAGTTCACCTGAGACTAACACAAGCTTATACGAGCCAGGGTATTCCGAAGACGCGTTCATCACAATGGCATGAAGAGTTTGATTATGTCGGGTTGGATCCAGTGGAGGGAGTTCCCTGCAGGATCCTGTCACCGGATTACATATAATGAAGTTGCCGGTTAAATTGCGGAAACAGACCAAGCCGCCGGAGGTTGCGACAGGCATGGAATTGTGGTTGGAGTCTTTCTTGAGGAGAGGTGGATGATTAAGTTTCTTCCAACTTCTATCAGCAGAGTCAAAGACAATTGACTGGTTGAGATGGGGATTGACCATGAAAAACCATGGATCCCGTGATGGAATGTGAGAGCAGGCAAGCTTGAAACCTGCAGAAGCTGCAACTGATTTCCATCTTTTGCACACTGAATTAAGGCGGAAAAATGCGGATGTTGGAAGCCATGAAAGGAGCCTTTCAAGAACGTCTTCATTGAGATCATCCATAGAGAAGCTCAAAACACCATCTTCTTCTTGTGACTTTCTCTTCCCAGTAGTTCTTGAGGACTTGCAATCACCATACTCCATTGAATAGAAACTTGTGAAAAGTAACTACAAAAAATAAAAGAGGATGGTGTTGTTAGAATATTAATTAAATAATTAAATTAACTATTTTCTATAAGCTTAAGCAGTAATTTAATATGATATGAGAGCTAGAGGTCATGAATTAACATTCTAGGTGTTGTGCCTCACTATTAAGGAGGATTTTAAACCCACACGTGAGGAAGAGTCTTGTTATATTAATTAAATGATTAAATTAACAATTTCCTATAAGCTTACGCGTTAAACACATGCATCTAAGAGTTACTCTGAGTTACCTCCTTCCCCAATTTTCTCCCTTCTCTGATATTTATGTGATTAAAGGAAACAATTCGCATAGCAACACATGGAAATTAATAATAGGGAAAAGAATAAGAAAGAAAAAAACAACAATGTAGTGAGTAGTGAGTAGTGAAGAAGTTCTGCCTCCTGATTCTGTAGTTTTACACAGCTGTCTGAGCCTTAAAAACAATCAAAGCCACAGGTGCATAGAGCTGAATCGGAAATAGGGTAAAACAAGAAAGGCAAATTCTTCAAGACAGAAATCAAAAGAATCGGACTCATTGGGAAAATATAGGCGCTAGAGATTGGAGGGGATCAAGAAAAGCACTGTTCAGACTTAGAGAAGCTGAAATTAATGGTTTGACGAAAAATGAAAAATAATCGAAATATAATATCTAGTTTCTCAGGAAATGAAGCACATCTCCCATACCCAGTAATCACACTAAAAGAATGTCGGGTTAGAGAAAAAATAAATAAATAAAACAAAACAAAAATAAAATAAAATAAAAGACATTCCCACAAACACAATGACTACACAAATATCCAAGAAAGGGAAATATATTAACAAGAAGATGAGATCAATCGAGAGAGAAAAGGTACCTGCTGCTACTGCAACTGCAACTGCTAAGTGAATGGGGAAAAAAACAGATAGAGATTGTGTAGGCCTTTGGCGTTTTTAAGGACTATCCAACCCAACCCAGTAAAAATAAAATAATAAAAAAGAAAAAAGAAAAAAAGGGAAAAGGGAAAGCGAGCCAAGGAGGAAGAGAGGTAGGAAGCTTCGTAGGAAGGGCTTTTTGGTGGCGTTGGAGCGCTTTCGTTGACACCACACAAAGATTACACGGCGACACACGTGGGGGAAGAATTATAGAATAGAGAAGGGTAGTTGACTATGCTTCTGCTTTGGCTTTGGATTCGGGTTTAAAGTCCCGCAAAAACACAAAAAATCTGTGGTTGCTTGTTTTCACTTTGAGCAATTTCAGACATGAAAGAAAGAGAAAGTGCATGGTATCTTTTCTTTTCTTTTCTTTTTTTTATTCAAAGCCAAAGGGAACGGTATCGTTTCAACTTGCACATGTACGTTTACATTGTACATGTCAAAGGGTAGTTGTCGTTTGGTGCATGTCGTTTGCTGACATTTCAAAGCAAAAGTTACCCTTCTTCTCCTCTTTCTTTTTTCATCCTCTCCTCGTTGAGGAATCTCTCTCTGTCTCTCTCTCTCTCTCCCCCTATGCTGTGCGCCGACGCGCCGTGCGGCTATCTTTTGTGGTCCTCAGTGTGTAAAAGTCAAACGGCCGGAATCGTCACTCAGAAGCCAGGCATTTTAATATGAAAAAAATTAAAAAAGAAAAAAGAAATCAATAAGACAAAGGGAAAAGCCATTAATTCTGAAGGATGCTCAGTCACTCGAGGCCAATGCATAGATCTCGATGCCATACAACTCAATAAGTCAAATTAAAGCCGCTTTTCGCAATCAACTGTCTAAATCGTTAGATAAACAGCTGTTTAAATGGTAAAACTACAGCATATATCAAAGCCAAATCCGTAATCGATTTAATCCTTCAAATTGTCACAATTTGGACATCACATAGAAAGAAAGTTCATATAAAATTTATTTGTCCAAATAAATGTTAGATTGTCTAATCACTTATCTAGATAAGTGAGTTCTATTTATGCTCTTAGCTCTTTAGCGTGTACTGCTTAAATTACTAGTAATTTGAGTAGTTAATTGCTATAAATCTCAATATGCATATGAGCCGCTCTTAGCTCTTTCCCATTTGCCAGAGTCCTTCACTTTACCCACAAACTAATCTGTTTGCAACATAAATGTGGGCATGAGCTCATGATTGTAGGTGCCTTCTCTTGGTTACTTCAGTTTAGGTTGAGGTAGGGATTATTCTCATACAAGATTGTCACCTCCAAAAAGATTGGGTCCACAACAATTAAATGTTTAAATTGTTAGCAATATGATCAACTTTTGTGAAAGAGTTCACACGGAACCCAATTGTCTATACAGGTGGCGGACAGCCACCACTTTATTTGA
Source organism: Betula pendula (assembly GCA_900184695.1). Classification (NCBI taxonomy): domain Eukaryota; kingdom Viridiplantae; phylum Streptophyta; class Magnoliopsida; order Fagales; family Betulaceae; genus Betula; species Betula pendula. The sequence goes on along the minus strand of FXXK01000959.1, from coordinate 88,080 downwards.
ACAGTTTGGTCTCACGTAATTGTTGTAAATTTTTATTTCCTCTTAATTTTCTCAGTTAGGGACGGAAGGGAAGAGGAGAGAGAATCTGATTTGACTTTTAAATATATTTAAGAAGATTTTCCACATGAGATCAAATATAATTTTTTTTCCTAGTCAATTATGATGAAATTATTAAACAAGTACAAAGGATCAACAAAAGTTCATTACAATACATAGATATTAGATATATTTTATTTTGCTTGTCATTACATGCGGTTCATTGGCTCATTTCATTGCCGATATACGAAACTGCCCCATCTCATTCTCAGTTGTTGCCATTGATGGTTGGATTGTTAAACAATAGTTGATTTTTCATCTTTCAAGTTTTATGCATCTAAGGATGGCAGCGGAAGAATGAACTAGGAAAAAGAGTGTGTGAGAAAAGAAGAAGTTTGAACTCGAAAAATAGTTTGTCGAAATAAAAAAGATGAACAATTTTAGGCAACTTAAAATGAAGTTTTTTTGGTTAATTGAAAATGTTTTTTATTGGACCAAAATTTTTTATCAAACCAAATACCAAAAAATAAAATAAATAAAAATAAATAAATCTTTTTTTAAAAAAAAGTACGTCAAAACAAATGAGCCTAAATTTGAATAGTAAGGAGACAACACACAAGGCATACATTCTCATTTTTGTTCTTTTTGTAGTGATTTAAGTTGGAGAAATGATTTTTTTTCAACCCTTTGACCCTCGCCCATCTAACTCTTGCAAATCCACCTTTAGATTTATAAGAATTGGATGGGAGAGGACTATAGAGCTGAACCTCTAGCATGTCTCCTTAACTTGAGCTACCTTGTTTTTTTGAATATATGTTCCATTATTTTTAAGCCACTTTTATGGCCCAAATTAGTAGTTGCCACAAGGCTGGCCGTGGACGAGGCAAGCGCAAAAGCATGAAAACCTTATAGTACTGATTAGGGCTGAAAAGACGGGCAGTTATTAACCACCCGCTAACCGCTAACCGTCATAAACCGCTAATCGTTAAACTGCATAACCGCTTTTAAAGGTGATTAGAAAAAATCCGTCTAACCCTTAGGCGAGGCGGTTAGCAGTTTTTGAGTATGTCAACCGCTAACCACTTTTATATTATATATATATATATATATAAACAAATTGTGATTGCCTTGGGGCTGAGTTGTCAGCACCCCCAACCCGAGGCAAATTTGATATATATGTTTTATATATATCATATATAATTATATATATGCAAAACGTGAAGGGTTGCTTTCACATTTAATTGTTTTAAATTGATTGCCTTGGGGCTGAGGCTACGTCAGCCTGTTAACCTCGAGCCGCACGCGTCTCTCCACTTTCCCATGTCCTTCAACCGAGACACAACAACACTTCCGTCAAGCACTCGTCCTCATCTCTGTTGGTGGTAATGATTTTGTGAGCAACTATTATTTGATCCATTTCTCTGCCAGATCTCCCCAATACTCTCTTCTAGATTATGTTTAAGTATTTGATTTTCGAGTACCAAAAGCTTCTGCAGGTATGTATATACATTTTCTTTCTAGTTTTACATGACTTAAATGGGTTCTCTCTCTCTCTCTCTCTCTCTCTCTCTCTCTCCTTATATATCTGAAATGAATGAATGATTGTTATTTCAAAGGCTATATGATCTTGGAGCACGAAGGGCTCTTGTGACGAGGACAGGACTATTGGGTTGCATACCTTGTT
>FXXK01000959.1:60293-85752 GCA_900184695.1 Betula pendula | reverse complement strand
ACGAAGGGCTCTTGTGACGAGGACAGGACTATTGGGTTGCATACCTTGTTCAACCTACAACTCGTTTAGATGCTAAGAGGACTCAACAATGGGATTAGTTTAGATGTTTATATCGGTGTTAAAAAAAATTTGAGAAAAAAAACGGTTATAGAAGGGCGGTTATAGGTTTAATAACCGCTAACCATTTAAGGCGGTGCGAAGGTAGTTAATATTTTAGAGTAACCGCCTAAGGTAGTTGCAGTTGCGGTTTTAGCCAATAACTGTTAACCGCAACTGCCTTTTCAGCCCTAGTACTAATCTAGATCCGACCCGGCCCAACATTGGGCTAGATATTGCCGGCCCATGCCCTGACCTTAATCGGATTCGCGCGGGGAGAAGTAAAGATGGTTGACTTCACTTCAATATCTGTGTATTCGCACGATTCGCACCATTGTGTAGGTTTACACAAAGGGTAAAGATGAAGCACAGCTCAGGCTGATGCTACAGTGCATCAGCCTGGGCACTTTTTCTGAAATGGTGGACCCCATTTCAGAAAAGAAAAAAAATATTTTTTTTTTTTTTTATACTAAAAGCAGCCCAGGCTGATGCACTGTAGCATCAGCCTAGGCTGACGCCAATCACGACTCTTACACAAATTATTAGCTTACAAACTTGTTGGAAGGCTGAAAGCAAAGTAGTAACCCAAAAACTTAGTTAACGCTTAGGCTCTACATAGAGTCGAATTGATGCAAGTCCAAGACCTTATCAAAAAGATTAATGCTATACACCACTTTGATCCCATTTTGCTCATATGTTATTGTGAATCAACTCTTTATTTTATTTTTTTATTTTTTTGAAAGAGAAATGCTAAAAACTACTATTATTCCACTTTGCTAATATAACACTGCTAATCAATCTTTATTTAAAAAAAAAACTAAGAGCTAATTATTCATTATCACATCAACAAAATAAAATAAAATAAGATAAAGTGTAGTTTATGGCAGAACTCTTTTTGAAATAAAGGCTTATTGATAATGTTACATCAAGAAAATATGATAAAAGTGCAATGTATAGCATTTTTCTATCCAAAAAATAATTGGTCCAAGTCATTCATTTTAGGGAAAACTTCACTTAACCCCTCCTGAACTGTCATGAATTTGCAATTACCCCTTTGAATTTCAAAACTTTCAATTTAGAGGGGGGGGGCTTGTGAAGTTTGAGTGATTGCAAAAAATTAGATAACAGAGGGAAGGATTTTAAAAAATTAAAACTTAAATACACTAAATTGAAAGGTTTTTGAAATTCGAGAGGGTAATTGCAAAAGGTAAAACAGTTCAGGAGGGTTAAGTAAAGTTTTCCCTTCATTTTATAATAAAAAATGCTAAAAACCACACTTTAATCTTTTATCCTACTTTTATTTCATTTTGCCGATAATAACCCAAGGAGTACCAATTGGCACTTCCACATTACCAAAGTAAAATGAATAATATAAAAGTGAGATAAAGTGTAATGGATAACATTACCCTTTTATAGTTGTAGGAAGAGCCTCGAGTCGAATACTTGGAACTTACATCAAAAGTTTCAGCCAACCGGTGATTTGTTCAAACCCCCGTATATATTTGGGAGCTTTGGTTATTTTTACAGCCTAAGTCAAAGCTTGTAAACCTCCAAACTGCCACAACGGAGAGATGTGAGAGATAATATAAATGGATCACAGAAAGCTATTAAGTATTTAATCACTTTGAGATGAGAATAAGTCAAAGGACAAAGGGATTTTAACCAAAAGTCCATTGATATATTTAAGATTATCCAAAGCGTCTCTTCTTGACGAAGCAAAAAACTTGACACCACCACCACTTTACCCTATTGAGAGCAAATTAAATTTTAGCACCACGGCATTTGCAAAATGCCTTCAAAAGTTTGAAATACAGATAGCAAAAACGTATCTTTTTTATTTGGAAAAATCAAAAAAAAAAAAAAAAGATAGTCTCAGCACAGGCTGTTATTGTACACAAACCAAACTTCTAATGAAACCTACAATGCAGAATGGTGTTGTTGTATAAGAAGATCTTTCAGAAACTGATTTCTTTTTATATTTCTCCTGTTACTTTCTCTTTTCGTCAGCACCAAGACGAGCATCTCTTAAGTACTGGCTTCATCTGCTTGTCCTCTTCCAGGGAAATCATTCCCAAGTGTGATGGATCCTCTAGCATCATCTTTGCCACCAAATATCCTGCAATTGACCACGTCTGGTACTTTCTTGCCTGCTTACCAACAAACCTCCCAAGTTTTCCATCATAATATTCCGGCCAGCTATCCTTGAGCAGACGACTCTCAGCAAGCTCGATTGCTCGTCTTGCAATTTGTGGTCGTCCCGTTTTGATGCAAGCAGCTGTTAGCAGCCATAAAAGCACTGCGTGCGAGATCAAGACAAAAAAAGATGGGTTATGAACATCAAACACAGATTTGAAAAGCATAAAAGTCAGATAACCACATATATTGATGCTTCTTGTTTCAACAGTTCAATTATATATATGAAGGGAATAAAACAACAATAATTCCTTGATGCCAAAATAACTGATGTGCGGGTTTGGAGCAGGCAGGGGAGAAACAAAGAACTTGGACAGTTAAAAGTAATGTAATTATATGCTATTCTTGGTACAAGGCATTGTGCTTTTATGTTTAGCTAACAAGGAAGAAACACACAAATACGTGTGAATTACGTTCTAAGAAATGAGCAACTCCTAATATCATTCCTTATATCAATTACATTACGTTCAATGAATGGTAAAAACGTTGTGTGAGGCACATTTTGAAGTGTGCCTCTCAAGGCAAGGCATCCTCAAAACATCTTGAAGGTTAAGGAAAAAGCACGCTTCAAATTCTTTTCCCTCGTCAAAAGCTTAGGCATCTGCCTCTCAAGGGTCGAAAGTGGGAAAACTAGATTATAGAAAGATGAATTTAAAAGGATTGATTCCCTTTGCTCACTGTAGAATCTATTTTGATAAATAATCGAATTTTATAAAGAGCAAAAGGGCTCTATTCAAGTACACAGGAAGTACAAGAAAAACACCTAACCAAAAGAAGACAAAAGATCAAGAAAATCAGGAAAATTAAAAATATGTAAAAACTTGTATATCTAAAGGAACAAAGTTTGGGTTGAGGTTCAAAGGAGAAGTAAAGGAAAGGATCAGAAGGGATGTTGCCTAATCAGAAGTAAAGAAGAAAATGTGTACAGTGATTTTAGTCATGCAGAGGAGAGATTCCTTATCTAGAAATCTTGAATTCAATGGCTAAAACTTGGAGATCAGAATTCTAAATTCTTTATCAGGACCAGGAAGCACCATCCCTTAAAATTGTTTCAGTGAATCATGAGGATGGCATGAAAATTAACCCCCTCGAGTGCTAAGCCCAAGTGCTTCCAAAAGGACAACAAAGACCTAGCCCAGATGGCACAAGAATATGAATCATCAGTTTTTTCAAAAATCTGCTAAGCCCAAGTGCTTCCAAAAGTCAGATTGATCACAACATTCTTAAGAAGGCAACTCCCATAACTATATCCCTAAATCAATGTGAAGAACTTGGGAAAGAGTTAACCAATGAAGAGGGTTAAGTCAGTGCTTCCTTCCTTAAAGGACAACAAAGACCCAGGCCCGGATGGTTACGATGCAACCTTCTTCAAGAAAGCGTGGATCATTGTTGGGAACATCGTTACTGAAGCTATCAAACATCTCTTCAAATTGGCTCTTCAAGAAAGTTAATGCCATTCTCTAATCCCAAAGGTGCCGAATCCTTCCACCCTCAAGGAATTCAGACCGATTTCTTGTTGCAACATGGTACACAAGTGCATTGCAAAAATCCTTGCTATTAGGAATAAAACGCTACTGTCCCATCTTGTGCGGAACAAAAACGCTTTATAGGGAAAAGAAGAATTAGTGATAACATTTTTCTCACTCAAAAACTCCTCTAAAATTATCAGGACCAAGGTACACCTTGATCTGCCTTGGTGTACCTTGGCCCGGATGGTTACAATGCAACCTTCTTCAAGAAAGCTTGGATCATTGTTGGGAACATAGTTACTGAAGCTATCAAACATCTCTTCAAATTGGCTCTTTAAGAAAGTTAATGCCATTCTCTAATTCCAAAGGTGCCGAATCCTTCCACCCTCAAGGAATTCAGACCGATTTCTTGTTGCAACATGGTACACAAGTGCATTGCAAAAATCCTTGCTACTAGGATTAAAACGCTTCTGTCTCATCTTGTGCGGAAACAACAAACTGCCTTTATAGGGAAAAGAAGAATTAGTGATAAAATTTTTCTCACTTAGAAACTCCTCTGAAATTATCATCAGGACCAAGGTACACCTTGATGTGCTTCAAAAGCAAATTTAGTGAAAGCATAGGATATGGTTTGTTGGGACTTCCTTTTAGAGGTGCTGAAGCCATTTGTTTTCCAAAGTTGGATACTGGATCAAGGAGTTTATAACAACCACCCGTTTTCTATTAGTATTAATGGCAAGTTGAACGGATTCTTTCCAGGTGATAGGAGCCTCCACCAAGGACATCCCATGTCTCTATACCTCTTGTGTTGAGTATGGAGGGTCTTTTATGCCTTATGAACAACATGATCGAGGATGGGAATTTCAAATTTAATTTGAAGTGCGACAAAGAGTGTATTTGCCACTTGTGCCGTGCGGATGATTTGCTAATATTTTGCTAGCTAAATTCGGTGGCTAGATTGGTAGGTAGCCTAAGCAATTTAAGGAGCTATCGGATCTAGTGCCGAATCTGGATAAGGGCAACATCTTCACCAGCAAAGTTCCTATAGGCATAAAAGATTAGCTTCTTAGTATCCTAGGATACAACCAGATATCTAGCGAGAACGAAAACCTAGACCAACAGGACACTTTCCTCCTCACGCAGATTCCAATTGGCCAAATTCATTCTTTTCGCAATCCAAGTGTATTGGTTAGCAATTTTTATCCTCCCTAAAGCTCTGATCAAGCAAGTGGAAAGCATCTTAAGGGCATTCCTCTGGTCAGGCAGTAAATTAAGCTAGAAGGGAGCGAAGGTCGCATGAAACCAAGTGTGCTTGCCAAAGGAAGAGGGCGGGCTCGGTATTAAGAACATGGAGCAATGAAACAAGGCAGTCATGATGAAACACTTGTGGGGCATTTGTGTTCGGATAATGACACCTCTATATAGGCAAGCTGGATGCATGTAAACCTGATAAGAAACCAAAATTTCTTTTTTATTTTAATAAGTAATTCAATCTTATTAGAAATGACAGAGGGGCACAACCCAAATACACATGGAGTATATAACAGAGACACCCAATTAGGGAGAAGGAGAAGAACACAAATCCAGAATAAGAAACTGAAATTTCTGGAACTTGAAATGCCTAGGAGTGTTCTTGGATAATGGAACTTCAATTTCTTTGTAGTTTGATAATTGGAACCCCTTAAGCCCCCCCTTAGTTAGCAAGTATGGGAAAAAGATTATCTACAATCGGGTCCTGGGGGTAAGGGCAAAGTGATCAAGTGCACTCTTCATGGACAAGATCATGAAGACAGATCATCTGTTTTTCTTGTGCCAATCTAAGAACAGATATAGCATCATATTTGCTCACATTTAGTGGTCCCCTAAATGTCGGCAGGAGAACATTATTTATATGGAGGTTCACAAATATGTCCCTTCGTAGTTCGGTCTGTAAATCGATGTTCATTGCTTCCATGTATTCTATTTGGAGAGAGAAATGCAAGAACCCATCTCCAGCAGCATCATCATGCGTGTTCGTGTAAGGGTCATGGTAGGGGTAGAATTACATCCCAGGAAAATAGGAGGCTTGAAGGGTCATGGGGATTCTCGCAAGAGATTTTTAGTCATTAGCTTTTTACTTCTTATTGTATGGCTATGTTGAGTAGGGACTCAGTGTGTTTAAGCTCCCTCTCAGCCTTGTCACTCTTGTTGCTTATGTAACTCTTGTTGTTTTTGTTTTGGCTTTTGTAATGATCCAGGGAAAGCAATAGCTACATCTACGCTTGGGTGTCACAATCTTTTCTATTCAAATTCTCGACATCTTCGTATAAGGGTCATGGTATAACTAGGTTGCTCTAATACCATTTGTAATGACCTAGGAAGAGTATTAGCGACATTTGCACTATCACTCTAAAAAAACTAGTCAAGTTACAATTGGAGATCCTCATAATCACTTATAAAGCACAATCTCACCTAAAAAAAAAAAATGTAGAACTTAGAACTCATGAGCACCTTTATAATCCACTCACCTAATGTGAGACCACCTTTCTGCAGTATGTAGGCCTAACAAAGACATCAAGGATTTGAGTGGGAGAGATTGTGATACTCCAAAAAGTTGGTCACACACTAGATGAGTGAATTGCACACATTCAGTTGGTGGATTATAAAGGTACTCATAAGTGTTAAGACTCACAATTATGATATATCTTTTGATAGATAATAGAGAGATTTTTAAAAGCGCAAAGCGCCAGCCCTGGTACACAGGAAGTATACAAGAGTCAGGTCTCATTACAAGAAGAGAAAAGAACTAGGAAGTCAGAAAAGCTTATCGCTAAAGGAACTAGATAAAGCAGTTGTCCAAGAGAAAAGGGTGAAAAAGAAAAAAGACTTGAGTTCCTCAAGCGTTCTTTCTTGATCCTCAAACGTTCTGTGGTTCCGCTCCCTCCACAGGCACCACATGAGGCAAGAAGGCACCATCTTCCAAACAACAGCGTTACGAGAGCGCCCGCCCTCCACCAACAAGCGAATAAGTCGACCACCCGAAGAGGCATAACCCAAGACAACCCAAATCGACTAAAGATGGCAGTCCATAAGGCTTGGGCAATATCACAATGAATAAGCAGAATGGTCCACCGACTCCTCATCCCTTTTGCACAAAGCAGCATCTATTTACCACAATGACTTGTCGCTTTCTGAGGTTGTCCAAAGTAAGAATTTTCCCTTGAGCTGCCGACCACCAAAAAAAGCCACCTTCAAAAGGAACTTTGGTCCGCCAAATACTCTTCCAAGGGAAAGAGACAGCATCTTTGCAAACAAGGGCTTTGTAGAAAGAACGGACATCAAACTTTCCTTTGCGAGAAGGAGTCCACCAAAGCTTGTCTTCTCCTACCCTACTCCTACTAGAGGAGTACAATAAGGAGTAGAAAGAAGCAAAGACAACTACCTCCCAATCATGCGCCGCTCGTAAAAAGCTGACATCCCACTGAAGGGAGCCACTAGAGAAGTCCATGTGATCAGCAACACAAGCATCCCTATCTCCGGATAAGCCATAAAGGATGGGGAATGCTTCCTTGAGGGCCAACTCGCCACACCACACATCATCCCAGAATCTGATCTTGGACCCGTTTCCCAGCTTGAATCTGGTGAAGCTAACAAAAGAACTCCAGCCCTTCCTGATATTCTTCCAAAGCCCCACTCCATGCGGCCTAGAAGAAGCAATAGAAGTCCACCCACCCCAGGAGTTACCAAATTTAGCATCTATAGCTATTCTCCACCAAGCCTCTCTCTCGTGCGCATAACGCCACAACCACTTCCCTAGTAGAGCTTTACTGAAAACCCTCAAGTTTCGAATCCCCAACCCTCCCTCAGGAATAGGAGAGCAAACCTTGGACCAGCTAACCAAGTGAAACTTGAATTCATCGCCTATGCCGCCCCAAAGGAAGTCGCGTTGGAGCTTCTCTATGCGATTAGCCACACTGACAGGGATAGGGAAGAGGGATAAGAGGTAAGTAGGAAGATTGGATAGAGTGCTTTTAATAAGGGTAACTCGCCCACCCTTAGACAGATACAACCGTTTCCAACCGGCTAGACGCTGCTCCATCTTTTCAAGAACCCCGTCCCAAATAGACTTGGCCTTAAAGCAAGCACCAAGGGGAAGACCAAGGTATTTCAGGGGTAAAGAGGAAACCCCGCACTCCATAATGCCAGCCAGCTCATCCACATTATCCACATCACCCACAGGAACCAAAACTGACTTTGCCAAATTGATCTTTAATCCCGAGACAGCTTCGAAACATAAAAGAACCATCCTCAAGAAGTAAAGATGATCCGGGTTGGCTTCGCAGAAAATCAGAGTGTCGTCCGCAAATAACAGATGAGAGATAATAATCTCTTCAGAAAGCCTAGAACCCATAGAGAAACCTGACAAAAAGCCCCTGTCAATAGAATTAGAAAGCATTCTACTTAAGGCCTCCATGACGATAACAAACAGAAGAGGAGACAACGGGTCTCCCTGCCTCAACCCACGGGAGCTACTGAAAAAGCCGGACGGCGTGCCATTAACAAGAACCGAGAAGCGAGCTGTAGAGATACATTGTGCAATCCAGGAACACCATTTCACCCCGAAACCGCACCTCCTCAACAAATACAAAAGGAACCCCCAGTTGACATGATCGAAGGCCTTCTCGATATCCAACTTGCAAATGACCCCGGGGACACCCGAGTTGATACGACTGTCCAGACATTCATTCGCTAAAAGAACAGAATCAAGGATCTGCCTATCTTTAATAAAGGCATTCTGGGAATTCGAGATAATCTTCTCCACAACCTTTCTCATTCTATTGGCCAAGACTTTAGCAATGATCTTGTAAACTCCACTCACAAGACTGATAGGCCGAAAGTCCTTGAGATCAGATGCCCCATGCTTCTTCGGAATGAGGGCTATAAACGTGGCATTCAAGCTTTTGACAAACTTGCTATGAGTATGAAAGTCTTGGAAAACCCGCATCAAGTCAGATTTAATCACATCCCAACAGACTTGAAAGAATGCCATGGAAAAACCGTCTGGGCCAGGGGCCTTATCTTTGTTCATACCTTTAACCACTTCAAGGACCTCCCTCTCTAAAAAAGGAAGCTCAAGCGAAGAAGCCTCATCCTCCGCTAAGGAATCGAAGGCGAGGTTGTCCAAACTAGGACGCCAACTGTATTGCTCTTCAAATAAAGTCTCGTAGAACTGAGCTGCATGCTCCCTGATGACCGATTGATCGGACGAGACAGAGCCATTAATGGAGAGAGACTCTATGGAATTATGCCTCTTGTTAGAGTTGGCAACCCGATGGAAAAATTTAGTGCTTTTGTCGCCCTCTTTAAGCCACAAAATTCTAGATTTTTGTCTCCAACTAATCTCCTCTTGTAACACAACATTTTCCAGCTCACTAATGACTAAGCTTTTCCTCAACTTCTCTTCGGAAGATAACCCTCTCTCGGCCTCCAAACAATCAAGGGCGTTCAATTCTGAGAAGAGGGCTTTTTTGTTGAACTCCACATTACCAAATTCCTGCTCGTTCCATTTCTTTAAGTCAGCCTTCAAAGCCTTTAACTTTTGAGTAAGAATGAAGCTAGGGGAGCCTTGAAAGTGATAAGACGTCCACCAAAACCGAACTTTATCCACAAACCCAGCCGCCTTTAACCACATATTCTCAAATTTAAAAGGCCGGGGCCCCCCTTTGATGCCCCCGCAATCAAGGAGGATGGGGAAATGATCAGAGCAAAGTCTAGGCAGCCTTTTCTGAGTGATAGCGGGATACTTGGCTTCCCAATCTGGAGAAACGAGAAACCTATCAATGCGGGACCAGGAGGAATTATTGGACCATGTAGACGACCCCCCCAGCAAGAGGAAGATCCATGAGGCCTAGCTCAGAAATGAAGTCGGAGAACTCCATCATAGCAGGACAAAAGCGAGCTTCCCCCGATCTTTCAACAGGAAAACGGGTGACATTGAAATCCCCGCCAAGACACCAAGGCACATCCCACCAAGCAATAAGACCAGCCAATTCCTCCCAAAGCAATCTTCTGTCACTGATAGAATTAGGGCCATAGACCCCCGCAAAAGCCCAAGAAAAGCCATCAGCTATATTTTTGAAAGAGCAGGCAACGACATACTCCCCCACATACATCTCCGTTTTTTCAACAACCCTCCTATCCCACATGAGCAAAATACCACCGGAAGCCCCTCTAGAAGCAAGATAACACCAATCCACAAAATGACAACCCCACAGACTCTGCACTATGCTGCTAGAAATAACCTCCAATTTAGTTTCTTGTAAGCACACAATATCCGCCTTCCACTGACGACAGAGATTTTTAATTTTAAGCCTCTTATCAATCTCGTTCAGCCCTCTAACATTCCATGAAAGTAATGTTGGCTTCATTTAAAACCACTTTGAACCCTCCCTTTGATCCTACCAAGGGACGCGCTACCACTGTGTGCGTCATAATTAATAGAGCTAAACAAGCTATTGAGTTCTCTCATACCTTTTTTGCCCATGGACGAGCTGGAACCCGCTGCCTTATTCTCGTTGTTTGCTAGAATGTTCTCGAAAAAAGCTGCCATCTTCCCTTCATAACCAACGCATGAGAGCCCCACAAAGTGACCAAAATCCTTCACTAACCGAAGGATCCGAGCTCTGGGACGCTTTCTGGCAGCAAGAGAACCCTTAGCCTTAGTTGCCGGGCGACTAGCTAACGGCGTAGGCTCCGCCTCCAAGAACAAATCCACCTCCAAACAGGAACTGTTAGCAAAAGGAACGAGTCCAGCATCTTCTCCTTGCCCAAGAGTCAAGAGAGAATTAGAATCCAGCAAAGCATCTGAATGGGCTGAGCCGCCAACACACGAAGGCAGGGAACCAGCATACACCCCCGAGTCAACCCCCAAGGGCAACTTGTACAAAGGTTGCGTAGCCCCCAACACCGGCCCAAAAGAAAGCTCAGCGATAGACCCAGCCTCTAACATACCGGGAACAGGCTCGACGGAGTGCTCTGTGCCCACATGCGTGACCAGCTCCAGGAGTGGGTGAGGGCCGAGAGGAGAGCCGACGATGGGTTCACCGGCGATAGACCCAGACTCATCGGGAGGCTCTGTGCCCACATGCGTGTCCAACTCCGGGAGTGGATGAAGGCCGGCGTTAGACCCAGACTCGTCGGAAATGGAAGACGATGCAGCTCGGAGGGACAGCTCGCCGATGGGAGGCGGAGGAACTGCTTGGGAATGCAGCGTGGCAGCCGGTAAGCCCTCAGAGGGTGCCGTCACCGTGACGGGGAGACTTCCCGAGCCCGTATCCTGCTTCGGGCTTGGATTTGTTACCGAAGAAGAGGTCTGACCCGGGACCCAGATGCTCACCACTGGGTTAAACATGGCCTTCTTTCCTTTATCAGATGGGCCGGGGCCTCTCTTATTGCTACTAGCAGATGGGCCGGGGCCCGACAGCAGAACGGGTTTGAACGTGACTTTGGGTTTGCGGCCCAGAAAGCCTTTCTTCTTCTCTTTGAGTGAGCCACCTAGCTCCGGGCCTGCTGGGAGAGGCTGACGCACATGGGCTTCCAAGGTGGGCTTGGGCGCAGGGCCCAGAAGACCACACACACATGGGCAGAGGCCCGAGTCCACCCACTTCAAGCATTTCTCCACATCACGTTTGAGTTCTTACTATACGAGATTAAGCTTTCTAAGTAATTATAGGAAGCTCTAATTATAACTTGATCAATCATTTTAGAGTAACAACGCAAAAGTAGCTAATGCTTTCCTTAGGTAATTACAGCTGTTGTACAGTTTTTTATTTTCTTTTGACACAATACTTATCATATCCAAAAAAGAACATGGGAAGAGACGAAGAAAAGCTATGAACTATCGCTTCTGCCTCCAACTACCATCGGTGACTACACCTTCAATTTCTTAATCTACAACAAAGAAAATGCTCGTAGAAGAATATACTAGCAAATTCTATAGTATGGTACTCCGTGCAATTATGCATGGGATAGAGATGCCATGAATCCGAGAGCTTGCCTTTAGAGGTAGCTCTCCAGCTCATTTTGACAATCAGTAGGATTTTAGAGTAAAGCATTGGCTTCAAGGGACAACATTAGTCATCATACTAAAATCCCGTGCTATCCAAACCTTCATTTGACCCTTCCATATGCATGTTGATCGCCAAAACAGTGTTGATATTCCTATCAGCTTCACAAATTTGTGTTTTCTACTGAGTTCCAGCTTCGACATCTAAAATAACATAATCTATAATCCCTCAATAAACATTGATCAAAAGATGTCCTTCTCAAAATCATACTGAACTTCATTTGGCATAACTTAAAAGCATTAACTGAGAAAACTTGATGAGAAGAAGAGAGGCAAACCTGGCCAAGATCCTCCATTATGGTAACTCCATCTGGTATTCTTGGGATCACAACCAGTTACAATTCTCCACTCATGACTTTCTATTGCAGGATAAGCTATTTTCAGAGGCATTTCTCCAACCAACTCTTCCCAGCGAGATTCAATAAGATCCATAATGGCCATTGATTGCTCAGGTGTTGCAAGAGAAGATAGAATCGCAACACAATTGCCTAAAGCAAACCATCGAAAATCCATCCTTGCAGGACTGACATTTCCAATAAAGTAACCACCACGTGTTGGCATAAAATCAAATACCCATTCAGGGATTGAATCAGGAATAACATTAAACTTGTTTACTGCAGTGTGTGAGTACTCCTCAGTCTTGTAACGGTATATGTCATTAAGCTGTTGGAAGTCAAGCCAAAAGTAACTCCGCATGTGAAAACTCATTGCATGCAAACGCTTCACAATTCGCTCTATAAATTCTTTTCCTTCTGCATCAGGTTTAAGCATCGCCAAAGCACACCTCAACGACATAAAGAAAAGTGCCTGAATTTCAATTGGATAACCATATACACCCTGGAAAAGAGTTCATGCAAAAAAAAAATGAGTAAATAAGGGAAGACTTTCTCAAGATTTTAAAAGAATAACTAACTAATGATGCAATCCTCGGAGGAAAAGTTGAAGAAGATCATGGGAGCATTATGTTATCATATGAATAAACAGAACAATTTGCAAAGAAAATATAGAATACGATTACATAAAAGTTCTATGGATCATGTAGGATACACAAGCACTATATCAAAAATAGAAGAAAGTAGGAAAAAGAAGAAAAGCTTCATGGCAACATTAGTTGACAAGTTTTGTAGCTGAAAGTGCTAAACAGAAGTTTCTTGCATTTGTCTTTTTTGTTATGAATGACAGAAAAACAAAAAAAACAAACAAACTCAAAAAACTTTTGGATCAATGCTCCTCTTCAAATTTCTTGACAAAAAAATAAAGTGTATATTTCAAGGACCAATTAACAAAATACACATTTCTTAGAATAAGCAGTCAGCTAAAGGTAAAGCATGTCAAGTAAAAAACAAGCACTATAATCAAAGATAATAGGTTAACATGGAATTGATGCAAACCTGAAAAGTACTTCAAACCCCCTCCCCCCTAAAAAAAAAAAAAACAGAAGGAAATTAGTTTAGCACAATGACAATCGAGATAGAAACAAAAGTGTCATTATAACAAAATTATAAATTCATTAATGATATATTTATCTGAGCCTGCCATACCTTCAGGAAACGTGTTCAATAAAGAAATTGGATGTTGGCTTTTGTTTGTTGCTGCACACGTTCAAAATTGACTTGGTTGCATACAACTATAAGGTGAATGAAAACATATGATCAAAGCACTCCACATGTTCTTATATGACGGGTCTCAGAATCTAATGAACTTTAAAACATATTGAATAGTTATGAACTTTAAATCCTTACTCTTCAAAACTTTGCATATGTGAACAACTGTTTATGTGTCTCCTTTGACCATTAGTTATAGTGATTTCCCTGTTCTTTTGGCTCCTTCTAGTTAGATATTCATTTTGTATACTTCATGTATATTTAAGGGCGTCTTACGCTTTTAATAATATTTATTGATTACTGATCAAAAAAACATCCCCAACATTTGTTATAGAACTTATAAATTTAAGATAAGACTATTTCACTAATGATGTTGTTTTGGGTGGAATGGTAAAGACAACTACAAAAATCTAGTAGAAGGTTAGGACCAAGACACACATAGGTCTAAAAATTAGGTAGAATATATGTACTAAAGAAAAATAAATTATCAAGATTGATGGACAAGAGAAACTCATAACACATCGATTTTGTTATCTGAACTGAGGAAAGGTAGGAAGATGCACTACAAAATAAAATTGAAGTAAAAGAATACAAGTGAAGGGTGCCTCTAGAAGGTCTTATAATCAAAGCTTAGTCATCAAATCATGAGTCACTTTCAAAGATAACTGCAAAAATCAGTGTGCTTTACAAAAGAAAATTGTAGATACTCAAGTTGATAAGGAGAACAATTAAAAAGTTCAAAGGATTCAACAATCAGAGAGGAAAAATTATTTGGAGCTCCAAAAATAAAGAGTCTCACAAGATTATCCTTTCAAGAAAGATTTGACAGGACCAAACATGGAAAATTTAAATATAAGATGAGATGCTGTGAAATCAATTAGGAAGGCTTGCTGCTGTAAAATCAATCTTTTAAAACACTTGAAAGAACTGCTAATTCCAATCCTTCACAAACTTGCTTCAATCCAGTTCTAGCTATAATCTACTTGATGTTCACCACCATGCACTTCTTTTAGCCAAAGCGTCAAACAATGCAAAGTCCACCAGAGGATCAATCTATGCAGAATTCAACACCCCAGGCATTTAGCAGCTCTTTCATCAAGAAGAAGAGGAACCGAATTCCAGTTTTCATAAAGCATTGAGATGCAAATCAACGAGAACAAGCATCATTAACAAATTTCATTTTCAACCTGAGCAATCATCTCATTTTTGTTTGATCTTTTTGAATTGAGACTTGGACAATGACTCATATACTCCCTTCATTCCATACTGTATGTTTACATGTAAAGAAAAGACAATTACTACTCAGTCATCTCAATTCTTAATTCACCCTTTCAAAAATTTTCCCTTTCTTTTGTTTTATAGTTAATCTATTATATGGTAAAGGGCATTGTACAAAAGGGAAGAAACTTTGTGCTTAGGTTTCCCAAACTGGACATACATTATGGAACAAGAAAAGCAGTAAATTTAGGCATACATTAAGGGACAGAGAGAGTATATGTTTCAGGATTAGAAACCTAACAAAAAAAAACTCTAAGCTTAGCACAACTATCTAGGCTCAGCTAAATGACTCTTGTTTCTCCATTTTACGAAATCTAGAGTCATATCTGTCAAACCATAGGCCATAAGGTTCTTCTAACTGTAAGCACTTGAAAACAACTGCTAAATAACTTATAACCTTGCACGACCAGTCAATGAAGTCCACCAAACAAATCCCAAAAGAAGTTTTGTCTTCTATTGCTGAAAACATACAAATTGAGCAAGCTCAAACACCCAAATTCCGCAAGGGCTGGAAACTCAAATATAACATGGACTAAGATGAAAGCTAAGATTTGTAAGAATAACCAGGGAAAAAATTCAGTTAACTACTACAGGAAAGGCCTCTTGCAAAAGATCAAACATCAAACAGTCTTAAAGGGCAGCACCTAGATTCAAAGAAACGAAGTTTGCATTCTCAATAAACATAAGAGTGTAAGATCTATCAACGGATGCTGAAGAAGTAAGGAAGAAACCTTCCCAATATTTATAGAAAGGGTCCCATTCCATAGGGAATACTAAAGAGAAAGTCATAAAGTGGTAAGCTGCTGACGTATATACTATACATATCAATGCTACGTTATCACTTAAATATCAAATTTTCAGTAAGTTGATAGACTCTCGGTGTCCTAACTGTAGTTCTAAGCCATGCTGGTCTTTGTGGCTAGTGAATATGGTCATGCAATACCAAAGCAATTAGGCTCCCATGATGAGTCAGATAGTACTAGTTTAAACTCCACAACTTGATCATAAAACAGAGAGAGCGCATGCAGAAATTACTTGGTCTGTGTATCATTGACGGACCTCCAACATCACTAACCACTAATGAAAGATGAAAGAATGATTTTTGTTGTTGTTGGGGGTGGGGGTGGGGGTGGGAAGGAATGCTTGATTTCATTGTAATGTTCAAGTCATGAATTTTATATAACATGTAAATCTGTATAACTTCACGACTTTGTCTTGCTCACAAGTAATACAGGTGACAAATCACATCTTGTGAAAACCTCTATTTATAAACTAATATATTGTAGAGAACAATATTGGAAAGAGAGAATTTAGACTGGCTATGTGAGTTAGTTTTACAAGGAAAACAGAGTGAAAAGCCAGCTTACTCATGGAACAGAATTTAGACGAGGGTTTGACCCATAAAGACCATGAAAAGGAAGATGGCAAAATGGTAATAAAACTGCTGGCATTCATTCTATTGGGAAATCTGGAAACATCCTTTAGAGACTTAAGAAAGCCAACAAATTAATAATAAATAAAGCATTTGAATCTTCATGTAACATCCTTTCCATATCTGACTGAAGCACACCAAAAGAAGAGGGAAATACACAGGGAACAAGAGAATGGGGAACCCATCCGTACAAGGCCTTCTGATTAAGAATTTCATCCTGGTCTACAGGTTTCTACTAATTTCGGTTGCCACATTTAGAATGAAGCATAGATAGTTATGCAAGTTTATGCTTAATAGATTATGCGTTTTCCTTATGTTTGTTTTGCAGTATGCTCAAACTGTGTCAAAATCGATACATGTGAAGAAATATCAGAAGAAAACAATTAACACCATTACTAGCAACAAATGCTCATGAAAACAAGGATTTATTACCTATAGGGAAGCAAAATAATTACAGGATGCCACTATATTTAGACCTGAATTCCACATCAAATGACAAAATCGTTGAAATAAAAGGTTGCAGTAATACAGGTCAAACTAATGAGGTGACCTTGCTCCCATAGAAACTTCATTCTATAACAGCAAATCATGTGATATTTCATGAGAAGCACCAAACAGATTTGTATAGGAGCAACGTCCAAGTATATATGACTACAAATTATTATAAAGACAGCTTACCATTCTTCGATCAATCATACTGCACCCATCCGCACAAAGCAAAGTTGGGAATGTATCAAACCCCTCTGACAGACATAGAGCTAAAATAAGCCTCATTCCCTTTTGACAATCTGGTGTTTCTGCAAGCGATAAATCCCCTGTAGACTTTGTATATGCTCTGAGCAGAATAATCCACCAAAATCCAGAGTCAACAGGAGCAACTCTCCCAATTGCACTTTCACCAAAATCTGCAATAAGAGTATCCGTTTTTCGAATAGGGTCATGAAGAACTTTGAAGCTGGCCGGCATTGCACCTTCCCCAAGTTTAAATCGGTCTATTCTTTTCTCCCACCCTTGAATGTGCAGAGTCTTCAAGAGAAAGTTCTTAACTATCTCAGGCTCGCCATTCATCAGGAAAGCCAGAGCACTGGGTACAAAATCCCGTACAAAAACCTAAAGACAAACAAAAATCAAATCAAACTCATAAAGCATATATACCTAATCCATAGAAATTAATATCCCAGGTTCACATTGCTTCTCATTTAATTCAAAAGTTCACTTGATCACCTTTGAAAGATTCCTCCACTGGGACCGAGTTTACAATTTTACATAATAAACAGGCCTTGATTAATGGTTTTGAATTTTTCCACCTCCCTCTTGCGTTTTAAGCAAATATGCATTCTTCAATACCATTAATACCTTGAATTCAATAAATTTTCCTCCGGACTTGGATCAAAGTTTTTAATTCTAAACATTTCTCAATATTAGTGTTCACCAATCTCCGACGAGCCTAGTATCTGGTTACCATAGTTGATTGCTTGTGTACCATTATTTAGTTAAAAAAGTTTTACCTGATCATAGTTAAGAACTTCCTCCGAAGCGTGGTCATAGGCAGCAATCGTCCCAACGGGTTGACCCCGGAAATACACTAAAGAACGTCGGAGAGCTTCCCAGGCATCAGCAACCATCGGATGGGGCTCAAATGAGTTCCGAGCCGACGAAGCCGGGGTGTCAAAACCGGACCTGGCACCTGGCGAGCACGTGACGTCAAAGTTATCCAGGCCTCCTCTGCCGAGACCTATCGAGAGCTCGCTTAGCGACCTCTCGTCGAATGATCGCTGCCTCTCGATGTTGATCCTCGGCTTTTCAAGAAGGCGCGAGAGATCGTAGTCCATTTCCGAGATGGAGCAATGCGAGCTCACTTTTCGGAGTCCTGTCTCTCTAGCCCCTTCCATCTCCGCAAATCAAATTCTTCAGCGCTCAAATCACTGACAAAGACCTACGATGTACGGAACAATCACATACACTGGAACAAAAGAGTTTTCCAATTCACCGGGAGAAAGATTACATGGTAGACGAAAACTTTTTAAGTCTGTAAATATCCAAGCAGACAAACAGCATTATAAAGACAGAAAACATCTCAATAGCGATCATCTAATTTATCCAAAAATTAAAACATGTGCATTTAAGATAAGACAAATAGATAAATACTTTAACCTCCGAGATCATGAAAGCTTGTCAGTTTTGAACAATATAAAAAGCATAAACAAACAATTATCGGAGAAATGCAAAAACAGAACCAAGACTATTACAATGGCAGATCAAGATAACAAAAAGCAATATTACAGTGAATCACACATGACGCACATTATTCCACAAAAATAATGAAATCGGGAACTCTGATTTTTTAGCTTCGACGAAGAATATGAAGAAAATTGACCAACCAACTCCACCTAAAGAGCCAGATCTGAAGCTTCGTGAGAAAAGAAAAAAAATCAACAAATGAGGCGAGAGAGAGAGTAGAGGGGCTCAAGAGCGAACCTCAAATGGCGGAGGAGGAGGAGCAGGAGGATGAGGAGATTATCCGGCGTCGATGGCCGGCGGATTCGCCGGGAAACGGTCGGCGGTAAGGAAAGAGGAAAGAAAGAGAGGAGGAAGACAGAAAAAGAAAACATGTGCTCCACAGCTGCTATTTATAGCTGAAATTACTGAGGACTTTATTATTTAGAAAGGCAACGTGACTCCCCCAGTCGTTTTTTCCTTCTCTCTCTAATCCAAACTCCAAAACTTAAAAGGACATCTCCTATGCACTGTCGAGATTACGAGAGTTTTTTTACCGGGAATAGCCGGTGGGACCGCACGAGGAAAATTGCAGGGGTGCCTCACGTGGACTAAACGACATAGTTTCCAACGCCCTATGTGCGTTTGGATAATTGGATTTTTTTCCATTGAAGTTGTTTGAGTAATTATATATGTTACCCTTTATATTTATCTTGTGTCAATTAAAAGTAATGTGACTTTTAAAATTACCATTGAATATATGATTAATAATTATTGACTTTTAATCTAACGGTAATTTTAAAAGTTATGTCACTTTTGGTTGACATAAAGTACACATAAAGAGTGACTTATATCATTACTCAACTTGTTTTATGCTAATTACCCCCAACAAAAAGAAAAAAAAAACTTAGTTTATTATTTAATTTAATGTTAATCGTGGGTAGGTGGGGTAAATTGACAGCTTTGGGACCTGTCCAAATTGTCGGCTTAATTACACCCTTTGCCTCCACGAGCGGTTAGGTCCGCATCGTTTGACTTGGATTTCTTACCGCTTCTGATAGCCTCCAAACCTAAACTCCCGCTTGATGTCTTGTTTCAGTGTTTTTACTTTTTTTATTATTATTATATCCCCTCTAAATAAAATTAACCACCAATTTGTTTAACCTTTCGTTGATTCTTTTTCTTTCTTTTCTTTTCTTTTTTTTAAAAAAAAAAAAAAAAAAAATCATATTTAGTCCTTAATTTTTATATGATTAAATTTAGTCCTTAAGTTTCTAATTTCAAGAGTTTGATCCCTAAGTTTTACCTAAATTTTAAATAAGTCACTCTATCACTTTTTCATTAACATGAATGATTTGTTATATATTATTTATGTCTTAATTCATATGTTAACATTCATATCAACACTTAGGGCCTGTTTGGGATTGCGATTTCAAAAAGTGCGATTTCAAAAATAGCGATTTTAAAAAGTGCGATTTGAAAACGTGATTTTTAAAAACGCAGTTTAGCGTTTGGCAAAATTGCAGTTTGGCATTTAAAATCGCAGTTTAGCGTTTTAAAATTCTGCGTTTTCAAAAAAGCACCTCCTTACCTGCGATTTGAAATCGCAGATTTTCTGCGTTTTCAAATTGCAATTTTTTAAAATCGCAGTTCCCAAACAATTCAGTTTTTGCGATTTTATTTAAAATCGCACTTATTGTCTACGAAATCGCTTACCCAAACGCACCCTTAATATCAATGTCATATCATTAAGCGCAGATTCATCCATAAAAACAAAAGATAAAAAACTCAACTTAAAAAACAAAAAATTATTTTCTTTGTCATCTTAATCTTCTAGATTTGTAGCATTAAAGGAAGAACCATTAACTTTGACGTTGATATAAACCTTAGGGTGTCAAATGAGACACACGTGAAGAAAATCGTTAATTTTAAAGGCAAAGTGATAAAGGGACCAATTTCAAAACTTGAGTAAAACTTAAAGATCTTATTCTTAAAATTGAATTGAAAATCTAAGGACTAAATTCAAATTAGATGAAAATTTAAAAATTAAATATGATTTTTTCCCTTTTTTTTTCTTTTTTGTCTCTGAGTAAATATAAAGAAAATCAATAAATATTATAATCTTTGCATCTCCAATCAAGGATTTGAGATTCATCCCCTTGCAAGATTCCATTTTGTCTTGCCCTTAAATTTCCTACCAAGGCAGCGACCAGGCATATTATTTTTCTTTGATTCTTTTTCAGTTTGATATTATTATTTTCGCATGTGCAAAAATATATATATATATTATTTTAGGGTTCATTTCTGATATGACCTGTATTTTTTTGAAAAGGTCATACTTTGAATTATTTTTTTTTTTCCTTTTAAAAGTCTTTTTCTAAAAATTTCTCCTCCAGGTCCATCGTATGCATTTTTTTATTCGAAGTAAAATTTGTGTTGTTCTAGATGTATATTTGTGAGTAATATTAAAAATTATATATTTATTTTATAATCATTTCATGGGAGCCATTTGGCCCATTTCAATGGACCTTTGAATTGCTTTTTGTTTTAACAATAATTGATTCATAGGGTGGTTGAATCTGTCATATCAACATTGTAAAATAGTTATAAAATAAAATGTGGTAGGTATCATTACTTTTTTTTCTATTGTTGTCTATTACATTAGTTTCATACTGATAACTGCATTTATTTAATAGAAAATATTATTACATTAATAAATTCATATTTTTTTATGAGTTAAACTTTTGTTATAAGTGATACTTTAACATAGTATCAATACATTTTTAAACTTTTATTCCACAATTTATCTATTTCTATTAAAGTAGTCTACATATTGTTTTGTCCTACATGTGATAGTATTAAAATATTAACTAATTAATTAAATTCATATGTCTTATTTGTGTAAGATCCGTTTGAGATTACGATTTCAAAAAGTGCGATTTTAAAAAGTGCGATTTGAAAACACAGTTAAGTGTTGGGTAAAATTGTAGTTTAGCCTTTAAAATTCTACGTTTTAAAAAAAACACTCCCTTACTTGCGATTTGAAAATACAGATTTTCTACATTTTCAAATCGCAATTTTTTAAAAACGCAGTTTCCAAATAATCTAGTTTTTGCGATTTTGTTTAAAATCACACTTAGTATTTACGAAATCGCAATTCAAAACACACCTAATTTTTTTAGATAAGTTAGAATTTAACGAATATTAAAAAATGTATAAACACACAAAAACAAAAACAAAAATAAAAAAGACAATAATAGAAACACCCCCCTTTGTGATTTCATTATCTTTTCCTTTTTTTCTCTTTGTTATTGTTTTTGGTAAGTTTTTTCAAAAGTCAAGATTGAAACTAATCCTTTGGTGCTCGAGATTTTTTTGATATTTATAGTTAACCTTTTTTACATATGTATTCCCACCTAAAAATTAGACTTATGCCCCGTTTGTTTCGACATAAAATGATTTTTAAAAATTATTTTTCGTGTTTTTTGGTGTTTAGTGGGGCGTAAAATAATAGTTAACGGAAATCATTTTCAGTTGGACCGAAAAATCTTCTTTAATTTCCGTAAAATGGTTTCTCCTTTTTAAAACCGTAAACCATTTTTCGAGTTTAAGCGTCACATTCTCAAATTGGTAGACCATAGCTAAAACACCACCAGACCCCGCCGGAACCCAATCGGGACCACCCGGGACCCCGCCAAGACCCGCCCAGAAAATTGCTAAGACCCGGTCACGACTCGCCCCAGACATTTTCAGGATTCACCCGGGACATTTTTGGGACCCACCCGGAACATTTTTGTGACCCACCCGAGACATTTTTGGGATCCACCTAGAACATTTTCGGGACCTGTCCATGACATTTTTTGGACCTACCCGGAACATTTTTTGGACCTACCCAGGACATTTTTTGGACCTACCCGGGACTTTTTGGGACCCGCCCGGGACATTTTCGGGGCCTGCCCCGACCTCACTGGGACCCGCCCGAGACATTTTCGGGATCGCTCGGGACATTTTTGGGGCCGCCTGGAACATTTTCGGGACCCGTCCGTGACATTTTTTGGACCCGTTCAGGACCCGCTCGGAACATTTTTAGGATCCGCCCCAGATATCTCCGAGAGCCGCCCTGGACAATTTATATTAATTTTTTTAAAATTGTGTATAATTTTTTTTTTTTTTTGTTAATATGATTGATTGAAAATATAAAAAAAATATATATATTTGCGATTTTTTCATGCGCGTCAAACACCGAAAAATATTTTCGGCAAAAATTATTTTCCTGAAACCATTTTCCGACGGAAATCGTTTTACATCGAAACAAACGGGGCCTTAGTATAAATTTCCTTCATTTATGCTCGAGGAATATTAGGTTTAAATTTATCTCCAACCCAATTATACTGTGTCAACTTTGTAAGAGTTTTAAAATTTTTTTAAAAAAAAAAAAATTTAAGCCTATCATTTCTCTTAATACTCTGGCCCTCCTAATAAAAAATTATGATTCCATCCCTCTCCACGAAGATACTTTAATCATTACGATAACAACTTATATCCCATATTCTTCTTAAATCCTTGGAATATCAATTGAAATACTTTACACCACGCCACATAAACTTTGAACATACATGGGACTTTTAAGTATAATTTCACCATTTTATAAGTTTGTCATGCGATCATAATAGAAACAAGAGAAATACTATATATCATATTTTTATTATACAATGCTAATGTGACAGTTCCAACTAATTATTATAACTTTTTTTTAATAATGATTAATTCAAGAATTTGTTGAAACTGGAACACAAGCATTATAAAATAATTATGGTCTTATGGGTTAAAAATGTAAATTCTAACATTACTCTAATTTTTTTTTAACTACTCTTATAGCCTAAGCTCGTACTTTTTTGGTGGGTACTCACACGAGATATATTAAGGTCTCATTTTATTTGCGGAATAGACCATTGGAATAGAATAGCTATTCCAATAGAATAACCATTATTTTATTTGGTAAGGGCTATTCCAAGGAATAGTTATTCCATTTGAATACTTATTCCCTAAGAAGAGAAATAGTTATTTATTTAAAAAATGAGAGGGATAATTATTTCATACAAAAATTGCCAACATTTGTCCTATATATATATATATATATTAACTTAAAAAGAAAAAAAAACAATGAAAACATTAAGTCTATAGTGGGTGGCCGATGATCGGCCACCCACTGTGAAACACGGGGGTGGTCGCACACACCCCCAGTCGACCCTCCTAGTGGTCGTTTGGGGTATGCGACCACCCGATGCATTTGGGGATGGCTGCAACCACCCCGGAGCACCCCAAGGTTGGCCACAACCCATCTCCCAAGGCTGATCGGGGGGTGCAACCTCGGCCACCCACTATAGATTTCATTTTTAAAAAAAATAATTTGAGTTTAAAAAATATATATAAATAAAGTGGAAGTTTTTAGTAATTTTGGTTTAATTTCTATTAAAGCATACATGTTGTCATCAAACCAAATAATATAAAAACTATTTCATTTCACTATCCTCCATTCATAAAGATAGCTATTTATTTTCATGATAGAATACTAATTCCGCAAACTAAACAATGCTAAATTTCATTTTTCATTTTTTTCTTTCACAGTGAGAGAGACTTCTCAAGTCTCAACAATACAACAAATACTGCAACTGTAATTATAGGGGTTTTTTTTTTTTTGGAGGTCGCAGGGGTGGTGCGAACCACCCTGTGTTCTACAATGAGTGGCCGACCACCTAATTGTGTGTCGGCCACCCACTGTAATTTCACTTTTAAAAAAAAAAAAAAAAAAAAAATCTGAGCTTAAACAAATATATAAATAAAGTGAGAATTTTTAGTAATTTTGGTTCAATACTTATTAGAGCATATATGTTGTCATCAAATCAAATAATATGAATAACTATTATATTCACAATCCTTCATTCATAAAATAACTATAATTTTTTTGTGATGAATACTATTCCGGCGAACCAAACAGGCTAAATTTCGTTTTAACGTTTTTCTTTCACAGTGAGAGAGACTTCTAAAGTCTCAACATACAATCATAATTGCAACTGCAATATATATATATATAATATATATATATATATATAATATATATATATCAATATTTGAGGTCGCAAGGTGGTGCGACCCACCCCTATGTCTACAATGGGTGGCAGACCACCTAATATGGGGTGGTCGGCAACCACTGTAATTCACTTTTTTTTAAAAAAAAAATAATAATATGAGTTAAAAAATATTAAATAAAGTTAAGTCTTTTATAGTAATATTTGGTCTCCATTCTTTATTAGAGCATATTTTGTCATCAAGCCAATAATATAAATAACATCTCCATTCCCCTCCTCCATTCTTAGAATAACCTTTTTTTTTTTTTTTTTTTTAGTATACTCATTACAAATCAAACAGGCTTAAATTTTTATTTTTCCATTTTTTCTTTCACGCCGAAAGAGACTTCTAAAGTCTCAACAATTCAATCAAATAGAGGGGGTTAATAATAAAAAAAAAAATCTAAATTACAGTTGCATATTTGCATATTTACATAGCGTCAACGCATCAACAATCTCACGATTTTATGCCATGCCTTTGGGAAATAATCGGCTGATTTGCCAAGTGGACATTAATTAACAATGTGATTCTTAACAATAATCTCGAGGAAGAGGTCCTACATGAGCAGCTCCAGGTTTTGTCGACTCGATTTCTAAATCATAAAATATTTGTATATTTGGAAAATCCCTCGTGTGGGGTTCGGTGTCTTGCTACATTTCTTATCC
The DNA here is from genome assembly GCA_900184695.1 of Betula pendula. NCBI lineage: Eukaryota > Viridiplantae > Streptophyta > Magnoliopsida > Fagales > Betulaceae > Betula > Betula pendula. Next base: position 60,565 of record FXXK01000959.1, on the reverse strand, counting down.
AAAATGGATTTTTGGCTCTAAAGTGACTCTGACAAAGCTTCCACGTATGTCGTTTTTGTCAATGATCTTATCAGAAGCGCAAGTTGTTCCACCCATGTATCCACACTCACGAAGGATTTGATTAACCTTTAAGAGTTTCTTTGGAATTGTCTTAGTAAGTTTAAAAAATAGTTTTAGTAGTTAAAAAATTGTGTTAAACAAAAAATTGATATATTTTGGTTAAAAAACTTCAAAAGTGATTATTTGCTTTATTATTCTAAAAGGGGGCAAAA
>FXXK01000959.1:35024-46269 GCA_900184695.1 Betula pendula | reverse complement strand
GGTAATCCGGTTATTTTCGGTTATTCGGTTATAAACGGTTAATAACCACCATGCGTGTACATTTCTAGATGAATATATGGTTTACCCAACATGAATAAGTATGAAAACTATAATATATAATAAATTATTCATATATTCTTAAAATGAATATGAGGTTTACTTGACATGGATGAGTATGAAAAATATAATATATATTATTTTTCATAATTCGTAACACTTCAGCCATGGGCAATTTATCACATGAGATGGATACGTATGTATAATATAAGATCGCCTTCTTCTAAACATGGATCCGATCATCCGAACACGGGGCTCCGCCATCCATTGTCCAATTGCATCCTTGGACTCTTTTTCGGGGTCATTGACTTTGGCATTGTGCTGTCGTCGATTTACCAATACCGACAAAATAGATGCATGCTCTACATACTACCTACTATATTAAAAGCCCCCAAACTATTCAATAATTTGTATTTTTTTTTTTTAATCAGAAAATTGCAATGTATCGATCTCTCAGAAAATGACAAAAATATCCTTAAAAAGACAAAATTACTCCTTTAAATTTGAAAATAAAAAATTTCTAAATTTTTTATTAAGGGTATTTGTATAATTTTTTGTATGAAATAAGTATACTGTAATTTTTTTTCTTTTTTGTTATTTAAGGGTATTTGTATAATTTTCCTTTAAGGGTACACAAAGTGGCCCTTTGGAGTTTTCCATCATTTAAAAAAACAAAAAAAAAGCATGCTCTACACAGTATCTATTGTATTAAATGATCTTAGAGTACTCGCATTGAATTAGCTATATCTACCTTTAGGCTAAAATAGATAACCAAATTTTAAAAAACTCCATCCGTTGGATTATCTAGTGCTAATCTAAAATTGATTTGCCTTCCATTCGTGAACAGTGTAACGCCCCATGGGGGCTTACACTGTTCACGAATCAACTCATTTTTTTATTGTTTATTTCTCCTCCTTTTCTTTTTTTCTTTTTAACCGAATCTATTGATTTACATTATTCTTCTTCCTTTATTTTTTTTTTCAACGTTTCTCCCCTTTCTCTCGTCACTGAGTCGCACAATCTCACAAGTATTGCTCCCTAAAATTCCCTTCTTCTGACACATTCTCCCCCAATGCTCTCTCTGATTTGTTTGTTACCGCCATAGTCGAAGCCCCCAAAGAACTCAGCGTAGTCGAAATTGGAGCTCCAGACATCGAAGAAGACCTTGGAATCATTAACCGCCGGAAGATCAAGTACCAGAATGGAGGAGGCGCGGTGAGAGCATGAGATGTTTGGGTGGCGAGAATGCGAGAGATTTTTGGCATTTTTGAGTGATTGCAAGAGATTGTTGGCCGATTGTGAGGTCTTTTAGAAGCATATCGCCAACTGGGTAAAGGAGATGAGTTTGATTTTGGGTTGATTTCTTGAATTTTGGTTACTTCTTGAAGAAATGTTTGGTTGATTTTGTGTGGGCTATCTGGGTAAGCACCAAATTAGTGTGGGTGGTTTGAGAAGCTTTGGACACGAATACAATCTTATAAGTAGATTTGGGCAGATTGCTCGCACCCAAGCTCTCAAGCAGATTTGGGAGGAACACAATCTTCAAGTTTAATTTTACTGATTTTTTTTTTTTTTTTTTTGTGAAAGCTGGGAATACATGTGAAGATCTTGGCTTGCTCGTGTTTCTCTAGAGTGTAAATAGTTTGTTTTGGTGTAGTCTGTTTGTAGTGGGTTTTGCAAATCTTGGGTTGGATGGAAAATCTTGGGCTGATCGTGTTTTTTTGTCATTTGGTTATGCAGAAGTGTTGTAAAAAATTTGGTGTTCCAGTTTGTTTTGGTGCAGTGTGATTCAAGTAGTTGACAGGTTTATTTGGTGTTTTTTGTGGAAATGGATTTTTATTTAAAATGAATAAATTTTTTTAAAAATGATTATTTTAATAAAATAGAGAAGAAGTTTAGATAAGCTGATAGATATATGTCTTAAAGTGTGGTTAGCTAAACTAACAAAAATGAGTTTTAATTAGCTATTTTGTCTTAAAATTTAGATAAGCCGGTGTGAATGCTCTCAGCTCTATTTGCGTCACCAGTTCCTGGAGTGATTAAATTGCGCCTAAATCCACTAAACACAAATTAGAAAAAATAAAATAGAATAAAATCCACTGAACACATGGAACCAGTCAAAGATAAAGAAAAAAAAAAGAAGTCAAAGATAAAGAAATATATTTATTTTGGGTTATGAATAAGTTGAATGTGGATGATAAACTGATAATCACCGTGATGAGAATGATAACAAATGATGGGTGATGATTGATGAGTGTATAATATTGCTTGGGAGAGTCTCTGGTTTTGGGGTAATTGGAAGGTTAATTGACATAAGAAAGATGATTCTCTGACTAGAGTTATTAGGGATGGGTTGAATACCCAGATTAAATTACAAGTTTTTGATGTCATTTGGGAGATCAAATGCACATTTCGTAGGGATTGTTCTTAAGTTTCATGCTCACATATTCTTCTCATGTTCGTTTTCAGAACAAATTTGGTGTTATCTCTGTAACAAATGCGATATTATGTGGTCTGCCAGAATCTAGAAGGATAATGTAGGGTGGATATTTGATGTTTCAGATTTTTAAAGCTAAGTGCCTTCCTACCCTAACATGCAAAGTAATGTTTGTTGCGGCTGTATATTCTATTTGGAGAGAAATAAAAATTATAAATATAAGATCACACCACAATTTAGGACAAATATAAGAACATATCAACACACCACAATTTAGGATGTTATTTGGCAAAAATACATTTTAGCCCCCCTTAAGTTCCATCATTTTTTTACTTTCACTACCTAACTTTAAAAAGTGGCATTTGGATACCTCAAACTATCATTATGTTACAAAATGACTATTCCACGAGCAAAAATAATTAAAACGAATAGAAAAGTAGTCACGTAAATGGATGAAAAAATGGTCACGTGTGTGTCACGTGACCACTTTGGTGTCTTTCTTCTTAAAATACTATGATTTAAAAATTATTAAAGAAATAAGCTAAACTAAAATCAAAAAGGGAAAAATATATTTAAGCACCCTAAATTACCAGTTATTTTTAAAAAAGCTTTATGAACTGACAAGTGTAACACTTTGATACATCAAACTATCATTTTTTGTCAAAAAGACTACTTTGTTAGCTTCATCTGTTATATTTGATGGAAAAGTGGTTTGTGCCTCGTACATGACCATTTTGATAAAAAAACTTCCCAAAATACCAATTTTATTTAAAAAAAAAAACCAAAAATTAAAAAAATTTTAAAAAAATGCTATTTTTCATTTCCCATACATCTCCATTAATATATATATATATATATCAACCATTAAATATGTAAAGACCCATATGTGGATCTTACAGATTCATTAATATATTTATAAAAGAGATAGATGTGAGATGGAAGAAAATAATAGGTCTCTTAATAAAAAATAACAGAACAACAAGGAAAAAAACTAAATTAAAAAACAAAAACAACAACAAAGTCTGAGTGGTCGCCATCCCCAAAATAGAAATGGAGTGGATTGCAAGCCACCCAACCCCAATAGGGGTGGCTCCACAAGCCACCCCCCAACCTGTAAGGTGACTCACCAACCACCCCCAGCACCATGGGGTGGCTCACAGGCCATTCCCCACCCATGGTAGCTACGGTGTGGTGTGCCCCAAGGGTTCCTCTTTAAATTTTACTTTTAAGATTTAAATTTTGTATTTTAATTGAAAGTAACAATTATTTTTTTAATATGATGTGGTACCATAATAATTGCAAAATTTGTCAAAAATTTAACCGAATGACCCATTTCAAATTCCCGAAAACTTATGTAGTTAAAATTGAAAAAAAAAAAAAAAAAACTTGAGGTATTATTTAGAATGAAGCTTTGACTCAGGGATTTATTTTAGATTTTTCAAAATGAAAAATGTGGTGGGTCGGCCACCCTTATCTTCATTTTTTTATAAAAGTCAAATTTCTTTTTTTACTAATTAATAATTATAAATGGCAAATATGGTTTTTCAAAGGTCAAAGTGAGGGTATTTCTTAAGATTTTGGTCAAATCAGAGGCAAGACAAATTGGCATGTGTAACGTTTTAATACATCAAACTACCATTTTCTTTACGTAAAGGTATATAAAAAGTGGTCATGTCTCGAGAATAGTGTTTTTTATTTGATAATATAATTTTACATTTTTGCCCTTATATTTAAAAAGCCATCAGTTAAATCTAAAAAATCGTACATTCAGTTATCTTCTTCAAAAGTTACGAACAAAAACTAATTGTATCAATTACATCTCTATCTTCTTTTCCACTGGAATTCACAAGTTCTGCTCATAAAACTCCAATCCCTCTGCACCAAGTAAGTTCTATGTGTTTTAAATTTATTTGTCAAATACGTTTTGTGCTATTGTGATAAGTTTCTCCATGGAGAAGAAACATGAACGCCCCTCTTTGATATTTTTCTTCTTCTTTGTGAAATTGATTATGGGTTGAAGAAAATCATATGGGTGGCTACATGTAGAGTTCATGAGTAATTGAGATGCATTTTTTTTTCTCTTGTTTGAGAATTTAGTCATAAACTTCTGAAAATTTGGAAAGTCCTGTAACCTATCTCCTTATATTTCGGTCTCAATTGATTTGAAACAAGTTTGTTAGTCGGCCTTAAACTATAGGGAAACCTGATGTGGTTAATTTGTTTGAAAATATTTTTGGTTCTCTTGATGGGAAAAATTTTAGATTATAATTTTGTGACTACCAATTGGTTTGATGGTTGATTAAGGGTTGATATTTGATTGATTTTGGTGTTATTATTTTTGAAGAAGTTAAGGTTTTGTTATGACTATTTATAGTTGTTTGGTGAGAGTAGATGAATTGCAAATCAATGTTAGACCCAGTCCAACGTCGTCTTCAATGTTAGACCCAATCCACTGTAATAATTATTCTCACCACATTAACATTTTTTTTTTTAAAAAAAAAAACAATTTAAGGATGCAACACTCTACGCTAGAAAATCTTGCAGATGTAGAGTCTTCCACCGCATAGAAGTTTTCAACATCGAAGAATTTTCTTCACTCAAGAATATCATCTTACAAAGATAAAGTTAAACATATAAAGAGATAATTTGAGATGTATTATCCGTGTGATTTGCATGATATTTGATTGAAAATTCCATACTAGCTACTAATATTGAACACTGAAGATGTAATAAATATAATAAAAAATATATATATCATCTTTCTTAACCATACATGTATGGGTAGTTATGGTTTTTTTTTTTTTAAATTTAATTTTAAATATGGTTGCATGCACGTGTCTCTTGTTTAAAAGATTGATGTCTAATTTTGAATGAATTTAGTTTCCCTATGTTATATAGCACTATAATTGTTAAATATTATAATTTGAATATCATAGATATATTATATTATAGAATATATTTAATATCTAGACTATTGAACAAGTATATATTGAATTTTCTGAACAAATAAAGTTAAATTATAAATTGAGTGAATATGATATACTAAAAGAAAATGAAAGACATGTGTACACCTTATAGATACTGATAAATACAAAGAGATTGAAATTCAATACAACTCAATATTATATCTTATCTGAATGTTTAACTTTATCTTTGTAAGATGATGTTCTTGAGTGAATAGAATTATTGGATGACTTTTATGTGGTGGAGGACTCTACACACTTGTTAGTGTTTATGTATAAGTTATTAGGACTAGGAAAATGCTAGAATATTTACCAAAATCATTCTCTCATCTTTCTAAATATTACAATCACCATTAGATCTATGAATTTATATTGGTCTCATGTGTAGAACCCATTCATTCAATAGTAATGGTGATATTTAGAAAGATAAGAGAATGATTAGGTAGATATTCTAGCATTTTTCAACTAGACTATTGAAAGGGAAATATAAAAATAGATATGTTATTATGGTGATAATCCATACATGCATACTTTTAAAGTTTTGTTATTCATAGCAACTTGGTTTACTCTAAACTTCATAGCTTTTCAAGTTCCATGATACATTATGTTCCTATAGTATGTTTGAGATAAACACCATAAACATGAATGTGTGCTATATATTTTTCAATACCTTTGATTTGAAGTAACGACATACGTTTGCTATCTAAATTAATTCTCTTTCATTTTCTATTAGTATAATCTATATATTAAATATACTTTATAATATAATATAATAATCTATGTTACTAAAATTATAATATGAACAATTATAGTGATATATAACACCGGGAACTAAACACATGCAATCCTAATTAGTGTGACAAAAAACCCATTCGTTAGTGCTGACTGTTAGAATAGATCGATAGAAAAAGTAATTTTGACCAAAATATTCCGAAGCCAACCCATTGCTCATAGGAGTGGCTCGTGGCCTCCCCAGTGGGTTGAGGAATTGATTGATGAACAAAGGTGAACGGTATAGCATGAGTCTCAGGTGTGATGAATCATCTGTAAGTCTATATTTGAGTTCAATAAGCTTGTGTTTGATTCCCATAGTGATATCGTTCGACATGGCTAGACTTTGGGGGATTTTGTCAATGATTGGATTTTTCTCGTTAACAAAACCTCTAGAATTAATGGTGTGTGACGTTTATATTTTGTTATTTATATGTTAATTATCTTGTTTATCATGTGTTGATAGTTAGTTTGTTTCATTAATTTTGAGTAGTACTTTCATCATTCGATACAACGTGATATAATCGGTATATTTCTTTTCGCATTTAAAGTAAAATCATATAAAACATATTTGAAAATTCAATGGATCCATAATTTAATTTTAATTGGCATAATTTCTTTAATTATATAAGATAGATTGAACTATATGTCCATGTATGTTCTGCCTTACTCAATCGAGTGAAAGGCTGTAGAATATATAAGAATATTTGTTACATCAAGATTGAACTATATAATTTGAATTCATTATATAGTTGCTTGGATAGAGATGCATGATTGTTATTGTCGATTGGTTATGTGTATGGGAGGGCATAACCCGCCTTGATCTGAGTCGAAATACCAGATTCAGTATGATTTAAAAATTGGTATTAGTATCAATTTCAAGAATTCCAACCGGGGTGGATCAGAATTGAGTAATCAATTTTTAAAAATTTCGGAGCCTAACCCGCCCGTGAGCCAATTTTTAGAGGTCATATAAACACTTATTTGTCTCTCAACCAAAAAAACCCTAATCAGGTTATTCATGCTTCTTCTTTTTTAGTGTAATTAGAAACTTGAAACAAATTTTATAAAAAACGCATGTGTTTTTTTTTAACTTTGTGATTTCAATTAAAAAAAACGTATAATTCTCACATGAAAAGGACACATAGGATCTGTTTGGAATTGTGATTTCAAAAAGTACGATTTTAAAAATAGCGATTTTTAAAAGTGCGATTTGAAAACGTGATTTTTGAAAGCACAATTAAGCGTTTGACCAAATTGCAGTTTGGCCTTTAAAATCGCATATTAATCTTTAAAATTTTACGTTTTAGAAAAAACACCATTTTATCTGCGATTTGAAAACGCAAATTTTTTACGTTTTCAAATCGTAATTTTTTAAAAACGCAATTTCTAAACAATCCAGTTTTTACGATTTGGTTTAAAATCGCACTTATTGTTTATAAAATTACAATCCCAAACACACCCATAACATTTTTATAAACTAAATTTAAAAAAATTTCTTCAAATCCAATTTAAGAAAAACTTTATCCTAAAAAAATAATATTAGGCACCTAAAACACGGCAAGAAATCAGGAAAACAAGATATGGGGACGTAATAACAATCATTAGTTAATTCAATTAGAAAAAAAAATCATTAGTCAATTCACGGCAAGAAATCAAGAAATCATATATATATACATATAATACTTGTTTCGAGTTGGTTCGCTATAAATACAAGGCGAAGAACCAGCTGAGCCGGATGCTTCACGGCAATAAATCAGGATACGGTAACGTAATAACATTAATTAGTTAATTCGTACAAGGGCTGGTTCCCCTTTGGCCACGGCAATTTTGTTGCCCATGAAAATAAATAAAAAATACATAAAGTGGTGATTTAATTTGTTGCTTAAATCAGCATAACTAAGGCAGCATGCGCCTGGATGTCTCGCGGACCCAACGTCTTTCTTTTACAAATTACAAATAATGTTATATATATATATACTAGTTGGACATCACGTACAATGCACGTGCTTGATTACTTTTGTTGTATATCATTATAATTGTTAGTATTATATTTTAACTTCTTTACTTATAAATTGAAAAAATATGATATATTAAAAATGATCATTATATTTTAAATAAATCACCATTAAATTTTGAATCAAATAATACATTTTAGTTTAGATAAAAAACTGTGTACGTACCTAAAATGGTAGTAGTTCATACAGTAGTTGGTGTCAATTGTAAGAGGTCCATATTTAGGTCCATAACACCATCTTGTCAAAAGCCAAGCCTTCATTTGATTGGATTTGGGTTACCAAACGCATAAAAACAGTGAACAAATAGGAGTTTATCTAATATATAAACAATTAAGACAACCTTAGTTGTTTTTTGACAAGAAAAATATTATTATGTTGTGGATGTGAAATGGCATTGAAGATACATATTTTTATACTTGCATAAGAATTTTAAACAACCATTACAGCTGTTAGAATATACGGAAAATATAATATATTTTCCGTATATTCCATATTTGAGTGATATTGTAATATTCTCTATTTAGGGTTGATTGTAATTAAATCTAAGAGATTTGATTACCAAACTTATATTCACTCAGTACCCTATAAATAGGGACCTTTGTATTGTAGACAAAATCAAGTTAATGAGTACAATGTAGCCCTAAGGGTCATTCAGAGTAGTAGACGTAGGTGTCTAACACCGAATCACCCGTAATTCCCTGTCTCTCTTTCTCTCTCTATTTTCTGCTATTATTCTCCATATTTTATATTTTCGCACATATTCCATCATGGTATCAGAGCCACTTTCTTGTGGCCTTCAATAAACGTCCTTGACGTTTCCTGATGTTTCCTCCGACGATCTCACCATTCCGGTCGTCCTCACTCTCCGCCTACACTGCTAGTGCCTTCTCCGCCTTCACCGCAGCACTTTCGGAAAAAAAAATCCCAGAATCAAGATTTTGAGGCCCAGATCTATCGATCTGTACAAATCCCGCCGCCATCAGATCCACCACGCGCCGCATCCGGTATCAGCCACCGCCTTCATGCGCCCACGCGTAGCCAGAATCAGCCAAATTGACATCAAAAGTCAATTTTTTGGCCCTAGATCGATGATTCTGTGAAGAAAACACCTCCAGAAACGTCTGGACGCGCCCTCACGCGCCACTTTCCGCTGAATCCCGCATCCCACGCTCCTCCACGTGCCGGTAGTACCTCTGCGCGTGATATCCACGCGCCTCAGCACAGCAGCTCTAGTGCGCGCGCCCACACCGGATCTCTGCCCGCAGCTGCACTTGTTCTCGCGCCCACACTGGATCTCAGCCCGCAGCTGCACCTGTTCTCGCGCCAACACTGTCTCAGCCCGCAGGTCCATTACACCTGTTCTGTACGCGTCACACCGGAACAGAGCCTGCTGGTGTATTTCAGCTCTGGTGCACGTGCCCACACCGGATTCTGGCCTGCAGGTGTATTCTCCTTTTTGTGGTCTCTGCCACACCTGATTTTACCCACAAAAAAAAAAAAAAAAAAAAAGGAGAAGAGAAAGAAAAGAAAGAAGAAGTGAAAAAGAAGAAGAAGAAGATGATGATGAAAATATCATGTGTGCCATGCACAAGTTGAGTTCGGTGCGCCGACCTCATAATCGGCCATGTGGGCTCATTCTTTTTGTGTTTTGGCCCGAGCTGGCCCTTTTTTGTCTTTTGGCCCGTTGTCGGCTCTTTTGTATTTTGGCCCAAGCCGGCTCTTTCTGGTTTTTGGCTCGTTGTCGGCTCTTTTGTGTTTTGGCCCAAGTCGGCCATTTCTGGATTTTGGCCCGTTTATCGGCCCTGCCTCTCGGCCCATGCCGATCCATCTTCGTCGCCGCCACATGCCACCGTCACTGGCCACCCGCCAGCTTCTTGTCTTCTTCGGCAGTGTTCGCGCTCAGTTTTCACCACCGGCCCACGTTGGTCCATCTTCGTCGCCGCCATGTGCCGCCGTCGCTGGCTACCTGCCAGCCTCTTGTCTTCTCCGGCAGTGTGTGCGCTCAGTTTTCACCACCGGCCCAAGCCAATCCATCTTCGTCGCCGCCACGTGCCACCGTTGTTGGCCACTGGCCAACCTCTTGTCTTCTCCAGCAGTGTGCGCACTCAGTTTTCACCATCGGCCATGTTGGAATATGTGCAAAAATATAAAATATGGAGAATAATAGCAGAAGACAGAGAGAGAAAGAGAGACAAGGAATTACGGGTGGTTAGACAGGGAATTACGGATGGTTCAGTGTTAGACACCTACGTCCACCACTCTGAATGGCCCTTAGGGCTACATTGTGTTCATTGACTTGATTTTGTCTACAATACAAAGGTCCCTATTTATAGGGTACTGAGTGAATATAAGTTTGGTAATCAAATATCCCAGATTTAATTACAATCAACCATAAATAGAGAATATTATAATATCACTCAAATATGAAATATACGAAAAATATATTATATTTTTCGTATATTCTAACAACAGCAAGCTAATTAAGTACAAACATAGCATGCTGCCCAACAAAACGAAATTCCTTCATGTGTGTCTATTGCAATTTCAGCAACTATTTTGTTTCTTATGGATTATACCAAGTTAGATATATAAGCAAACTAACTATATAACATGAATCACATAGAGAATCCAAATAGCTATATTACTCTACTTCCTAAATAATTTTTACTGATATTCAACAAACAAGTTTATCAAATATCAATGTTAGATTTAGAATCAAAGCTGTCCAGTTTGTCCATAACAATTTCAGAATCTATGGGGTTTCATTACTTCTCATTCACCTAGCATATATCAGAAAAATTTGAAGTCAACCTAACCCAGATAACTCTGCCACTACCAAAAATTCCCTTGAAAACAAATAAAAGCTTGAAATTACTCACACACTGTACTAATCTTGAAGCTAATAGACCATACTCCAAAAAAAACAAATATTACTAAATCAGATATAAATGGTTAAAGTTGCTAGATGGTCAAGTACCCCAAGTAAACATTTGATTTGA
>FXXK01000959.1:10082-27262 GCA_900184695.1 Betula pendula | reverse complement strand
CCTCGATCATCGGCCATGTGGGCCATTCTTTTTGTGTTTTGGCCTGAGCTGGGCTCTTTTTTGTCTTTTGGGCCGTTGTCGCTTTTTGTTTTTGGCCCAGGGCTCTTTTCTGGTTTTATTGGCCGTTGGTCGACTCTTTTGTGTTTTGGCCCAAGTCGGCCATTTCTGGATTTTGGCCCGTTTATCAGGCCTGCCTCTCGCCCCATGCCGATCTATCTTCGTCGCCCCCACATGCAACCGTCAATGGCCACCCGCCAGCTTCTTGTCTTCTTCGCATTGTTCGCGCTCCAGTTTTCACCCACCGGCCCAACGTTGGTTCCATCTTCGTCCCGCCATGTGCCGCCGTCGCTGGCTACCTGCCAGCCTCTTAGTTTCTCCGGCAGTGTGTGCGCTCAGTTTTTCACCACCGCCCAAGCCCAATCCATCTTCGTCCAGCCGCCAGTGCACCGTTGTTGGCCACTGGCCCAACCTCTTGTATTTCCTCCAGCAGTGTGCCGCACTCAGTCTTCACCATCGGCCATGGTTGGAATATGTGCGAAAATATAAAATATGGGAGGAATAATAGCAGGAAGACCAGAGAGAGAAAGAAGAGACAAGGAATTACGGGGTGTTAGACAGGGAATTACGGATGGTTCGGTGTTAGACAACTACGTCCACCACTCTGAAGTGGTCCTTAGGGCTACATTGTTTTCATCTGATCTTGATTTTTCTAACAATACAAAGGTCCCTTATTTATAGGGTACTGAGTGAATATAAGTTTGGTAATCAAAATATCCCAGATTTAATACAATTCAACATGAAATAGAAGAATATTACAATATCACTCAAATATGGAATATAAGAAAAATATATTTATTTTTTTGTTATTCTAATCAACAGCAAGCTAATTAATTGTACAAACATAGAATGCTGCCCAACAAAAGAAATTCCTTCATGGTGTGTCTATTGCCAATTTCAGCAACTATTTGTTTCTTATGGATTATACCAAGTTAGATATATAAACAAACCTAAAACTATATAACATGATCACATAGAGAATCAAATAGCTATATTACTCTACTTCCTTAAATAATTTTACTGATATTCAAACAAACAAGTTTATCCAAATATCAATGTTTAGAATTTAGAATCAAAGCTGTCCAGTTGTCCATAACAATTTCAAGAATCTATGGGGTTTCATACTTCTCATTCACTTAACGCATATATCAGAAAAATTTGAAGTCAACTAACCCAGATTTAACTCTGCCACTACCAAAAATTCCTGAAAACCAAATAAAAGCTTGAAATTACTCAACACCACTGTACTAAATCTTGAAGCTAATAGACCATACTCCCAAAAAAAATAACAAATATTCACTAAATCAGATATAAATGGTTAAAGTTGCTAGATGGTCAACGTACCCCCAAGTAAACATTTGATTTGATTTTTTTTTATAAGTATAAATCAATCTCATTAAAATAATGATTAATGTACAATGAATCCACAAAGAGATGTTAACTTTAATTTCAATAATCTAAAACAATATGCAACAATCATCCTCTGTATTCCAAAAAAAGAACAAAGTAAAAAGAACATAAGACTTAAAGTCAAATATTTTTTTGAAGATCAATAGGCCAATAATAATCATGAATTTGGGACAATTATTTTTCAATAGTTACTTTACAGTTTTGTTAGGCCTGCTGTTGTAACCAAAATTGAAATGGTTCTAAACAACACACCCCAACAAAATCTAAATTTCAAATCAATATCAACTCTAACATTATTTTATTCATATTACAGACCTATAGTCAGGAATCCCTCGTTGGCTTCACCACATTTTTCTTCTTCTTCTCTTCTCACAATCATACTAAAACTCCCCAAATCCCGAATACACAAAACGTTCAAGGAAATCACTATTTTATAGAAGGATGATTCAGAATGTAGTTTTTGCAATTACATATTCAGTTCAAACAAAAAAATAAAAAGATATTAATATGAAACTGTACCAGAAAGTGAGATAGATTGAGAAAATGGTGAACAAAATGATGGTTAAAAAGATGAACCAAACCTTGAGGCTGCAATTCAAAATAAAGTAAATAAATGGTTATTTGCTCATTTATAGTGTTTGTAGTCAGTGGAGAAAAAAATTGAACTCCACGTTACATTGTTTACGTTTCACCAGGTTTCATCTATCTTATTTGTTTTTATTCGTAGTTTTTGAAGTGGTTGTAAATATAATTGTACCCATGTTTATTTAGTTGTAACTGTCTCTCTTTATCTAAGTTGATGTTTATGTAGTTATAATTGTCTCTCTTTATCTAGTTGTAAATAGTCAATTTTACCAATTTAAAGAATTATGAAAAGACAAAAATAACCCTGTCTGATTTAACAATGAGAATTAAAAAGGTAAAAGAGTAAAATTACATTATCAAATAAAATGCATCATTTACGAGACATTCACATTTTTTATATACCTTTTGGTATATATATATTATATATATTAATATTTTGTCCTTATAATTTTGTTTATATTGTAGATTGACGGTCTCAATAAATTATTGATTTTGTTTTATTTTTTAATAAAGATTGATCCATAGTTTAATTAAAATTGTCACATTATCATTATAAAATAATTATTGAATAAAAATGTAATTTTAGCGTTACTTTCTTTCACAATATCTAATTATCTATGTACAAATAGCTTTTTGTTATAGTGTTAATTAATGGAAAGAATATATGGATCCCAAGATTATAGAACTGCTTTCTGTAGGGTCCTCCCTTAAAACGCTCTGTTCTCTCTCTTAAAAGAGAATCAAGCGTTTTTTCAGCTCCTTCCCCTTGCTTTTCTAGCTTGTCCAGAGGTTCTACTCCAGCACAGTGGCTTTGTCGTTCACTCCATCACCATAAAATGGCCGGTTTCCATTTCCTTCGCCAATCTCAACCCCAAATTCACCTATTTTTTGAAGTTTTTGGATCTAGTTTTTCAAAGCATAAATCTATCCACTTCAGAATGCTCCATCACCACACGTGGCCCTCCCACCGAATTCCAGGATCCTCTGCTTCACGCCGCCACCAAAAACGCACCATTAGATGAGCACGCGCCAGGAGCGTGTTCCACATGATCCTGCGAGTAGATCTCACTCGCAGGTGTGTGCTCCTCACGCGTTCGACATCATGGCCTGTCCTTTACTACGCGTGATGCGCCACCGCCACTGGCCTCCTGGGGTGATTCTCGACCTTCATGCCCCTACTGCCGACGTGTGGTCTTCACGTTCCGGCGAGTGGGTCATTCACGTTGGCCACTTTCCTCTGCCCTGTCTTCCGTTGTTGCTATTGTTTTACTTTTTATTTATTTATTTATTTTCCTTGTAATTTGTTATAGTTTCTGTCGTTGTGGTTGCTTTAAACTGAACCTGAATCGGTGAGCCTCATACTCATAATCTGGGTTGAAAACCCCTTTTTTTTTTCTCTTATTTTGTTCATTTCGCATAAGCTGGACGAGATCAAAATATTTAATTTGTGCTGTGTCGATTTATTAATACGGACAAAACAGATGCATGCTCTACACACTACCTACTATATTAAAAGCCCCCAAACTATTAAATAATTTGTATTTTTTTTATCAGAAAATTGCAATGTATTGATCTCTCACAAAATGACAAAATATCCTTGAAAAGGACAAATACTCCTTTAAATTTGGAGAAAAAAAAAAAAAAAACCACTGTGCCATAGGTTCTGGTGGTCTTTTTTTTTTTTTTAAAAAAAAAAATTACTTCTAAATTTTTATTAAGGTATTTGCATCATTTTTTGTATGAAATAAGTATACTGTAATTTTTTCTTTTTTTAAAAAATATGATGGAAAACTCCAAAGGGCCACTATCGTGTACCCTTAAAGATAGTAAAAATAAAATAAAATAATATCCACTGAACACATGGAACCAGTCAAAGATAAGGAAAAAAAACAAAGGGTCAAAGATAAAGAAATATATTTATTTTCGTAGTTGAATGTGGATGATAAACTGATAATCACCGTGATGAGAATGATAACAAATGATGGTGAAGATTGATGACCAGATGAAACGTTTTTTAGTGTGTAATATTGCTTGGGAGAGTCTCTGGTTTTGGGGTAATTGGAAGGTTAATTGACATAAGAAAGATGATTCTGTGACTAGAGTTATTAGTGTAGGGTTGAATACCCAGATTAAATTACAAGTTTTTGATATCATTTGGGAGATCAAATGTACATTTTGTAGGGATTGTTCTGAAGTTTCATGATCACATATAAGAACAAATTTGGTTTTATCTGTATAACAAATGCGATATTCCGTGGTCTCTCAGAAGCTAGAAGGATAATGTTTGATGTTTCAGATTTTTAAAGCTAAGTGCCTTCCTACCCTAACATGCAAATTAATGTTTGTTGCGGCTGTATATTCTATTTGGAGAGAAATAAGTATTATAAATATAAGAACACACCACAATTTAGGATAAATATAAGAACATATCAACACACCACAATTTAGGATGTTATTTGGGAAAAAAAATACATTTTGGCCCCCATTAAGTATCACCATTTTTTTACTTTCACTACCTAACTTTAAAAAGTGTCATTTGGATACCTCAAATTACCATTACATTACAAAAAGACCATTCCATCAACAAAAATCATTAAAATGAATAAAAAAGTGGTCACATAAATGGATGGAAAAATGGTCACGTGGGCGTCACATGATCACTTTGGTGTCTTTCTTCTTAAAGTACGCCGATTTAAAAATTATTAAACAAATAAGCTAAACTAAATAAAAAAGGAAAAAATATATTTAAGTACCATGAACTACCAATTATTTTTTTTTAAAAAAAAAAAACTTATGAACTGACAAGTGTGATACTTGAATGTATTGAACTATCATTTTCTGTCAAAAAGACCACTTGTTAGCTTTGCTATTACATTTGATGGAAAAGTGATTTATGCCTCGCATGTGACCATTTCGACAAAAACACTTCCCATAATACCAATTTTTCAAATAAAAAAAAAACCAAAACAAAAATTAATAAAACAAAAACCTAATAAAAGAAAAAATGATATTCTTTCCATTCCATACATCTCTATTAATATTTTTTTATTAAAAAAAAATCCACCATTAAATATGTTTACAGATTCAATAATAGATTTAAAAAAGAGATGGATGTAAGATGGATGAATAACATGTCTCTTAATAAAAAATAATAGAAAAAAAAAAGAAGAAAAAAAAAACTAAATAAAAAAATAAAAAACAACAACAGAGTTTATGAGTGGTTCGGCCACCCAAAATGAAAAGGGGGTGGCTGGTGGGTCACCCGGTAACCGTAACCCCAATACGGGTGGCTCACATTGCCACCCCCCACTTGTAGGGGTGGCCCACCAACCACCCCTAGCCCCATGGGGATGGTTCACAAGCCACCCCCACCAATGGTGGCCACGGGTGGTGGGTGCCCCCAAGGGGCTCCCCTTTAATTTTTACTTTTAAGATTTAATTTTGTATTTTAAATAACAGTAACAAATTATTTTTTTTAATGTGATGTCGCACCAACTGTAGCAACCAAAAATTGGTCAGAAATTTAACAGAATGACCCATTTCAAATTCCCGAAAAACTTATGCAATTAATTTTTTTTTTTAAAAAAAGATATTATTTAGAATGATGCTTTGACTCAGAGATTTATTGTTTTCCAAAAAATAAAAAAAAGGCTATCTTCAATTTTTTTTAAAGTCAATATTCTTTTTTACTAATTAATAATTATAAATGGCAAATCTGGTTTTTCAATAATCAAAGTGAGGGTATTTCATAAGATTTTGGTCAAATCGCACGCAAGACAAATGACCAATTTTTCATATATTCTAATGGACAACACTAACATAGTGACCTTTTTGACACCAAATAATAGTTTGATGCATTCAAGTATAATACTTATCAATTTATAAGGTTTTTTAAAAAAGTTTGGTAGTTCAAGGGCTTAAATATATTTTTTTCAATAAAAAAATAGGGGTTAAATAAATTTAAGCCTTCTGAACTACCAGTCATTTTCAAAAATGCCTTACAAACTAACATGTGTGATACTTTAATACATCAAATTACAATTTTGTGGCAAATAAGACCCATTTGGTAGTGTTATCTTATAATAGATAACAAATCAAGTTCGATAAATATTTGGAAGCAACCCAGTCCCTATAGGAGTGACTGCGCAGTCCTAGTGGATTGAGGATTGATGTGAACAAAGGTGAACGGTATGCATGAGTCTCAAGTGTGATGAATCAATCTGTATGTCTTTGCATTCGAGGTTTCTATGTAAGCTTGTATTTGATTGCTCATAGGTGAGTATCGTTCAACATGACTTTAACTTTGGAGGTTTTCTCGATGATTGGATTTTCTCGTAAACAACCTCTAGATTATATAATGATCTGCGTAATTTTCCCCTTCTCTCTGAGTTAAGGTTTTCACCTCCTTGTGAAGTTCTTTTCCCTTTTTCCGGATGGTCTCTCAAGAGAAAGAGGATTGGTTTTCTATTCCCTTCATACCCTCTTTCTTTCTTCGTTTTTGGTTTTTTTTTCTTTTATCATTTCGTTGTAGTTTTATTTCTTTTCTCCCAAACACTTTTTTTCAGCTCAGCCGTGCCGCCTCTGGTCCAGAGCTCGTCCCCATGGCTGTCCATTTCCATCTTCCCACCCCTCCCTTGCCGGATGACTTTTCGGATTGTAGAGTTATGGGGTTTGTTTTCTCTGGTATGAGTATTAAATCTCTATCAGGTCCGCCCTTTTCAGCACACCGCCTCCAGTCGTGCCTATGGGCCTTCTGCTCCCTCCAGTCTCATTCAGTGCTGCCGTACACCTTTACGCGCCTGCGCGTGGGATCTCACTCGCCCAGAGTGTCTCCATGCGCCGGTGGTGGGGTCTCTCGCTCTTGGTGCGTGGGGCCGCTCCGACGCTCTGTCCCCCCTTGTTCCTCAGTGCTGCTGCTGTTTAAGAGAGATTTGTTATTTTTCTGTTGTAATTTTGTTTTTTTGTAGTTTGTGTTGTATTTGTTGTTTTTGTGTTGTTTGAGTTATTGTCTTCTTGTTTTGTAGTGGTATGTTAGCTTAGTGAAGATGTTTGTAATCGGATTTGTGGTACCTCTCTTTTCTACAACCCTTAAATTTGACTCTAACATTGCCTTTACCGCTTCAACATCTTTAGGGTTGTTGTTTTCAAGTAGGGGTTCAGATAGGTTTGTCTTAATCTGTGTCCCTTTTGCTTATGTTATCGTTATATGCGGCCAAATTAAGAGGGTCGGGACACTTGTATATCCCATTCCCTATCGTTTGCTTGTAATTTTACACTATTATTTTCGTTTTAGGTCTATTGTTAGGGAGCCTATCCATTTTTTAGTGTTTTGTTTTTTCTTAGAATTTTTCACTCTTTATTTTTTTGGGATTAAGAGTGGTAAAGATCCTCCCCTGTAGCCATTTTCTTTAATTAATTAAGGAAATTTTTTTTTTTTAAAAAAACCCTCTAGAATTATTGGTGTGTGACGTTTATATTTTGTTATTTGTATGTTAATTATCTTGTTTGTCATGTGTTGATATTTAGTTTGTTTCATTAATTTTGAGTAGTATTTTCATCATTTGATACAACGTGATATAATCGGTATATTGGTATATTTCTTTTCGCATTTAAAGTAAAATCATATAAAACATATTTGAAAATTTAATGGATCCAAAATTTAATTTTAATTGGCATAATTTATTTAATTATATAAGATAAATTGTACTCCATGTCTATGTATGTTCTGCCTTACTCAATCGAGTGAAAGGCTGTAGAATATATAAGAATATTTGTTACATCAAGATTGAACTAGATAATTTGAATACGTTATATAGTTGCCTGGATAGAGATGCATGATTGTTGCTGTCAGTTGGTTATGCGTTGGGGAGGGCATAACCTGCCTTGATCCGAGCCGAAATACCAGATTTCGTATGATTTAAAAATTGGTATTGATATCAGTTTCGAGAATTCTGACTAGGGCTAATCATAATTGAATAATCAATTTTTAAATATTTCGAATTTCGACCGGCCTCATAGCCAATTTTTAGATGTCATATAAACACTTAATTTTTCTTTCAACCAAAAAATCCCTAATCACGTTATTCATGCTTCTTCTTTTTTAGTGCAATGATAAACTTGAAAGAAATTTTATGAAAAGCTTACGCTTCTAATAACTTTGTGATTTCAATTTAAAAAAATGTGTAATTCTCACATACAAAATGACACATAGTATTTTTATAAATTAAATTGAAAAAAATTCTTTCGACCTAATTTTTTAAGAAAATTTGTCCTAAAAAAACATATTAGGCACCTTAGACACGGCAAGAAATCAGGAAAACAAGATATGGGGACGTAATAACAATCATTAGTTAATTCACGGCAAGAAATCAAGAAATCATATATATATATGCATATAATACTTGTTTCGAGTTGGTTCGCTATAAATACAAGGCGAATAACCAGCTGAGCCGGATGCTTCACGGCAATAAATATCAGGATACGGTAACGTAATAACATTTAATTAGTTAATTCGTACAAGGGCTGGTTTCCCTTTGGCCACGGCAATTTTGTTTGTCCATGAAATAATAATAATAAATAAAGTGGTGATTTAATTGTTTGCTTAAAATCAGCATAACTAAGGGCAGCATGCGGCCTGCATTTCCGGTGCACCCAACATCATTCTTTTACAAATACAAATAATGCTTATAATATAGATATATGTTATTACTTGTCTTTATAATTGTGAAAAATGGAAAATTGATTTATGTAGTTGACTTAAAATTACAGATTACTTATTGTCCAAAGAAGCTCTTAAAGAGAAAAAACCCTAGCCGTCCCAGAGAGAAAAACCAAAATACAGCGACGGCCGGGGGAGGAGGAAATAGGGAAGAGATCCCTCCTCCCCCTCGTCTTTCTCACATGATGAGCACAGCAGATTTTGCCTGACGTTCTCTCCACCATCAATGGCCAGATTCTACCTTTCCCGCATCCATGGCCCCGGATATGCTTTAGAAAGTTTGGTTTTTGGTTTTTCAAAACCAGATCTGAAACTTTTAGAGAGTTTTCCCCCTCTTGCGCCCCTCCACACGTGTTCCGGGGCTTACTTCGCTTATTTCTCCCACGTCGGCCAGCTCCCCTCCGCTTCCAGTCGGTAGATCTGCTTGGCTCTGCCTTGTTTTTTTGTTATTTTAATTTTATTTCTGTTATTGCTTAATCCCTGCCCTTCAGGTTGAGGGAGGTAATTTTTCCCTAACTTTCGGGTTGAGGGAGTTTTAATAATGTTGATGTGAATTAGACTGCCTATGTCTTCAAATTTGTCTGACTTGTTGCAGATCTAATCTATAACCAGAGTTGTACATAGGTATGTGGAAGATTAGTCATAGATATTTGTTTGTATTTTGTCTATGACTTGTAAGTTCATAGCCTTGGGCTATGGTTATCGAAGCTTGTGGCGTTTATTGCCTTAGCTTTTGATTGTAAGGGCTTTTGCTCAAGAATTGTTATCAATGAAAAAGTAGAAATTCACATTCAAAAAAAAAAAAAAATTACAGATTACTTTTTGTAGTATAAAAAATAACTCAAAACTCTCCTATGGTTGGTAAAAATAATAAATCACTCATTGAAGTAAATTTTCATCAATCCATTTTAATAAAAACTATTAGTCTGTCACGTCAGACTAATAAGGTAGCGTGCTATTATTAAAACGACTGATATGGTAGACTAATGATTTATGTTAAAATGATTGACAGAAATTCACTTCAAGCAGTGATTTGTTATTTTAGTCAATCACAAGGATCTTTAAATTTTTTCTTATACTACAAGGAATGATCTGTAATTTAGGTCAACCACAAAGATTAATTTTACATTTTTTCCTATAATTTTGTTTGATATTGCAGATGTGACCGTCTCAATAAATTCTTGATTTTGTTTTTTGTTTTTTTAGTAAAAATTGATTTAATAATTAATTAAAATTATCAAATCAACATTATAAAATAATTATTAAATACAAATATAATTTTTAGCGTTACTCTCCTTTCACAATATTTGAGTATCTATGTACAGATAGCTTTTCATTATAGTGTTAATCTTTTTTTTCATCTTTTTTTTTTTCATTATAGTGTTAATTAATGGAAAGAATATATGGATCCCAAGATTATAGAACTCATAATACGTAATAATTAAGAACTCAGCCTTTTTTTTTTTTTTTTGGTTTTTCAAGACGGCAACTTGTATCAGAAGAAAAATGTTTTCTAATATTAATCTTATACATCAAAAGAAAAATGAGTATAAGAAAGGGACACAAATTTCTTATAAATTAATCTTTAAAAGTGACATATGTTATTTAAATTATTAAAAAGTATGTGACAAGCACATGTTATATATTAAAAAAAATGTAAATATATACTTCTCATATGCTAAAAAATATATGTCAAATATACATGAGTTAGTGGAAAATTATTTGTAATTTCATGACGATGTGTCATGTTTATTTGCGCTTGATATATTATAAAAACTTTATGCTCATCTGTCATCAATAAAATCATGAAAGTCTCACTTTAAAAAAAAAAACACATCATTTTTAGACATTAGTTTGCAATAAATTTCATATAAACCTATGTGTAATAAATTTATGTCTTATAAGAAATGAGTAAAGTCTTTTTTTTTGGGTTTTTAATGAAATGTTTTCTCTCCTCTTGCTTACGTGGACAATTAGATCCACTACTTGCGGTGATCGTCCAATCTGTTGTTGATCAAAGTTTTTATCTTTCCCTTGCGCTGGAAGTTGGAGCCTTTAAAAAGTAAGTTACTTGTAATTGTAAAGAAATTTTGGTATTTACTAACAAAATAAAGCATATCAATACCAAGATGTTGGTTTAAGTGATAAGGGCTTTAATTTTGATGGTATTTTTATCATGTTTAAAGTTTGAATTTTTTTGAGTGTAAATAATTCGTTAGAGCTACACCCATCGGTGAAACAGAACTCTTACTTGATTCGTATGAAATAGGCACTTTATACGAGTCTGGAGTGATATATGATTTACCCAACATGAATGAGTAAGAAAAATATAATATATAATATATTTTTTTATGTATTCCTTTTATGTGTTTGGAGTTTGCTTGACATAGATGAGTATGAAAAATATAATATATAATATATTTTTCATATAATTCATATTAGGTGAATATCGAAATATTGATTGTAATTAAATCCTTCCACGAATTATAATATAAATAAAAACATTTGTATTGTAAATAATCAAGTTAATGAAAACAAAATATAAAGCCCTTAAAACTATTCATAATGGTAAATATACGTGTTTAACACTAAACTACCAATAATTATTTACATTCATTTGTCTCCCTTACTTCCGTAGTTATCTCTGTTTTGTCTATCTTCTTAATAAGAAATTCTGGTTTTTCCTACACATTTCTTAAAATATAAGCAAAGCCCATGCCTCGCTCCCTTAATTCTTGCCCAAAATCTACGGGTGGACATTTTCGTTTTTGTTTTTTTGTTTTATTTTTTTCCTGATCTACATGTGCACATCTTCAGTAGAGAATTCAATAAATTCTGATATACGATATCTAATATTTTTGAATAATGATCAACATGAAGTGGAAATCTGATCCATTTAACAACGAAATGATTCATTTGGAATCAAGAAGCATCCATTATTTTATTGTGTTTAAATTTTTTGTATTGTTTTTCTGCTTAAATTTATTGTTGAGGTACCCACCATTCTTGTTCCTGAATATTAAATGAATGAAGTATTTATTAAAAAAAAAATTAAAACGAAAAAAGACGTGAAGACGTGAGGAAACATGTGTATTTAATTTAATTGTATATAAGTATTAGACACACGCTATTTATGCTGCGTTTGAGATTGTGATTTTGTAGTCAAAAAGTATGATTTTAAATCAAATTATAAAAAATTGATTGTTTGAGAATTGCGTTTTAAAAAAATTGCGATTTTAAAATACAGATTTTTTGTATTTTATCAAATATTTAACTGCATAATTTTTAATTATATATTTTTAAATTATTATTTTTAAAATTATATTTTTAATTTATATGATTGAGATGACGTGATATTAATAATTAATTTTAATACTTTTTAAAAATTCCTTACTAATTTAAAAATAAATTTTTCCATCACGTCATGTCAATTATTTACGATCGTATATCCTTTCTAAAAAATATGATTACTAAGAAAATACATGAGAGAGAGATTTGAAAAGGACGCCCGCTGGGCATTATTTTGTTCTTTCATTTTCCTGAGGCGTGCTGCCCCACTGTACCAGCCCTTCGTATTGATTACATTTATATATGGATTGAGTTTTTTTTTAAATTGGGTTAGAGGATGTTCTTTTAATATAGCATATAAAAATGTTGTGTTCTTTTGCATGTGAAAAATATATATATTTTTTTAATTGTAAGGATAAAATTGGAACAAAACTTATTAAAAAGGCATGTGCTTCGCACATATTATTTAAAAATTATGTATTTTTTATATGCAAAAAAATACATAATATTTTTATAGTTTATGTTAAAAGAATTTATTTCAACCAAATTTACATAAAACTTTGACCGTTATACACCGCACGCATTCTTGGTGGTGGTTGTGTTATTATTATTATTATTTTTTAATGAGCCTGGCTGTTGTAGCGCTTTTCTTTTCTCTTTGATAAATATTACATACAATTTCATTCCCACACACTTGAGTACACGTTCTTAATCAATACGACAACCAAAATATTAGATGTTAAATAGTAGATGTTACATCACCAATTGTTTCAAATTGTTAAGTCGACAAGAAAAGATAAATTTAATTATTTAAATTTCAAATTTAATCACTTAAGTTTTGTTTGCTGCGATAGTAAACGTTTTTGGTTAGATTAAGCTGGTTTCTTTAATTTTTATATATTAAATGTTTTTTTTAAAAAAATTATAAATTATTTTTCGAATTTAAACTTTTTATTCTCGCCGAACCACCTCTCAAACTCCACTGGACTATCATCAGTAACTCAAATTTTTAGGTTTTTTTTTTTTGGTTTTGTTAAAAAATTATATTAATATTTTTATGTTGTGAATAAAAATTAATTTTTATAATTAAATAAAAATATAAAAATATTTGTAATTTTTCATATACAAAAAAACACTGAAAAATGTTTTCAACAAAAAAAAAAACATTTCTTAAAAAATAATTTCTCTAGAAACATTTTACCAACACGTCAAAAAAATATTTACTTAAAAATAAAAGAATAAGAGTATGCGTAACATTTGTCTTTCTCCCAACTCCACGCATGTGAAACGTGCTTCTATCCAGGAAATGAAGAAAATCTCATTTTGGGGTAACACAATTTCTCTTTCAAGTTTTGCCTTAGATATCACTATCATCATTTCTAGAGAAAAAAAAGAATTGAACATCATTCGTTGCCCTATATCGTGGGGAAAAGCAAACGGGTTAGGTAGGTAACGTGCATGATTCTGCCTCAGCCAGCAACTGACCTACGCACCAATTCACACGGTTTCCTTCCCTTAGCGTAATTTGCTAAGCATTTATAGCAACAACGAAGACTTTTTCTGAATGTCAGAGTAGCTGACGAAAGCTTATACAGCTTTTCAAAAAAAAATAAAATAAAAAAATTATTATTATTATTATTTTTTTCGACAAGTCGGATTATTATTAATTAACGACTATCCGATTGTCCGAGTTGGAATAACATTGTCAAGGCTCTTAACTGTCAATAATAGGTACTTGGGCCTTTGCAAACAAAAAAAAAAATCAAACTTGGGCTTTTGGAAACCAAAAAAAAAAATACATACTTGGGCCTTTGCTCATAACAAAATACATACTTGGGCCTTTCAAATAAAGGCTGAAAACAAACACCATCTCTATAAGATGCTATTAACCTTTCAAAAAGTCTGTCAAAAGGATTTAGAGCCGGTTGGAATTGTGGTATAAAGTTTTAAAAGTACTTTTAATATTTAAAAAGTTGTACTTAGCAAAAAGCTAGTTTGTTTGATAAAAATCTCTAAAAGTATTTCTTTGACTTTTTAATTAAAAATTATCAAAACGCACTTTTAAAAAAAATTTAAAAATGAAACAAAGCTTTATTTTTCAACACTATTTCAAATAGACTCTTAGAACATTCATAGTAGACTCAGCAAATTTTACTAGCCAATTTAACTGAAAACCATTTTTCTCTATTTTAACCATCAAGTTCTGTAATTGGGTTTCTTGTGTTGATATTATTTCATGAAATTTAAGTTTCCCTCAAATTTAATATATTTCAATTACTTTTCATTTGTGGCTATCTCTTGTCCCACATTAAAAATATATGAGATTTATTTGTGCTTTATAAGAGATTGTATTTCTCTTATATTAGAATGAATTTTGAGTAGACACTTGCTATTAGTGTCACTCTCTAGATGTTGCGCGCACACACGCTTCGCATTTATGCATTTACACGTTCGCATCGTCGCACATTTAGATGTGTATTTTTCTAATATGTTCAAATGCAGTTTAATAACTGTTTTTTATTTTATTATTTAAAATTCAGATTTTAACTGTTTTTTAAGCTGCTGTTTCAACAGTCTTATTTTAAATCGTTTTTAACTACTTATTCAACAGTTATAATTAAATTGTTGTAAACTGTTTTTAACTAATCTGTTGATTGAATAAAAAATAGTGTTCTTCATATTTTTTATTGATCTTTTTTTTCTCCTCTTTTGTTCTGCTGTTATACAATTTCTTGTTTTTTGAGTAGTGTCCAGAATTTGCAATCTGCACACTACATTTGGACAATATTGTATCTTGAGAATATAATTGTTGTATTATCTTTTGCAAAACTAATTATACAAGTAGGAGGCAATATTTATTTAAGAGACAGATTAATATTCGCCTTACTATCCTTGGATTCAGTCATTTCTATACAGATTTTCTGCTTTCTTTAAATTCTGTTGTGCCTACAGATTTATTTCTAACATGTTATTGGGGTGCTCACCCTTTTTTCGGTTTTTTAATCCATGTACCCTTTCCTTATTTGTTTATAAAAATATCAACTTTTTTAAAGCACCCATAACAATCTCAACAAATTAACTATTCACTATCACTATTCTATTTAAATATTATTTTTCAAAGATTTCTTTTTTTTTTTTAAACATTTATATTTTTTGAATGTTTGTCTTTTATTAACGGTCATATTTTTGAATATTTGTCTTATTCAAATGGTTATGTTTTGAAAAATTTGTATTTTCCTAACGGTCATATTTTTAAATTTTTATCTTATTCTAATGGTCATATTTTTAAAAATTTGTCTTTTTCCTAACGGTCATATTTTTGAATTTTTGTCATATCCTAACGGCTATATTTCTGAATACTTGTCTTTTCCTAACGATCATACTTTTAAAAATTTGTCTTTTTTCTAACGGTCATATTCCTTCACTATAAATAAGACAATTTACTCTCCAACTATCATTCACCTAACCAATATTCATTCTCTATTCAATCTCTGTTTTTTCTCCTATGGCTCGTCATTTTTTTACAAGTCCCTCTTTTCTTCCCAAAATGCTTTAAGATGATGCTAATGATGATTTAATTTTACAAGCCTTGACCGAAGAAGGATCATCATCACGCCATCGTGGTAGCCACAATCATAGGTACATCAAGCGTAATCAGGCGCAAGGCCACGAAAGGCTTATGCTCAACTATTTCGTTGAATCACCAGTATACTCTTCAGACTATTTCGAAGGAGGTTCCAGATAAGGCGTCCTTTGTTTCTTCATATTATATCCGAGGTTTCGGATCACTGGCCATACTTCATCCAAGGAAGAGATGCAGCTAGAAAACTTGGTTTTACTACCATTCAAAAGATTACTGTTGCGGTCAGGATGCTAGCATATGGAGTATCCGGTGATTATGTTGACGAATATATGAGGATTCCACAATGCACAGTAATGGAAAGTCTAAAATTATTTGTTGAAACAATGGTTTCTCTTTATTCTGAGTTAATATTTGGAGGTACCAACAACCGGCTGACATTGCAATATTGCACTAACGGGAGGGTGAAAGTCGTAGTTTTCTTGGGATATTGGGAACACTTGAGCTGCATGCATTTGGAAGTGGGAATAATTGCTCGACCTCATGGAGGTATGTATTCTGCCATAAACATGAATTAACTATTATCTTGGAAGCAATTGTTTCATATGATTTTTAGATATGACATGCATTTTTTTGGTTATCTGGGTCTAACAATGACATTAATGTGTTGAAAATATCTTTTCTATTTATTGAGCTTACTCAAGGGCGTACTCCTCGAGTCAATTACTCTATTAATGATCATGACTACACAATGAGATATTACATTGTTGATGGTATATATCCGCAATGGCTGACATTTGTAAAAACAATATCAGCCTCACTAGGAGCTAAGAAGAAATATTTTGCTGCAGTACAAAAGTCTACAAGGAAGGATGTAAAGCGTGTATTCGGAGTGTTGCAAGCACGATCTGTAATTGTGCGTCAACCTGCACAAATTTTCAATGTCCCCGAGCTCAAACAAATTATGAAAGCATGCATAATTCTCCATAATATGATCATTGAAGATGAACAAGGTGAACAAGAAACGTTGGACTTCGATTATGAACAACTCAATGAAACTCCTGAACCAGTATCACACGATGATACACGTATACTTGTAGAGTTTATACGTAATCATCTACGTATAAGGGACCAAAAAACTCATTCCCAACTCCAATCGGACCTTGTCGAGCATTTATGGCAGCTACATGGCGAATTGTAGAAGCTTCAGATGAATGATTATTTAAAATTAAGTTAGTCTTTATTTATAATGTATGAAATTATAGTCCTTGGCCATAATGTATTTTATGGCAGCTACATGGCGAATTGTAGAAGCTTCAGATGAATGATTATTTAAAATTAAGTTAGTCTTTATTTATAATGTATGAAATTATAGTCCTTGGCCATAATGTATTAAGTTAGTCTTTTTTTTTGAGCACTTATTCTGTAAAGTGAAGGAAAAAAAAAAGCAAATATAACAAAAAATCTAGTGAAACCCTTCAAAAGATTTAAGATCGTGATCAAAAGTCCAATACAATATCAAAAGGGGACATATTAGGACAG
>FXXK01000958.1:224420-249470 GCA_900184695.1 Betula pendula | reverse complement strand
AAGAAAGAAGAGAACTCCTAGTGGTTCAAAAGCCCTTACTGAAGAACAAAAGAAAGAATTGAGCGAGTGTTACAAAGAGTGCAAAAGGAAACAACATAAAATTGGTTTGGGAGTTGAATTTTGGTCCCATCTTAGAGAGGAATGCTACCATGGTTGTCGCCGCAAACTAGGCTTATAATAATGTATTGT
This sequence comes from Betula pendula, assembly GCA_900184695.1. Lineage (NCBI taxonomy): Eukaryota > Viridiplantae > Streptophyta > Magnoliopsida > Fagales > Betulaceae > Betula > Betula pendula. The sequence goes on along the minus strand of FXXK01000958.1, from coordinate 249,281 downwards.
CGGTTGCACAAAGTCCATGAACACCAATATTGGATCTAGTATAGATCCTCATATGTGTATCTCTTCCCCTTCGTAAAGTTGAAATAAATTACTCTTGTTCTCTCTCTCTCTCTCTCCACATGTTGTTTCCTCCAAGGAGAAAAAAAAATTCTTAAGAACCAATATTTCATAATATTTCTTATTTACATCTTGATTTTATTTTCGTATTATTAAGATATTATGATGTTATTCTCTTTAGAAGCATAATATTTCCTTTTCCAAGTAAGTTATGACTCTTTTTATTTAAGCTTTGTAGGTGTCATATGGTCATTTCATAGAAAAGAAATACAAAATTGTTTGAGTAATTTGGAAGTTGATCCCTTGAAGTTTACTTAGAGGCTCGATCCCTATGAATTAATTGATTTATAACTTGAATTCCTTTATTTTATGATTTCCAAACAATAACTATGGGAGGCTATTTGGCTAAGTGACCCCATCAAAGATGCCCTATGTCCGCTCCAGCCTCCCCTTAGTAGCAGTATCAGCGCAATAAACCCCTAGCACCATGACGGCAGTGTAACAAGGTCCATTAGGGACAGTTTAGGATTGACATCGAAGTGTGCTTTCAGTGTGGACAATCAGGGCACTTTAGCAACGAATCCACAATTAAGGGCGTGGCGCTGCAGCAACCAAATGCATAGAGGCCACTATGTCCAACATGGATTTATGCACTCACTCAAGGAGAGACTGACGGAATCAGAGGTGGTAACATATACTATCCCTATCTTTAGATTTAAAGCTTCAATGTTGTTTGATTCTAGGGCTACCCATTCCTTTATGTCGAGTGTGTATGTAGGGTTGTGTAGAATAGTGGTAGAACCCCATAGATGTGGGTTTGGTAGTAGCCACACTAGTAGGAAGAACCATTTTGTGTAAGCAGGTAGTGCAAGGTTGCCCCATTAGAATTGGACGAAGAGTCATTTTTCGCGAATTTGGTTGTATTTTGTTAGGTTTTATAGATAGGTTCATTCGGTATCTAGAACTGTATTTTATGTTTGGAGGATAAAGGCTAACACATAATTAGATCTGTAGTTGAAAAGGAAGTTGCAGAGGTTGATGAAACTAGTGAAAGAAGACAAGTACATAAGTCATGTTCGGATAGAAGGAGTTCCAAGAACATACCGTTGACAGGAATGTCCTGATCGTACTGTAGATAGCGCAGACCTAAAAGAGGCAATCCGAACGGGACATATCTGAGTTCGGACAGGCAGGGTGATTAGGGTTACAAAACCCTAATTATGTATGGTCGCTCACTTATCGTATCCAGACACCATCGCCGCAAATAGTAGTTTTCTATTTAAAAGATTGCTTTCTCTCTAGAATTACTCATCTTTCAAGAACATAAAATTTAGAGAAACTGCAAGAGAGTTTGTGAAAGATCGAGTATAAGGTCTTGGTGTGATACAACACAAGTCACTTGAAGAAGGTACTTAAGAAGATCATCGTGTGGATTACTTGAAGGGTTGAAGAAGCCAACAATGTGTTGTGCACAATGAAGTAAAGTGCTATGATTGCAGAATGGGGTAATGTGCTAAAACTCCATAACCATAGTCTACTAGTGGGTGAAAATCGGCCAACATGAGACTTGTTGGAATAGAGACTACATGAAAATCAGGTTGTCCACAATAGTGTGTGGTAAAGTTACTAGGATTGTAAGTTTACAAATGTGTTGTATTTAGTTCTTCATTATTAGTGAAATCTTGGGTTTGGTTGCCCCATAGAGGTTTTTTCCCTTGGTGCAATGGTTTTCCTTTTCGTCAACAAAAATATTGTGTTGTGATTTGTTAATGAATGTTTTTTATATTGGATGATTGTTCCGACAAAAAAAAAATTAATAAGATTCTTGGACAATTCATAACAATTAAAGTCAGTAACCTATATTTCGTAATATTAACAATCATCATGTTTTTTGCCTAATAATGCTGATAGGATGTTGCCATCTCATGATTTATTCTTTAAAAAAAAAAAGGGTAATGTTATATATTACTCTATTATCTCTCCATACCTAAAGTTTATGAAGTGTGGTCTTCCATAGCATTTGGTGCATAGAAATTGATTTTTTAATTAAAAGACCATGTCACATCAACTTTAGGGACTGAAAGGATAATCAAGTAATGTATGGCATTACTCAAAAATAATAAATAGAACCTTATTATCAAATTGTGACATAATTTATAACATTTTTGAAAAGTTCATAACAATTAAAGTCACTAACATATATTTCGTAATATTAACAATCATCATATTTTTTGCTTGTTAATGCTGATGGGTTGTCGCCATCTCATAATTTATTCTTTAAAAAATAATGAGTAATGTTATACATCACTCTATTATCTCTCAATTCCTAAAGTTTATGTAGCGTGGTCTTCCATAGCATTTGGTGCATAGAAACTGATTTTTTAGTTTGAAGACCATGTCACATCAACTTTAGGAAATGAAAGGATAAGCATTACTAAAAAATAATAGATAGAACCTTATTATCAAATTGTGACACAGTTTATATCATACAATCTCATATGCTGACACAGTTCGAAAAGGAATGTTAAATATTATATTTTTATCTTACAATTGTCGAACAATATTGACGTGGCACTCCAAATCAACTATTGAATCTTTTTTATTATTATTAATTAACAAAAATTAATTTGAGGTTAGTTGGGAATACTACGCCAACCTTGTTGAATAAATATTAGATATAATTACAATATCTAGCATTTCTCTATGCGTTATTACTCCAAAATAACTTGTCAAAGTTACAATTGAAAATTTGAAACTTCCTATAATCCAATTTTATGTAACAAAAAATTAATGTAAGATTTAACATCTACTTAACACTTTTATACTTGCCACTATGTGACTTAAGTTTTAGAAATATCACACTCACTTGCCAGCTGGTTAACAGACAACCTTTTTAGAGCAACAACCCTCATAATCCATCCATATTCTAAAACTACAACAGTGCATCTATAGAGTAGTGATACACGTAAGACTCATATTTTTCTTATGTTCTTCTAAAATTGATGTGGGTTTTAAATTACCATCAAATCAAAATTTAATATTAATTTATCACAAATTCAAAATGATTTTAAAAGTCACGTCAATTTTAGATATACAAAAGAGACGTTTAGCATTATTCGCATCTATATAACTTTACAATCATTAAGGATTTCAGATGTTTATCATTTGCATTAATTGCAAACTATAAGTAAATATAAATAAAGAAAAACTTCACTTACCTCTTTAACTTACAAAGCATTTTTCAATCTCTCTAAATTTTAAAAATTTGCAATGTGGAGTTCTAATCTTTAGCTCCTTTCAATTACCCCCTCCATTTAAATTTTTTGTTAAATCCTAATAGAAGAAATAAAAATAACCAAAATAACCCTATATAAAATTAAAATTAAAAAATAAGAAAAAAATGGTAAATGTGACTTTGGGTCTTCCTTTTTCTAATTTTTTTTAATGAAGGGCATAATTATATTTTTTTTAAAAAAAATTATTAGGGTAGAATAGACATTTTACATACTAGCCACTTAAGTAAGTGAAAAAATTATATGATAAGAGTTATGGAAAAAGATTGAAAGATCGGAATCTCACATTGTAAATTTTTAAGGGTTAAATGCCCTTTTAGTACATGTGGTTTGGGCATTAATCAAAAAGCTTCATTGGTTTCAAAATATGACACATGTGATACTTGACGTTAATCAAAAGATCCACTTGATATCTCTATCCAAATTTTTAACGAAAATTCACCTAAGCACACCTAAGAACGCGACACATATCCTGTGAGTCACATATGTACGCCAACTAGACAGATCTTATGACGTGGCAATGTATCACAAGTAGTACCTATTATTTTAATGCTACTTAGGCTACATAAAATAATAAAAAAATTAGCTAAACTTAAACAAAAAGAAAAAAAAAAAAGAAAAAAAAAAGGTAAAAAACCAAATAGGGGTTGCCCGACCACCCCCATCTTGCAAAATGGGGGTGGCTCGGCCACCCCAAGGCTCTTGGGGATGGTTTTGGCTACCCATAAAGTTTTAAATCGGTTACTGAAATCGGTAGTCGATTTTCACGTAATTGACCTTTTGGGCTCTCTTTTAATTTTTTGGGCTATTTTAAACTTACTTTTTAATTCTTTTTATAACTATTTTATACTCCTATAAAATAAAATATTAGAAATGACATAAAAATAACACATGAAATTAATAGGGAAAAAAAAAAAACATAGATGACACATCAAAAAATAACACAAAATTCAAAAAACATAATCACTTTTTTGATTCAGTAAAGTGTGAAGTGGTGAGGCGTGAAGAACTGAAGTCTGCAAGTGAAGAAAGATGAGCGGTGCTGAAGGATAAGAAAAAGAGAGAGATAGTATACGTTTTAGCCTTTTAGGGTTTAGGTATTAAATTAGATTTTAAATTGTTATTATTATTATTATTATATAAAATTAATAATAATAATATATATAAAAACCGGTTATCCGGTTATTAACCGGTTTTCCAAAACCTATAACCGGTAACCGCAACCAGCCTAGGCAGTTATTCGATTACGGTTATTTCCCGGTTTTCGGTTATCCTGTTATAAGTGGTTAATAACCTCCCCACTTGTACACTCCTAGGTGTCACGTTCTTAGGTATGCTTTGGTGGATTTCCATTAAAAATATAGACAGAACTTGGATGGAAGTACCAAGTAGGTCTTTCGATTAAGGTTAGGTACCACTTGTATCACTTTTTAAAACCAATGCAGCTGTTTAATTAACGTCCAAACCACTGATACTAAAAGTGCATTTTACCCAATTTTTAAATTAGGAAATATTAAAGAATACTTTAGAGTTTAGAGGGAATAAGTAGTTTCCCGTATAAACTAAAGGGTTAAACACCTTTCCAATACCTGTGGTTTGCATCAAAATCAAATAGTCACCTCAGTTTCAAAAAATATCACAAATAGTACTTATAGTAAACCATAATAAAAAAAAATAATATAATAGTCACCTCAGATTTTGGATGCCACGTCAGATGGAGAAATTAATAACAATAATAATAATAATAATAATAATAAAACTTTTTTTTTTAAAAAAAAATTAGGTTCATGAAGATGGTTTGGCCGCCCCTAACTTGCAAAAAGGAGTGGCCAAAACCACCTCCAAGAGCCAATAGGGGGTGGTTTCATCCCATGATTGAGGAGTCCATGCATAAGATGATTTTGTTGGGACTCTATGACAATTCCTCAATAAATTTATGGGCTTCATCATCCTTTAAGACTCAAAAAGCTATCATCATTCATGGACTCAATCATGTTATAGATTGTTTGAGTCAAACTATTATAGAAATACTGCACAAGTTTTCAAACCCTAAAAGCATTCACATTGGACTCAACAAAATAGCTTTTTAGCTATTTTGTTGAGCCTTGTAGCAAAAAAAAAATATGAAAAAAGTCCTACATCTGGCTCAACAAAATAGCCAAGAATTAGGTGACTTGCTACAGTGCTCAGCACTGTAGTTTAGCAATCTATCTTTTTATTACTAAAATAATCGTTCAATCTCTCTCCTCTCAATAAAAAATTATTCTCTTTCTCAGGCATTTGCGTCTCCTTCTCTCTTCTTTCTTCTTCTTTTTTTTTCCTACGCCTTCTCTCTTCTTCATCTCTGTATACTCTCCCTCTCCATGCATGAATTCTATTAAAATGATATATTAAATAAATGCTTGTTATTTTATATTGATTTTAGAACAATATGATCGTTAGGTTAGAAATTTGGTGTTGAATGCTTTTTTTTTTCTTTTAACCGTTTAGAAAAACATAAAATTATATATATATATATATACATATTATATATATATATATATTATATAATTATATATATATATGATCGTTTAAAAATGATAAATTTTTAAAAATGTGATCATTAGGAAATGATAAGGTTTTAAAATATGATTGTTGGAGAAGAATAAAATAAGAATAAAAAATGAATATATAATGAATATTTAAATAAATAGTAAAAGTTGTTAATTAAAATGTTGAAACGGATGTAGTTCTTTTAAAAGTTGTTAGCTAAAATAGAAAAAATTGTATTTTAGTTAAAATTTAGTCAAACATTTGTTGAGCCAAATGTAAATACTCTAAGGACTTGCTGATTTTTCTCCCATTATGTGTGGTACACTGAACACGTGTCACATTTTTAGAAGTATTGATGTGACGCTCCATTAAAATGTTGGATAGAAGTACTAAATAAGTATTATGGCTTACTTATGTGATACTTTTTAAAATTGAAGTGGCTATTTGATTGTGATACAAACTACGTGTATACGAAAAGTGTAACCCTAAACTAAAAGCCGTAAAAAAACAAGTTCAAATTAGAGAGAAACGAACCAGGTTCGAGAAGGAACCATTGACCGCCTCAACTCAATGGGCGGTTGAAACTGACAGTTGGTCACTTTCTTGAGGCCCAAGTCAGGATCCCAAAACCCTCCATATAAATAGCAAATCGCGGCATGATATTCGAATACTTTTACACCAAAAGCGCACACAGAGATTTCTTAGAAAAATCAAATCTCACTGCTGTTAATTTGCTCTCGTCAGGTCAGATTTCTTCCTCTTTCTCATAATTCCCTTTAATATCTTTTTCTTTTATTTCTGTCCAATCTATTTTGAACCCATACGCTACTGTAAATGGTTTTTGATTTGGATGATTGTTATTACCATCATCACAGCAGGTGCAGATAATTGGTCGCGTTCGTTTTTTGGGTTTGTGGTCGCAAAAGCTATGGTAAGTTCGTTTATTGATTTCTTTTTTTTCTTTTTTCTTTTTTGATGAATAAGTTCGTTTATTGATTTCTTATCGATGTTATGCAGTTTTTTGTATAATTTGCTTTAGATATTATTGGATTGTTTGAGGTTAGCCGTGAATTTACCAATTTGTGTTGCTTTTTGGGTTTAATCTTCACTTCAATTATATGCCATAGGCTTTGATAGATAACAGCATCCTCGTCTTTAGTTAAACAAAGATTTTTTTTTTCTTGTAATATTATTTACGGAACTTCACATACCCATGAACTACCAAGCAATTCTTAGGCTCCATATGTTTCATAAAATGATTTTCTGTCGGAAAATATTTTCAAGAAAATCATATTAGCAGAAAATATTTTCTACCAAAAACATTTTCCGGCGTTTGGCACGTACGGAAAATCACAAATATTTTTTTTATTAATATATTATATTAATAAAATCTTCGAACCACAGCCAAAATACCGCTAGACTCCCCGGATCTGGTCCTGTCAAGACCCAATCAAGACCTCGCCGGGACCTGATCATGACCCAATCGGATCCCTCCGAGACACCATCGAGAATCCGTCCAGACCTCTTCGTGACACCATTGGTCTCGTCGTGACCCCGAAGGTGTCCCGGCAAGTCATGACGGGTCCCGATAAGATCTCGATGGTGTCACGATGAGTTCCCAACAAGATCACGACTAAGTCACAAAGGTGTCCCGACAGGGTTCCGGATGTGTCCCGGTGGGTCCCGACGGGGTTTCGATGGGATCCCAGTCGAGTCCTAACCGGGTCCTAATTGAGTCTTAACCGCACCTTGTCAGGGTCCTGATCCGATCCCAACTGTGTCCTAGCAAGGTCCCAACCAGGTCCTGACGGGGTCACAATCGAGTCCCGGTGGGGTCTTGACCGAGTCCTGATAGTGTCCCGGTTGGGTCCCGACCGAGTCCCTATGGTGTCAAGGCAGGGTTTTGACCGAGTCCCAGCGAAGTCTTGACAAAGTCTCAATCGGATTCTGGCGAGGTCTGGTGGAGTTTTGGTTGTGATCCGACAATTTGAGAATGAGAAAATCAAACTCGAAAAATGATTTATAGTTTTAAAAAATGGAAATCATTTTATAAAAATTAAATAAGATTTTTTTATTAAACCGAAAATGTTTTCCGTTAACTAAAATTTTAGAGTTATAATCTTTTAGCCCATTTCAATTACCCCTATATATATATATATATAACTTAAACATCTAGCATGTAAAATGTCGATTATACCCCTAAAAAATTTCAAAAACAATACTACTATGCCTTTGGGGGTTTTTTTAAAATAAATAAATAAGTAATCAGAAAAAGAGCCACATGTTTTCCTATTTTTTCATTTTTTATTTTATTTTTATTTAATAAAGGGGTATTTTGGTATTTTTAATTCGTTATGAATTAACGAAAAATCTTAACAGAATGAGTAAACAGTGCAAACTTTGAAATGATCAATCCATCGAGATCGTAAGTTTCTTGGGAATAGATGCAAACGAGAATTATAAATAAGGACTTTTTGTCCAAGTACAAAAGATTTCCTCAAGATGTTTTGATTGTGATAAAAGAACATGCTTTAAATTTTTGTTGAGAATTTTAATGATGATATTTTACATGGTAATAAGATGATTTCTAATAAATTATCATGTAGAGTTTGCTTAAAATCAATAATCAATAATACATGTTATGAATTAATGAGATAGATTCCACAACATTGGTTCTTTTTATCTTGATACCAATACTCTGAGAGAGTTGTTCTCACCCATCATCACCAACCCTCAATCTTGCATAGTGTTGCCTAGAACTACTGCAGCTAAAAGCCCACATAATTCAACTTCTTCCAATTTTCTATGAGTTAGATAGAGAGGATCCTTACATGCATGTAAAGGATTTTCTTGAAATCTGTAATATCTTCTAGTTCCATAACTTCTTTGATGAATTTGTGTGCCTACGTTTGTTTCATTTTTCCTTGAAGGATAAGGCTAAGGCATGGCTTAAGTCTCTACAAGCTGGATTTGTGTTTTGGGAAGATTTCGTTACTAAATTTCTCTCTTAAGTTTTTTCCCATGGCCAAAACCAATGCGTTACGAAGAGAAATTTTTGATTTTTATCAAGAAGAACATGAGAAGTTTTACGAGAGCTAAGAAAAATTTAAAGACCTACTAGACTCTGTCACGTCAACATAATTAGATACATACAATAACTACTAGACTTTGTCACGTCAGCATAATTAGATAAAAGTGAAAAAAATAAATGTAGTGTATAATGGGTGTGCACATGAAAGGCACCATGCTTGTTGGCTATTATATGTGCCCAAATGTTAAATTTGCTATGAGAATCTTGAATGCTTATGCAAAAGTTTGCTACAAGTCACACATTTACTGTATAATGTGGGTTTTGGTTGAGTGTTTATGGTGCCATAACTTTCTTGCTACATCTTTATTTCCATCAGACAACTCCTCTAGTAGTAGGCGCTTCTGTGGCAGGCGCTGCCTTAGGGGCAAGATACTTGATTGCAGCATGGCAAGTATTCAAAGCGCGCCCTCCAATTTCCCGCGTTCGAAGGTTTTATTATGGCGGGTTTGACAAGGTCATGACTCGGCGAGAAGCAGCATTAATTCTCGGAGTCCGGTAAATCTCCATTATCCTATGGACATCTCTTCGTTATATAATATTTGTGCAATTAGTTGAATAATAATTAATAAATGATCAAAAATTTATTTATCTTTCAGAGAGAGCACTGTGATGGAGAAGATTAAGGAGGCTCATAGGAGAGTGATGATGGCAAATCACCCTGATGCCGGTGGTAGCCACTATCTGGCTTCCAAGATAAACGAAGCCAAGGATGTCTTGACAGGTAGGATTAAGGCAGGAAGCTCAGCGTTTTAGATGATACAGGTCAGGTTACCAAATGTATATTTGAGGGTTATTCATCAAGAGGGAGAAAAAAATTAAAAAAAAAAAAAAAGCTATAAATTTGAGGATCTGTTCTTGCTTTCTCTGTACTATAGATTCATTGGTTTATGTTCGTAAAAGCAAATTTGAGAGATGAATGTATTTAAGGGAGCCTATCTGAGGAATACCAAGAATGTCTAATAATTAACTATTTTCCTGTTCGTCTAAAAATTAGAGTGAGCTCGTTTGACAAATAGTTTTTTAAAAAAGCAAAAATATTAACAAACACTTCACAACCAAAAAGAAAGAGCATTTATAACAAACAAGTCATGAAATTCTGTTAGCTTCCAGTCTAATAAGAGAAAGAGGGAAAGCGGGGGAGGGAGCCACAATACATAATAGCAAATACATGGTAAATTTAACTTCCCATTCCACATGAAAAAATAGTTTGCTGTCTCTCAAATATGATAAGACTGTCAATTACAAGCGAATTGGACAGAAAATGCCAGTTATATATTTAGGAAATGGAGATAAGGGAGAAGAAATGAAGCAGACTCTAGTTGATTCCAATATATCCGTCCAAAACCAAATCAAAGTAATCTAAACTCAATCCAAGGAAAATGTGAAAAGAAGAAATCGCAATAAGAGAAAGCACAAATATTTCTCACACAATGAAAAGCAATAATAGAACGCTACACATTAATATAGACACTTCTCTGCCACGAGGACGGTTACAGAGAATCAAGGTACAAATCCAATATCTTTGAAGTATTCATGCTCAAGAGCAATCCTGGCCGTAATTCTTCTGCTGGGGTCCAAGCAAAGCATTTTCTGGAACATGATATAGAAATGCTTAAGCAGTAGGAAAGCATAGTTGTCGTCTTGTATAACATTTTATCCATTTGTGATCATCTAGAATGGTGATGTGCTCAAGTCCACAAAAGGCTCCCAGATGCCACAAGTGGATTGGGTACCAAAAGTGTTCTCAACCTGATGGGGGCTTGGGTTTATCTTATCACCATTTTATTTAAACAGGCAAAGAAGCTCAACGCCAATTCAACAATGCAATAACAGGCAGCAAAAACCATAAATTAGGAACTTGTTTCCAGGCTAACATAGAAGAGGTAAGAGTTCCTTTTTCTTTTTTCTTTTTTCTTTTTTGTAACAGTTGGGCATGGCCCGGAAAAGGGACTTTAAAAGAGAAACTTATGTGACCAAGAAGCCACCATAGAAACAAGGAGTTGGAACTATTTAGGAATATTAATTTTTGACACGATCCGCGAACCCAACATAAACCCAACACAAAATTAAGGGATTATGGTTGAAAGGTCTGATCCGTTTAATTAAATGGGTCGGGTTAAGATTGACCTATATAGTCTTATACTCATACTTCGACACGACCCGAACATGACACGTGACATTTAAAGCTGGCAATTTTTTACAATACTTGCGAACTCGACATGAACTCAACACGAAATTAGCAGGTTAGAGTTGAGGGATCTAACCCATTTAATTAAATGAGTTATGTTCTAGTTAACCTACATATTCTTATCTATCCATGACTCATCCCGACACACAAACACAAATTGTCACCCTAAATTATCATCTTGCCTCCCTGTGAGGCACACTTTAATAAATATATCAAATGTACACTTACAGAAAGAAGATCAACTCCAGCTGAATCAAGATTTGGAACCGCAGCTGCCATATCCTGCATGGTAAAGGACACACCTTTTAAATTTTTAAAAAGATATATACTCTGGAATTTATAATTAATTTCTTTTTTCTTTATATTCGGTCATGGTAATAGAAGTTTAAGGAACATACTATATCACAGAAAGATTAGTTACCGTATGAGGCCATTTGGGAAAAGCAGATTTATAATCAGGCAAAGAAGTCACTCCAGGCCATGTATCCTCGTTTGGGGTGCCCAAGACTCTTCATATAAAAGAAGATATGTTAATAGAATAATATACTTGCTTATTTGGAAGTGAAGTCGTTGACTGATTCTTTCATAAATATTTTCATTTATTTAACTATTTGACAAGAACTTCTAGCATCACTTTCTTTAAAATGTAACTAAATGAGTGACTACCACCAGTGTGAAAACACTTCTACCATTCTTGGCCATAAATATACAAATGAGATATAAAAATGACAAAAGCTGCAGAACAACTGAACAAGCCAACTTTTACTTATCACATTCCAAACATATGTCTGCAACTAAATTTTCCAGAAAAATCAACAGTGAATATTGTGGCTGGGAGGCTACTCACCTGAATATCCTAAACAGTTCATCAATTTCAGAGTCCCCAGGAAATAGCGGTCGTTGGTTAACCATCTCGGCGAATATGCAACCCACCGACCACACATCAACAGGGGTAGAGTAATGGCGGGATCCAAGCAATATTTCTGGAGCTCTGTACCACAGGGTCACCACCTAAAAGAGCCACCAAGAATCATCAACCAATTATGGAAATAATTGATGGATTGAAATTTTTTTCATCATTCAAATTTCTAATTAAGTCATAAATGAGGTATCATAAACATAGGATACACCAGATGCCCCATATCATTTTGACGACAATCATAAATTGAATTTTTAGATACTTTTTAACCATATTGATTTTTTAATGATTCTGCTGGCCACAAAGGGACACATTACTACATATTTTATTTATAAGTAACAGATTAGTAAATATTTGACAAAGAAAGAAATAGAATTTTACATGATTAGTTCCAAAAGATGCCTTGGGTAGCTCTACTAGAGCAATTAGTCATGAACAACAAAATTGGAAATTTTTTTGCTAGAAAATCCACTACCATGTCACGCATTCTGATTTTTCTACAGGGCTTGTGAAAAGAGGGGGAAAAAAACACTCAGATCCACAAAACAACAGGAACAAGATCATCATTGGCATGAACCTGGACATCTTTTCTTCACTTTGTGTTTGTTCCATTTGGTCCAAAAATCATTTGCCTTTTTTATTTTTACTTTTGGCACATTTGTTCAATTTTTGGCAATGAATAAAGAAAGCCTAAGCGCAATTACAAAAATTAAGCATCATAATACACTATTACTAGAGAAACACAAGTAAGAAGAGAAGGAAACTTGAACCCAGAGCCTGCTTATACCTCATGCGTAAATGTCCTGACAGGAATACCAAATGCTCTGGCCAGTCCAAAGTCTGCAAGCTTTAGTATATTAGAGCTGCGATCTAATAGCAAATTCTGGGGTTTCAGATCTCGATGAAGAACTCTATGGGAATGGCAATAAGCAATGCCACGGAGAATTTGATGAAGGAACATCTGCAGAAATGGAAAAAATAAATTACCAATTGAAGATAGCCATTGCAAGTAGTCCCATTGCACATCATTATCGCCAAATTTAATAATCAGATTCAAGATAAAGCTAAAAACAAGTTAAGAAAGCATGCATTAAACCTAGAAAATGAACCAAAAGTACAAACTACAGTGAAAATATGCAAGTAGTACTAAATTGAGCTAAAATGTATTCTAAATATTCTTGGTAGCTAAAGAAAAGAAAAAAAAATGAACCATATATATTGGGCTGGCAAATTCACTATTGGCACCTGATAGAAATTGGCAAAATATGAAAATTTGTTCAAAGACTAAAAAACCCAAAAAAACATAATAAGCATCTTTGTCTACCATCTCCCTGACCTCATCACAAAAGTTGCAAGGCACTACAATCTAGAAATGGCCTGCAACGAACATGAAAATACTTTGATTTGCTGATCAAATAACTAAAAAATTGACTATACTTCTTTCACCCAACAAGTTACAAAAAAAATTATCTTCTTGGACGGACTGCACAAACCTCCAAAAGACAGAAAGCAGTCACTTACTTTCACTTGACGTAGATCCTTTGCAAAGTCTGGAGATGAATCCATGTGCTTCTTCAGATCCAAGTCAAGGTACTCAAAAACCAGATACAAGCGCTTCTCACTGTGCACCACGTCCTGTAACCTGTCAAGCAAATCCATCAACAATTACAGGCAACCCTGACGAGACAAAATAGCCATCATAAAACAACCTAGATTCAAAGGGCAAATGATGATGCCAGACAGTACACATAAGAAGATTTTCATAGGTTAAAAATTTACGCAGCACCTATACTCTTCTGACAATCTCTGGCCGAAGTCAAAAAAAAAAAAAAAGATTTAAGCTCATTTTATTTTGAAGTTTCCATGCTGTACAATCATACACCACCCAGATACCCTGACAAATGCCATTGTCCTTTTTAAGCTTGATAATTTTATGAGAACTAACATGCTCAGAGTAGAATGCTGATTGTTGAGTACAAATCTAAGAACAAAGAAAAAAGACTACCTATATATAAGCCGTGTAACTGTACATGCATTCCTCCATCAGTTCAACAAGCAATCAACCAGGAAAATGGCAAAGGATTTCTCCCAGAAGAAACAAACCAGAAGTTCTTTGTAAAAGAAGAATTAGAAAAGCAGTAGCAACAGTGCTCTTAATGATTTAGAAGGGCACTTAAACTTAGTTTTTTGATTGGCAAGGAAAAAAACAACATACATAGTGGCCAACATGGTGCACTTAAAATCTGCACACTCTCATCCTTATCTTATATGCATACTCCTAAATTAATGACATCAATAAACAACGTGAATCTAATGAATACTTGACAATGTTCACATGCTGCATTTCTTTCAAGAGGGAGATTTCCCGTATCGCGGTGCTTGGAACTCCCTCATCTTCCTGCTCCAAGCGAATCTTCTTTAAAGCTATAGTCTCATTGGTCGAACGGTCACGAGCCTTATAGACCACACCATAGGTTCCTTCCCCAATCTTCTCAACTTTCTCGTACTGTCACATTCAGAAGCATCATAACCATCACAACAATTCCAAACAAAATTATTCACAAAATAATAAAGTAAAAACTTCGAATAATTTCACTAACCTGGTCCATCCAGCCCAGGTGAAATAGCCTCTGCTCATGCAGATATAAACAAATTTAGCATAAAGTTCTCGAACCGTATAGTTGTAATATTAAAGAGTGTTCAGATGAACAAAACAAGCAGATATATATGCAGTAAAAAAGCCAGAAAGCGATAGAGCACAATATATCAGCTACATGCTGCTCGATCCTAGAAACAATCCAACCACTGTAGGTTTATACTTTGTTGCATTCCTTATATAATCTCGCTACCAACGTACCACACAGCGCATTACGATTTCGAAACCAAAGATATATATACGAAACGGAACAGAAATGCCAATTCTTCTGTGAAATCGATTTATTCGAACTTTCTGAATGACAGATGCACAGAATCAACAAACAAACATACGCATTTGTGAAAATCAACTTTCAGAACACAGTGGAAGTAAGCACGTTTCGATTTAAGCACCGCAATCGAGTTATGAACACAAACTCACACTAAGACCAACAAAATTCTTCAAATCCAAAGGCAAACGATTAAGCATTCATTCGGCATTGCAATTGAGCACAACAATTGCAGTGAAAACGAAGTAAAAAGAGAAAAAAAGCAACGGTGAAGTTAATTGAGTAAAACGGATGTAATCACAGAGAAAATGGACCGATTTGCGTAGATGAGAGCGGCGATTAGGAGAGCGGCGACGTACCGAGAGAGAGAGAGGTCGGATCTGGTGAAGAATGGTGTCTTTAGGGTTTTCAGATGGAAGCCACTACGAGCGTCGCAGTGAGACTACGACTTCGCTGCGACTTGGGCCAAGACCAAGACACTGCTCGCCTCGGCTTTCCTTTTTTATTTTCTTTCTTTCTTTCCTTGATAGTTATGTATAATTTCTGTTTCCCTCCACCTCCCTCCAATTTCGGCCACGCCACAGCCCATGTCTGTTTGGTGCGCACCACTTTTTGTTTATTTTTTTATTTATTTGAATTAATTAACGTTATCAACCTCAAATTCTGAGTAGGATTTGAAATTAATCCCTCTAGTATTAAGTACGTTAATATCTCCATTCAACCAAAAAAAAAAGGTACGTTAATATCCAGATTATATTTTCAATCTCAAATTTAAAATCAAAGGAATCTATAACTTTAAGAAGAGACCCAATTTCGTCATTTTATAATGAATTATGCAAACACTCTTCATATTGGTTGAATGATATTTTGATATCGAAATTATTAGTTCTAGTTACGCTCCACCATTCCTATCATTTGAATAATTAATATTTACCACATTAATCATTAAAATAAAATATAGAAAGCGGTGCTAGAGATAATATATAAATTGGGTGAAATAATTATAGTGGCTACATGTCAATCATACCGTCTTAATTATTTTACAAATTATATATTATCATATCAGCTCATAAATAACTTTATAGTAAAAATTTTAATACCCCAAGTATTTTTTAAATGTAGACTATCACATGACAGTGCACATGGCACTTATTACCTTTACAAACTAGCATGACAAATCACGTAGCACTTATCATATCAGCAACTAAAATATGAACGGTCACGTGAGAGTTCATGTGGTACTTGTTTTTTATAAAATGTAGACTATCATATAAATTTGTAAGGAAATTATAAAGTGGTATTACTTTTCACATTAATTTATCACAAGTTAATATGACGCATTTTAAGTTTTTTTAAAAAAAAAAAGAAAAAAGTTACTTCAAACATGTCACAGTGTGATATATAAGTACAAAAAAAAAATATTATTTGAGAATTATAATAAAAAATGCATTACTCCAAACATTTTTTCATTTGAATAACTCAAACTTATTTAGGTTAAGCCCAATCCTATCATTGGTACGATAATACACTGCAAGGCTCAAAAATCAGCGAATATTTTACCATATTGAAATTAGAAAGCAATCATTGATGTAATTGAAATTTTACAATTGAATTTAAAATCATGATTAATCCTGAGGCTTGTAATCTAATTATTACCTATTTTTTGTTTAAACAATACATCCAATATATAATATATCTATATATTAATGTCAATAAGATAAATGGAAGACGATTATCTGATCGTCCTAATGAAGATAAATTATTTCCAAATTTATTTGTAACACGTGAAGGATAAGATGTGTTAAATATAAAGGAAAACAAAAACCTTTTTTCTTTTTTCCTTTTTTGTTTCTCTTTTTTCTAGAGCACATAGATAATGATGTTTGTCGAAAATTTTTCATAAACTAATTTCAAGGAAGATAATCATTGAAAGTTGAGATAAACTCTAATTAAGTGTAAATCTCAATCTCAGTGCATTCTGATAAAATTTCAAACTAAAAAAGAAACAAAACTTTCCTAGGATTTAGTAAACTTGCCAAATAGGAGTCTCTTCCATTTCTAATTATTTTATGATTCATTTAAATTTTATAGCATCTAACGATGTACATAAAGTCACATTATTTAAAATTTTTATTTTAAATGACATGGTAATGTAGATAACATATACATACCATTAGATGTTGTAAAATTTAATATAAATTATAAAATAATTCATCTTAATTTCACTTGGAAGGATCCCCTAACTACCCATACATAACAGTTTGAAATGGAGATGATCCTTGTCCATACATAATCTGATCCGGAATACGATCATCTTCATTTCACTTAAAATTGAAAAAAGTTATTCTATGGTTAAATTTTTATTTTATTGCATTTAATGGTGTACATGATGCCACTTGGAATATGTTTTCATGTCATTTAAACTTTTTAAATGATGTGGAATTATGTACATCATAAAACATAACAAAAATTGAGACTTTTTTTGTTAAGGAGCTTTATTGAAAATGACTGATAGTTGATGGGGGATTTTTTATATTTTACCTTTTTTTGGTTAAATACATTTAAGCCCCTAAACTATCAACTATTTTCAAAAAAGTCCCATAAACTAACAAGTGTGATAGTTGAATACATCAAACTACCATTTTGTAGCAAATAAGCCACTTCATTAGTCTCGACCGTTAGGTTTGATGGAAAAGTAGACCATAGGGTCAAATATTTATACTCATGTGTCCGTCATCTGTATATGACGATGTATACAACATATGTTCAATTATCATAACCCTTTTTTTTTTGGAGGAAAATCATAACCCATTTAACATGTAAATATTCGTCTCAATGCAATTATAATATATAATTCGTTGAAAACATTAGGCTCACAACATAAAAAAACATTCATAAAAAGATTGCATAATTTATAAAGAGAAATATCACGTTTGCACATTAAAAATAGTTTAACCGTTCCATAAGCATTTATTTACCATGAACACTCATCCTCAATCCTTGCCATCTTAACTTCACGTCACACAATGATAGAAGCTTTTCAAGCAAAACTTATAAGAACCCTCCTCACCCCCTCCCGGGTGCCGCCCACCCGCCCCCCCTTTATGGTGCTCTTTATAGGATTTGGGTATCTAAAATGGACGAAAAATATGACTTAGAATTTATCCTTAGTCCTTAAATAAAGCTCTCACACGTTACATGATTCTAGATATTTCTCCTAGAACCTGAGCATCAATTGTTCGACTTTTAAGTCAATTGATCGAAGGTTGCTAAATCCTAAAATTTTAAAATATTTTTAACAGATTTTGCGGAGCGCACTTGTACATGGGTGCAATAATATATTTTAAAGAAATTTCTACACAATAGTTTAAAATATTTAAAAAGTTTTTGTGATTTGTAACTCAATATTTATTTTAAAATAATTGCTACGTATATAAGCGAGGTGTTACATCGCAGAATCCACTAGGCCAGCCTAAGTACCCTATCCCGAAAGGGCTACTGACTTAGGCCCAGTCAGGCTCGATCTTCAGCCCATTCCAGTGACTACACCTAGCTTTGGTGTGTTTTTTATTTATTTTTTAAGGGTAGTTGATCAGTTTTTATTTTTTTAAGGAGTTTCGGTGTTGGGTCCACTTAGGCCATTGGCGGACTTCGTGAAGGAGATCCTGTCAAGGCCTATACAATTTACAGACTAGGTGGCCAATGTTGCTGCTGAGGCGCAATCTTACAAACAAAATTATGAGTAAAAGCACAATGAAAATTATAACAGATTGCTTCTTTTTTTTTTTCTTTTTTTTTTAAATTTTATTTTCTAGGCAGTCATAACATTGTGCTTGGTACGAAATGAATTATCCAAGCTATTCACGAATATTCTATATATTTTGATGTAATTTATTTTCTTCGCTACCCAACTAGGTAAAATAAGCTAAAACATGGTTGTCATAGCACCGAAGACAAAGACAGAACCCATTTGAGTTCATCTTAATTTCTTTTTATTTATTTTTATCACCAAAGCTTTGTTATAATTCAACTATATATATACAGTACAAATGTGCTTACCATTCAAGAATTACTCTATGTCATAATAAAAAACAATTCAGGTGACCAAAATTAAGCTAATCTACTAGTTGAGCTCATGATCTTTATCAACCGACAAAGAAAACACCGATAAAATACATGTTTAACGGCGTTTTTTACAAACACCAAAAAAAACACCGGTTTTTTAGTGGCTTCAATTCAATAAACAAGAGTTCGACCAGACACACACAAACAAAAGTTAATAATCTAGAAGACCCTATAGATAGAAATATATTTGGAAAGGCATAGAACATCCCTATCACAAACTAGCCTTCCAACAGTAAGAACAGGCATGTTAGACCAATCATATCTTGTAATAAGTGCATTAATTAGTGTATAATTAGATGACCAATTATCGTCTTCAGCCTTAATTTGAATTTTTCTTCAATTGGACCTGTTCACTGATCTAAAACTTTTGCCCTCTTAAAATAAATGAAAGTTCGTAAAATTGATACGTATTTTTATAAAATAAAATAAATATAAAACAATCTGTCACTTCTTATTTTGGTTAAAGAAAATCCCAAATTTATTGCCAAAAACAAAAAACAATCTGTCGCTTCGTAATTCAACATCAAGATACTCGATTTATCTTGTTGACCTCAAGTATGGTAAACCGTGGGCTTCACTATTAATACAAGTTCAAGGAGCAAAAGCGACCCATCAAGTTATTGTTGGCGGTTTTATATATACCAAATCCAAATCCTTGTCTATATACACTCCAGCTGTTGTTGGATTTGATTCTCTCTCTATATATATATTGAAGTCAGGCCAATGAAAAAGAAAGTAAATTTGGTGAAGAAGTAGTCTGTTCAAACTGCAGCAAGAAAGGCCATTTACTTAAAAAAGTTAAAAGTTGGTCATTGAAGTTGATGAAAGTATGATCCAAAAGCTTTATGAAGGAACTAGCTTCTTAATTTTTTGTTAAGTAAACATTTTCACTAAAAGCTAAAATGTTTGGTAGGACATTTAGAGAGGTCAAAAATATCAGAAAAGAGCCAAAAAGATTCTATATATATATGCTTTAGGCTTTTAGCTGAACAACCTAGTATTTGTCCAAAAGAGAGATTCAAATCCAATACAAATTATACAATAGGCAGCTTTTACAAAGTTCTAGAGCCTTTTAAGCCTCACACTTGCATGTTCTTATATAACACTTACGTTCGAGAAAAAGCAAAGATTGGGTATATTGCAGTCAGGTCGGCCGCGTGAGAGGAGAGACGCCATGTGGCCTGTCTTTGGATATAGACAAAAAGTGCATCCACCTCCAAATTATTAGCTGCAAATTCATAGGCCCACCAAATCTAACAAATAGTACCAAGTAAGAATGTAGAAGGGTTGACTGATGAGGACCAACAGGATCGTCAATGTTAACACTAACGTCAGCACCCAACAAAAGGATCCGGCAGTGTCTCTTTCAAAGAAATTGCTCTGAAAATGACCCCTGCAGCTAGCTAGTTTGTTTATATAAAAGAGATGATACGCCACTTCACCGTTTATAACAAACCCAACTCTCTCTTTTTCAGTGTGTCTTTCAAATTTGTATCCTTGGTGTATATATATTTTTTTAAATCAGGGTGTTTGATCAGTTTTTAAGAGTTTCCATGGCGTACATCGTGAGGGATATCCTGGAAGAGACAATAAAATTGGCAGACCAGGTGGCCAAGGTTGCTGACGAGGCGCAATCTTACAAACAAAATTGCTTAGAGCTCAAGGCCAAAACAGAGGAGTTGGCAGGCGTGTTACTCAAGGCACTGAGAGCCAGCAATGGCCGTTACCTCTATGAGTGTCCAACCCGTCGCATCATTCATAACACATTACAGGGCCTCTACAAAGCCCATGCGCTCGTAATCAAATGCCGCGCCGGTGGCATCGTGAAGCGGGTCTTCACCATTATACCCGCCGCAGCGTTTAGGAAAACGTCCATGCAATTAGAGAATTCAATCGGTGACGTGTCGTGGCTCCTCCGACTCCGACTACGAGTGTCCGCCTCTGCAGATGATTGCGACGATGGGAATGATCTGGGTGTTCCTCCAATAGCAGCCAACGAACCAATTATGTGCCTCATATGGGAACAAATTGCGATTCTACGCAATGGCTCGTCGTTAGAGAAGCGCTCGGACGCAGCTGCCTCTTTGGTTTCGTTGGCTCTGGAAAATGATCGATGTTGTAAGCTAATTATTGAGGAAGATGGGCTCCTGGGCCTTCTGCAGTTGGCTAAAGGAGGAAGCATGGAAGGTCAGGAGAATGCTGCCAGGGCCATTGGGTTAATGGGCCGTTACCCGGAAAACGTCAAACACATTGTGAATGCTGATGTTTGCTATGTGTTTGCGAAAATCCTCAAAGAAGGGCAGATGAAGGTTCAGGCTGTGGTGGCATGGGCAATCTCTGAGCTAGCTGGGCATATCACCGAATATTGCCAGGACCATTTTGCGCGGCACAACGCAATTCGGTTGCTTGTTAGTCATCTTGCCTTTGAGACCATTCAAGAACATAGTAAGTATGCGATTCCCGGCAAACAACATTCGGTTGTCATGAAGGGGAGGGAACTTGAAGATCCGGCTACTAAGACCCACATGAAGGCAATGGCGGCAAAAGCCCTTTGGAAGCTGTCCAAAGGAAATGTATCTATTTGTCGGAACATCATCGAATCAAGTGCGCTTTTGCATTTTGCGGTTTTGCTAGAAAAAGGTGCTGATGATGTTCAATCCTATTCAGCCATGGCATTGATGGAGATCACGGCTGTGGCTGAGCAAGATTATGAGTTTAGGCGCAATGCATTCAAGCCTACTTCCCGCGCTGCCAAAGCTGTGGTTGAACAGTTGCTCAAAATTATAGAGGAGGCTAACTCAAACTCGAGCCTCCTTGTACCCTGCATCAAATCAGTTGGAAACTTGGCGAGGACTTTCCGAGCAACTGATCAAACAAGAATCATTGGGCCGCTGGTGAGGCTGCTTGACGAAAGGGAAGCTGAGGTTTCTATGGAGGCTGCCATTGCACTTAACAAGTTTGTTTGCGCTGACAATTTTCTCCATGATTATCACTGCAAGGCCATCATAGATGCAGAAGTGTTGGCAGGATTTCCAGCTCTATACACTGTTAGGAGCAGAAAATATGCAAGAAAAGACAAGGAATAAAGAAGGGACAAAATAATAATTGATTGCAAGAAGCTTTTTGTAGTTCACGACACTTCTTCACTCTACACAATTGACTCTTTTTTTCTTCTTCATTCACAATCTGCATTCTCTCTTTATTCTGTTTTCCGCATGTTCTACAAAATACAATAGACAACTTTTTTTTTTCTTTTGCAACCTTCTACACACGTGGAAGCTTATCGCACACATTTCACCAAACCTTTAACAAAGGTTTAACAAAACATAACTAAGGTAAAAATTAACCAAGTCAAAAACACATTAATCGGTAACATTCTCCCCCTTAATGTGTTGTTCTTGAACTCCTAACACTTCTATAAGCTACTAAAATTTTTTTTTGGGCAATGTCTTGGTGAAAATGTTTGCAACCTATTTTTTTGACGTGCAAAATTTGAGCTCTACTGCTCCTTCTTCAATTGTTTTTTTGATGAAGTGATGCTTGATCGCAATTCCAGGTTGTTGTGACTTGTGAGTACCTTTTTTGCAACTAATATGTCTTTAGTTCTTTGAACCGACCCATCTGCATTGTATTTTACCTTATAAATCCACTTTACATCGATAATTTCTTTATCTTGTGGCTTATCAACCAGCTTTTATGTCTTGTTCTTCTCAATGACATTAATTTCATCTGTTTTTCTCCAACTCTCTTTTTACACTGCTTCTTTCAAATTTTATGGTTCAACAACACATAAATTGTATCTTGTTTAGACGTCATCCTAATTCTTAATCCTTCTTGAACTTGAGCTTGGAGATGATGAGCTTGGTGATAAAGTAGAACTTGATGATAGTCTATTGCTATCTTCATTATCTTCATTTTGTTGGGCTACTCCTTGTGAAACTGTCACGAACAAATTGCTCTTCAACTTTCTCTCTCAATTTCATTTTATTTTATGTTTCCCTCCACCTCCCTCCAATTTGGGCCAGGCCACAACCCATGTCTGTTTGGTGCGCACCACTTTTTGTTTTGTTTTTGTGGTTTTTTTTTTTTTGTTTTTTGTTTTTTATTTGAATTAACGTTATCAACCTCACATTCTGAGTCGGATTTGAAATTAATCCCTCTAGTTTTAGGTACGTTAATATCTCCATTCAAAAAAAAAAAAGGTACGTTAATATCCAGATTATATTTTCATTCTCAAATTTAAAATCAAAGGAATCTATAACTTTAAGAAGAGACCCAATTTCATCATTTTATAATAAATTATACAAACACTCTTCATATTGGTTGAAGGATATTTCATCAAAATTATTAGTTCTAGTTACGCTCCACCGTTCCTATCATGTGAATGGGTTTTTGTTAAGGGTATTATATTTTTTTTATTATTATTAATTAATGTTTTAATTTATATAATATTTATCATGTCAATTACTAAAATATAGAATGTGGTGCCAGAAATAATATACAAATTGGGTGAAATAATTATAGTGGCTACTTCTCAACCATATCATCTTAATTATTTTACTAATTATGAATTGTCACATCAGCTTATAAATAATTTTGTAGTAAAAATTTTAGTACCTCAAGTATTTTCTAAACATGGACTATCATGACAATCCAAATGACATTTATCACCTTTATAAATTGGCATGACAAACCATGTAGCACTTATAATATTAGCAACTAAAATATGGACGGTCATGTGAGAGTTTATGTTGTACTCATTTTTTATAAGATGTAAACTATCACATAAATTTGTAAGGAAATTATAGAGTGATATTACTTTCACACCAATTTACTACACAAATTTATCACAAGCTAGTGTGACGTATTTTAAGTTGTTTTAAAAACAAAACAAAAAACAAAATGAAAGCTACTTCAAATACGTCACGTTAGTAGTTAGTGTGATAATATATATATGTGTGTGTGAGAGAGAGAGAAGAAGAACATTATTTGAGAATTATAATAAAAGATGCAATACTCCAAAACATTTTTCCATTTGAATAAATCAAATTTATTTAGGTTAAGCCCAATCCTATCATGGGTACGATAATACACTTTGAGGTTCAAGAATCNTAGAAATAATATACAAATTGGGTGAAATAATTATAGTGGCTACTTCTCAACCATATCATCTTAATTATTTTACTAATTATGAATTGTCACATCAGCTTATAAATAATTTTATAGTAAAAATTTTAGTACCTCAAGTATTTTCTAAACATGGACTATCATGACAATCCAAATGACATTTATCACCTTTATAAATTGGCATGACAAACCATGTAGCACTTATAATATTAGCAACTAAAATATGGACGGTCATGTGAGAGTTTATGTTGTACTCATTTTTTATAAGATGTAGACTATCACATAAATTTGTAAAGAAATTATAGAGTGATATTACTTTCACACCAATTTACTACACAAATTTATCACAAGCTAGTGTGACGTCTTTTAAGTTGTTTTAAAAACAAAACAAAAAACAAAATGAAAGCTACTTCAAATACGTCACGTTAGTTAGTGTGATAATATATATATGTGTGTGTGAGAGAGAGAGAAGAAGAACATTATTTGAGAATTATAATAAAAGATGCAATACTCCAAAACATTTTTCCATTTGAATAAATCAAATTTATTTAGGTTAAGCCCAATCCTATCATGGGTACGATAATACACTTTGAGGTTCAAGAATT
>FXXK01000958.1:49821-209927 GCA_900184695.1 Betula pendula | reverse complement strand
TCTCCTCCTCTCTATAGTGTTTGGGTATTTAAAATGGGCAAAAAATAGGACTTGGAGTTTATCATTAGTCCTTAAATTTAACTCTCACACGCAGCACACACTACATGGTTCTAGAAATTTCTTCTAGAACCTTGCATGTGAGCATCGATAGTTAGAAACCCTATAATTTTAAAATATTCTTAACACATTTTTTGGAACACTTGTACATGGGTGCAATAATATATATTTTAAAGAAATTTCTACACTTCAATAGTTTCAAATATTTTAATTTTTTTTGTGATTTATAAAACGATATTTATTTTAAAATAATTCCTACGAATTTAAATGAAGTGTTACATTGCAGAATCTACTAGGCCAACCTAAATACCTTGTCCCAAAAGGGCTACTGACTTAGGCCCAATCAGGCTCTTCAGCCCATTTCAGTGACTGCACCAAGCTTTGGTGTACTTTTTTCTTTTTTTTTTTCAGGGTGGTTGATCAGTTTTTAAGGAGTTTCTGTGTTGGGTCCACTTAGGCCATGGCGGACTTCGTGAAGGAGATCCTGGCAAGCCCAATAAAATTTACCGACAAGGTGGCCAAGGTTGCTGATGAGGCCCAATCTTACAAACAAAATAACCAGTAAAAGTACAATGAGAATTAATAAAATTCTTTTTTTTTCTGAGAGAAAATTAATAACATTCATGTGCGCATTCTAGTGTATATTTTGTATTCGTAATTTATACCTTGTTAGGCTTATTTTATATTTTGTTTAGTCTTATTATATTGATTTTAATGATTTGTAAGTGCCTCATAAATTCAGTGAATAAATGAGAAAAAATGGTGAAATTGGGCTATGGACCGTGATAAACTTTGTTGTATTGTTTTGTCTATAACTCATAGCTCAAGATTCAAATTAAGACAAGGGTAGATGCATTGGAAAGATGAGTTAGAGAAAAACAAGTCGTTATTTCATGTAAGGGAGGCCAAATTCTGATGTTTTGAAGGCCAAAACCGACCGTGACCGTGAAGATGTGACAAGAGAGCAAAAAATGAAAAGGAAAGAAAAAAAAAAGTAGTAATAAAAAGAAGACCAGCCAGTGACGTGGAAGCTGGAGGAGAAGAAGAAAAGAAAGGGCCAATGACGTGAAGACCTTGCTAGAGAAGAACAAGAAAAAGGGAAAAAAAAAAACAAACAAGAAGAAAGGTTGCTGTGACCGGTGCGTGAGGTCCAGTTAAAAAAAAAAAAAAAAAAGAGAAGAAAAAAAAGAAGGCAGTGATGTGAAGAAAGGCAGCGCTGCAAAAGAGGAGAAAAAAGAAAAGAAAAAGGAACATTGAGAAGACCGGATCCTTTAATGTGAAGAAAAGTAAAATAAAAAAAGTAATAAAGAATAAAAGGCATTAAGAAGAGAGGAGATGTTTTTTTTCTCTGATATATTAAAGTAGGCAGCAGTCCGTTGAAAATATTAGGCTCACAAAATAAAAAAGTATTCATAAAAGATTGCATAGTTTATTACAAGAGAAATGTCATGTTGGCACGTTAAAAACAGTTTAACCGTTCCATAAACATATACTTACTTTAAATACTCATTTTCAATCCCTGACATCTTAACTTCACGTCACACAAGGATATAAGCTTTCAAAGCAAAACCTTTAAGAAAAGGCCCCTCTCTCTCTCTCCTCCTTCTCCTCCTCTTGTTTAGGTATCTAAAATGGGCAAAAAATAGGACTTAAAAGTTTATCATTAGTCCTTAAAACATAGCTCTCACACATTACTTGGTTCTAGAAATTTCTCCTAGAACCTTGTCATGTGAGCATCCAAAGTTCGAAACCCTATAATTTTAAAATATTTTTCACACATTTTTGGAACACTTGTACATGGGTACAATAATATATATTTTAAAGAAATTTCTACGTTGCAATCGTTTAAAATAATTTTTTTTTTTTTTTTTTGATTTATAACCCAATATTTATTTTAAAATAATTGCTAAGTGAAGTTGTTACATCGCATAATCCACTAGGCCAGCCTAAATACCCTGTCCCAAAAGGGTTACTGACTTAGGCCCAATGAGGCTCTTCAGCCCGTTCCAGTGACTGCACCTAGCTTTGGTGTACTTTTCTTCTTCTTCTTTTTTTTTTTTTCACGGTGGTTGACCAGTTTTTAAGGAGTTTCGGTGTTGGCCCATTTGGGTCCACTTAGGCCATGGCGGACTTCGTGAAGGATATCCTGGCACGGCCAATACAATTTTCCGACCAGGAAGCCGAGGTTGCTGATGAGGCCCAATCTTACAAACAAAATAATGAGCAAAACCACAATGAGAATTATAACAATGATGCGCGCATTAAAGTGTATTTTATACTTTCAATTTATATTTTGTTAGGTTTATTTTATATTTTGTATAGTTTTATCATGTTGATTTTAATAATTTGTAGGTGCCTCAGAAGTTCAGTGAATAAATGAAAAAAATTGGTGGAGAAACCTTGTTGTATTGTTTTGTTTATAAGTCATGACTCAAAATTTGGATTAAGGCAAGGTCGGATGCCTCAAAAAGAACAAGTTGTTATTTCACGTAAGGGACCAAATTTTGATGTTTTGAGGGCCAAAATCGACCGTGAACTTGAAGATGGGACAGAGTTTTCCCCAAACTGGGTTGGAGGAACTTCCTCCAACCCCATCTATAAAAATGACAAGTGTCAATTTGTATGTTGAGAAACACATGCATTTTTTAATTGCAAGGACAAAAATTGGTATAAACACATGCATTTTTTATAAATTTTTTTCAACTTTGTCCTTGCAATTAAAAAATGCATGTGCTTCTCACATGCAAATGGACACTTGTCATTTTTATAAATGAGGTTGGAGAAGTTCCTCTAACCCAGTTTGAAGGAAAACTCTGTTCGTGAAGATGTGACAAGAGGGCGAAAAATGAAAAGAAAAGAAAAAAAGTAACAATAAAAAGAAGACCAGCCAGGGACGTGGAAGCTGCAGGAGAAGAAGAAAAGAAAGGGCCAATGAGTGAAGACCTTGCAGGAGAAGAAACAAGAAAACCGGTGCGTGAGGTCCCAGTTAAAACAAAAAAAAAAAAACACAGAAGGCAGTGATGTGAAGAAACGAGCGCTGCAACAGAAGAGAGAAAACAAAAAAAAAAAGAACACTGAGAAGACCGGATCCTTCAGCGTGAAGAAAAGTAAAATAAAAAAAAAGTAAAAATAGAACATTAAGAAGAGAGGAGAAATTTTCTTTATGTGATATATAAAAGTAGAAAAATGTTATATTATTTATCGATATTATTTTTTTAAATTTAATGATAATTTTAAAAAATAAAAAGATGAGAACAAAACGTAACATTTTTTATTTTGAAATAAAAAAATGCTGCCATGTCAGCTATAAAGGACCGCAGAAGGAGATAAGGAAGTATTTCCCTATGCAGAAGGGTTGACTGATTAGGACCAACATGATTGTCAATATTAACGCGTAATCTCAGCACCCAACAAAAGGATCGATCCGGCAGTGTCTCTTTCAAAGAAATTGCTCTGAAAATGAGCCCAGCTAGCTAGTTTGTTTATATAACAAACCCAACTCTCTCTTTTTCAGTCTCTTTCAAATTTGCATCCTTGGTGTTTTTAAGGATCGATCCGGCAGTCTCTTTCAAAGAAATTGCTCTGAAAGTAACACCAGCTAGCTAGTTTGTTTATACAACAAACCCAACTCTCTCTTTTTCAGTGTCTCTTTCAAATTTGCATCCTTGATGTTTTTTTTTTTTTTTTTTTAATCAGGGTGTTTGATCAATTTTTAAGGAGTTTCCATGGAGTACATCGTGAGGGAGATACTGGAAACGCCAATAAAATTGGCAGACCAGGTGGCCAAGGTTGCTGATGAGGCGCAATCTTACAAACAAAATTGCTTAGAGGTCAAGGCCAAAACAGAGGAGCTGGCAGGCGTGTTACGCCAGGCACAGAGAGCCAGCAATGGCCGTTACCTCTATGCGTGTCCAACCCGTCGCATGATCGATAACACATTACCGGTCCTCGACAAAGCCCTTGCGCTCGTAACCAAGTGCCGCGCCGGTGGCATCATGAAGCGGGTCTTCAGACTCTTCACCTCTATACCCGCCGCAACGTTTAGGAAAACGTCCATGCAACTAGAGAATTCAATCGGTGACGTGTCGTGGCTCCTCCTACTCCAACTCCGAGTGTCCGCCTCTGTAGATGATCGCGACGATGGGCATGATCTGGGTGTTCCTCCAATAGCAGCCAACGAGCCAATTCTGTGCCTCATATGGGAACAAATTGCGATTCTACGCTATGGCTCGTTGTCAGAGAAGCGCTCAGACGCAGCTGCCTCTTTGGTTTCATTGGCTCAGGAAAATGATCGATGTGGTAAGCTAATTATTGAGGAAGATGGGCTCCTGGGCCTTGTGCAGTTGGTTAAAGGACGAAGCATGGAAGGTCAAGAGAATGCTGCCAGGGCCATTGGCTTAATGGGCCGTGACCCGGAAAACGTCAAACACATTGTGAATCACAATGCTGATGTTTGCTATTGGTTTGCGAAAATCCTCGAAGAAGGGCACATGAAGGTTCAGGCTGTGGTGGCATGGGCAATCTCGGAGCTAGCTGGGAATATCAGCGAATATTGCCAGGACCGTTTTGCGCGGCACAACGCAATTCGGTTGCTTGTTAGTCATCTTGCCTTTGAGACCATTGAAGGGGAGGGGAGGGAACTTAGAGATCCGGCTACTGAGGCCCAGATGAAGGCAAGTGCGGCAAAAGCCCTTTGGAAGCTGTCCAAGGGAAATGTATCTATTTGTCGGGACATCGCCGAATCAAGCGCGCTTTTGTGTTTTGCCGTTTTGTTAGAAAAAGGGGCTGATGATGTTCAATACTATTCGGCCATGGCATTGATGGAGATCACGGCTGTGGCTGAGCAAGATTCTGATTTGAGGCGCAAAGCTTTCAAGCCTACTTCCCGTGCTGCCAAAGCTGTAGTTGAGCAGTTGCTAAAAATTATAGAGGATGCTAACTCAAACTCGGGCCTCCTTGTACCCTGCATCAAATCAGTTGGAAACTTGGCGAGGACTTTTCGAGTAACTGATCAAACAAGAATCATTGGGCCGCTGGTGAGGCTGCTTGACGAAAGGGAAGCTAAGGTTTCTATGGAGGCTGCCATTGCACTTAAGAAGTTTGCTTGCCCTAACAATTGTCTCCATGTTTATCACTGCAAGGCCATCACAGATGCAGGAGGAGCTGAGCACTTGATTCAATTGGTTTACTCTGGTGAACAAATGGTCCAATTTCATGCATTGATTCTTCTATGTTACATTGCGTTACATGTTGATCCTTACAGTGAGACATTTGCACACAAAGAGGTGCTTACTGTGCTTAGTTGGTCATCAAAGCAGGCGCATCTGGTTGAAGAACCTCCTATTGAATCACTACTACCGGAAGCCAAATGTAGGATCGTAACCTTCTCTTAAAAAACATTTTTAGTATTTAAAAAGTTGTGTCAAATAAAAAGTTAGCATGTTTAGTAAAAATTTTAAAAGTATTTTTTTTAACTTTTTACTTTAAAAATGATCAAAACGCACTTTTAAAAAAAAAATTTTGCTAAAAAAATTAATTTTTGACTTTAAAAAGCTCTATTTCTCAACGTAATCTTAAACAGGCCTAAAGACCAGTTTGATTCGCGAAATAGGTTCCAAAATAAAATGGTTATTCCATGTCTTTTGTTTGGTTACACATCATTTATCAGAATAGCTATTCTCATGAAGTTTACTCGTGGCCGGTAGCTTGTAGGAATTATGTATTCTTTCCAAAATATATGAGATTATAAAAGGTACTCTGATTCAGAAACTCCTAATCTGTATGATTGTATGCATCAGCTGCACAGAACAAGAACAAGTTAAGAGTTATAGCAAAATGTAAAACATTAATTAAGAAATAAATCATAATATTGATTTACAGATAAGAAGTGACAAACCTATCGCTGCTTTGGTACCAGAAATAGACTTTGGATATTGGTCAAATTACAACGATTTTTTATTGCTTTCATAAATTTTTTACGGAGTACAAAAACATTTTGTTATAGATATTGGTAAAATGACTCAAATTTGTTTTTTCAAATGGTAAATTTGGTTTTTCATTTATTAAAGGAAGGGAATTTTTAGAAGATAAGGGTCAAATTTAATTTTTCTTTCAACATAACAGTTAAGGATTGACAGAGGGGGCTTAATTAAAACAAAATGATAGTTTAATAAACTTAATTGTTACAACTGCGAGTTCGTAAGGCTTTCTCAAAAATGGCGGTTCAATTTAGAAGGCTATAGTATATTTATCCCTAAATATAATTAGTTATTGAGACTTGATACTTATTTTTAAAGCATAATGTTAATTTTATAAATGAGCCTGATTATTCTATAAAATAATATTGTATTGTGCTTTCAATAGTTTCATGTGTTTTGAAATGTTTTATTTATGATAATTTATGAAATGAAAGATGACATGTATCATGATCATGGTACATATTGCATAAGATAATAAAGAAAACAAGCATAAGAAACCGCATTGCATAAAATTTATTGATGTTTATCACCCTTATGTCTCCCTTTAAAAAAAAAAATATGGAAGATGGACAAAAAGATTTACAAAAAGTGATTCTTTTTTTTTCTTTTTTTAAGGCTAAAAAAAAAAGAAAAAAAAAAGAAGGGACCCAAGATGTACAAGAAATCATTTCTCAATGGTTAAACCGTATAAATAAAGAGAACCATTTGGCTTTCTAGGACGGCTGGCATGACGAAAACGAAATGAAATGTCGTTTTGCCGTTGGCCAGTCCTTCCTCTCAGTCCCCTGTTCCCCATTCCTCCGATCAACAAGTCCTTCATCCCCAAACGCCACTTTCGTCTCTCTCACTCTCTGACAATGGACGCCAACTCCAAAACCAGCGACCGCGATGCACCAAAGCAGCGAACGTGCTTCGACTTCCTCACCAGGAAAGCCTACGCCCCTCCTTCCTGGGCCTCTCATCTCAGCCCCATCCCCTCTAACGTCTTCCTTCTCAGCCACGTAAGCTAAATTCTATTCTTTTAGTTCTCTTGTCTTGGATTCTAGCTTACAAATTGGACTCATAGCAGTTTGCTCTTGTTCTTTATCAGCTTCCAACTCCAATCCACAAATGGAACCTTCCGAATTTGCCCAACAATACTGAGGTCTGGTTGAAGGTAATAATCCCTTTATAACCCCATCTTTACTACTCTTTTTTAATCTTCCGTTGCAATATTTGATTTTGTTCTTTTTGGTGGGTTATTCTTTTGAAAATGTTTGACATGTTATATTCAAGGAACCAAAGTATGTTGGGGTGTGACAGTGTAATCACAGATCAAAAGGACAAATTTAAATGAAAATAGAGATAAGTTAAAACATGGTAATCAAAATTTGTCTCAATTTTTGACTTATATGTCGTCGTTGATGCACATTTGGATGAATTGAGAAATCAGAAACCACTTTAGTTAAGTTTCACTATTTTGAGAGTTTGTTGATGCCCATTTGGATGAATTGAGAAATCAGAAATCACTTTGGTTAAGTTTCACTATTTTGAGAGTTTGTTTTTGGATTCAAATACTTCGATGATCCATTCAAATGTAATGCTGAACTTAAATACAAAAGACAATCCCAATTAACTAACTACCCACTAACCCACTACACTTAAACAACAACTGCTGACCAACAAACTGAGTAACCCAACTACTAACCCACAATTCTAGAACATCAAAGACACTTACACATAATAATAAAGATAAGTAAATAACATAATAGGCACCTACTAATTAACTATTATTAGGCCCATAACACAGTCTTAGTGGGACATGAAATACTGGGAGAGTGCATTTCATATGCATGCATATGATTTACTTGAAGCTTAATTCTATTGCATTACATTTTTTTTCCGTCTTTTATTTAGAAACCACTCTTGAGTGTTTCTGTTGTCTTTCTCATTTTCTTTTGTTCATAATTTTGAAGCTAGTCCTTTTGGGGTGTATATGTGTGGATACCACATCTTATTATGTGGTCAAAAGAAGAAGAAAATTAAGGGGGAACTATGGACTGTTTGCACCTATGAGCAATCCGAGCATGGATGTCGATCTTGATATAATGTATTGAAGTTTGAGATACTCCTTAGATATCTTCTTCACTTTCCTGGTTTTCACTGACAGAAAATTTGCAATTCTATAGCGTGATGATCTTTCAGGAATGCAATTGAGTGGCAACAAAGTCAGAAAATTGGAATTCTTGATGGCAGATGCCGTGGCGCAGGGTGCTGATTGTGTCATAACAATCGGAGGCATACAAAGCAACCACTGCCGTGCAACTGCGGTGGCTGCAAAGTATCTGAATCTTGACTGTTATCTTGTACTACGAACCTCTAAGGTCAACTATTTTCTCTTTGAATTTCCCCTGTTCCCTGAAAAATATCTCATGTAAAATTTGCCTTTTCTTGAATAAGTTGTTTGACACCCTTTTTGCTAATTATCTCTTGATCAACTGCAGGTCCTTGTGGACCAAGATCCTGGATTGACTGGCAATCTCCTGGTTGAGCGTTTAGTTGGGGCTCATATTGATCTTATTTCAAAAGAAGAATATGCAAAAATTGGAAGTGAGGTTTGTCTGTTTCTTTTTTGTTCTGAGCTATGACTTCTTGATGCATGTTTAGTTACATATTCATTACTGCATGAATTTATTCATTTGGAAAAGAAAAAAAAAGTTGTCTTAAAAAAATTTAAGAAGTCATATATGTAATGTATTTAGATATAAAAGAATATTAGACTAGTACCCAGTGTTTGCCCCATAAAGGCAGGGTACTGGAAAGGAAATTTAAATCCGATTTTGCGCTTTTAACAGTTTTGCATGAAGTTGCAGTTTAAGGTTATGTTTAGGTAGAAGCAAGAGGGTGAGACAGCAAAAGGAGTATCCTTTGGTCAACTGGTAAAAGAGGGAGGGAAGAAAATGGAGTGAGCCCCCTTCCCTTTGGGTCCACCATTTTGTTTTCTTCCAATGGGGAGGAAACGGAGGGAAGAAGAGAGAAGAAGAGTGTATTTCAATCTTTAATATCGGGCCCTTCATTTCCTTCTTATTTTTCTCACTCAACTAAGCACCTAAAGTGAAATTAACTTTCCCTTCTTAGCACTTGTCCCAAAATACTAAGCTGATGAGAAACGCTCTCTCGTTATATATGCACATGGGTTCCTTCTCAATAAGTTGGGTCCAACATGTGGAGCTTTTGACTTTAAATGGGAGGTATAGAATGGAGGCAAAATTGAACTCATGGACCATTTGCTCTTATACCATGACAAGTTATTTCTTTTTCTGTGCAGACCTTTGTGTTGAATGATCATGTTTAATTTATGTATTGCATAATGCTCTAGCTGATGGACAGATTAACCATGCCATATCAATGTTGTTTTCTTTCACTATTCTATGTTCATCCATTTAGCTTTTGACCATTGGTGGGGCTATATATGGCTGAACTCATGTAGTGGAATTTGTGTTACCTCAATCAGATAGCTGAGATAATGCATTGTTACTGAATGATTTTTGACTTGTCTTAGTTACATGTGACAGATTGCATTTTGTTGCATGCAATATCTATTTTTTCATATTGATTAACTGAAATTTTCCATTGCAAATACTTTCTAGTGATTTTCTTTGTTCTTCTGAATTTCTCAGTCTCTTACTAATGTCTTAAAAGAGAAGTTGCTAAANGGACGGGAGAAGGCCATATGTTATTCCTGTTGGTGGATCAAACTCCCTAGGGACCTGGTGAGATTGGGTTGTTAATGTCTATGTTATTTTTCTTTTTCCATTTGCATTCTATTGTTTGGGAGTTATAATTTTGTAAATTGAAAATTATAGTCGGCCTTCCTTGTAAGCTACTTGTTATTGTGAAATCTTATATTTTATTCTGTATCAGTAAACTGTTCTCTGGTAAAAAACCATTGGAATCTGTCTGATATCTGAAAAAAGGCTTGGCAAAGCATATAATCTGACTTTAAAGGATCTTCGGTTATGTTGCAAATCATGAGTGGCTCAAGGGATGACAGAGATGTCAAGTGTGAGCTTCGTGACTTGAGTCTAGCTGGAGCATCCGAGAGGGGATATGGACCATTTAATTGAAAGTTTGGACGTGGGCTTGGGTCATTATGGGTCAGAGAATAAAGTCAACCAAGTGGGGGCCATTGCTGTGGGGCTGAAGCCCAACCCAACAGGGGTCATTTCTGGTGTGCTAGAACAAAACTCCTTGTTGATGTGCCAAACAAAAGGTCCGATTATTGAGGGTAAAGGCTTGATAGTTTCCCGGGTTAGAACGCCCAATTCGGCCCATAGTTAAGCCCACCCCTACGTGGAGGGTGAAATCGCGGGCTGGGGTTTCTTCTCTAATGGGGTTAGGTTCGGGTGTTGGTGTGGGCTTGAGTTCCGTCCAGCCCCATAGATCTCCAATAGATTCGCCGTTGAGTCTTGTAGTTTCTGCCTCTTAGGTGAGAGGTGTTCAAAAGGGGATTTGGGGGGACGATGTTTCACTAAGTTCTCTCGCTGGTGGCGTTCTTTCAAAGGTGTCGTCTTTGGACACTCAGCCGCAACCTCTCTTTTAATCTCCAAGTTCAGATTTCGTCGGCAATAAGGCAATGAAGGTTATTTCCTGTTCTGGGCTCCCTGCTATTGGTTCTAACGTTGATGCTTCTAGACTTGGTGGGTTATTGGGCATGGAGTTTTGTTGATCTTAGAGCAGACGCTGTCACTGATGCTAAACTCATGGGTATTGGTGCTTTGGCTGCAGAAGCTGAGGCTTTAGTGTCGGAACAGACCAACGCTCATAGCGTGGGCCTCTTTCGTGATAAGGTAGCTTTGAAAAATTCAGATTGGCATTGGTGGTAAAAGGGGGGAAGTTGGTCTCAATTTCGGACTTTGATTAGTCCTGATTCCCATCCTCCTTTAAGCAGCTATGTGGGGGGTGGATTCAGTGTTGCTAAGGGGAAAGAACATTCGAATCAAATTAAGGAGAGCAAGCATGACCTCGGTCAGAGAGAAGCTAGTTTTTCGGGTGTTAATGATTCTTCCACTTTAGCTGGGCATGATTTGTGTTGTGTAGAATAGAATAGTTTGCCTTGCCCGAAATTGGAGTTTTGCTCTCGGGATGAACCCATTTGTTGTGAGCCTCTAAGCTGTTGTCACCCTGTTGATTGTACAGGGCAAACGACATCAGATTGGATTCGGCAGAAGGTTAAGGATTTCTGCCATTATGTGGGGTTATCGTGTGAGGGGTTTGAAGAGGAACTCATGGCTTTGTTTACAGCCATTGAAGCAAGTCATACCAGGAGGAGTTGGCCTTCATTTCCAAACCAACCAAAAGAGGTAAAAGAGAATTAAAAAGATTGTCATGTTCTATCAATTATGATTATAATCATAATTGATAGATTATAATCAAAAAATAAATTATGATTATAAAGGTGGAAGTTCTAGCTGAGACAGAGTTAAGGGGACGGGTTCTTCGATTCTTTATGAAACCTCAATTGTTATCCTGGAATGCGAGAGGGTTGAATGAGGGGGATAAGTGTCTGAGAGTTAGGAATTTGCTCAGAGATGGAAGGCAGATATTAGTTGTTTTCAGGAAACTATACTGGAGCATGTCTTGTAGCTTTGTTTGCCAACATGTGGATTGGTGTTGTTTTCATTCATGAGGGGCTTTTGGTGGGATTTTGTTGATGTGGGATAGGAGGGTGGTGGAAAAAATTGAAGAGTGTATAGGGGAGTTTATCATTGCTTGTTCTTTTAGAAAAATTGAACATTAATCTACTTGGGCTTTTGTGGGTGCTCATGGTCCTAATTCCAATTGTGATAGAAGCTTTTTATGGGATGAATTAGTTGGTTTGCTTAGTTGGTTGAACTTGCCATGATGCATTGGGGGAGATTTCAATGTCACTCTTTTTCCTAGTGAAAGATCGCAGGTGAAGCTCGTTTTTGTTTAGCTATGGTGGAGTTCTTAGATTTCATTTTTGATCAGGGGCTCTTGGGAATTCCTCTTGTTGGTGGAACCTTTACATGGTCGAACAATTGGGATCCACTCTTTTGGTCTAGGATTGATAGATTTCTCATCTATCCTGATTGGGAAGCCTAGTTTCCTGAAATGTCCCAAAAGAGGCTGCCAAGACTTTGTTTGAATCATTTCCCTATTCTTCTTGATTGTGAAGGCTTTCACGGAGGTAAAAGATGTTTCAAGTTCAAGAATATGTGGTTAAAATCATAGGGTTTTGTGGATAGGGTGAAATAGTGGTAGACTTCTTACCGCTTTCAAGGTTCTCTGAAATTTATTTTAATTTGCAAACTTAAGTCATTGAAAATTGATCTAAGAGTTCGGAATGGGGAGGCGCTGGCAATATAAAGAGACAGAAAAAGCTTCTTTTGGAAGATTTACTAGTTCTTGATGGTTTGGAAGAAGAGAGAGGTTTATGTGATGAGGAGAAAATGAGGAAGGATAAAGCTATTAGTGAATTGGAGAGGATTACTCTTTTGGAGGAGGTAAGTTTGAGGCGAAAATCGAGGGCGTTGTAGTTAAGAGAAGGAGACAAGTACACGAAGTTCTTCCATCGAGTGGCCAACTCGAATAGAAAAATTAACTCCATTGAATCTTTGTTGGTTAATGGTATAGTCTCTTCCGATCATACTGAGATCAAATTACAAATTATGATCATACTGAGATCAAATTACAAATTATGTAGTTCTATAATTGTTTGTTTACGGAATAGTTCAGTTGTCGGCCTAATTTGGATGACCTTTTCTTTTTTACTCGATGAAGTTGAGGACATCTCGTTGGAGAGAGTTTGAGGAAGGTGAGGCCTTTGAGGGGGTGAGCTTTAAATAGTGATAAGGCCCTAGGCCCTGACGGTTTGCTATGGCGTTCTTCCAAGTTTGTTGGGATGTTCGTAAGGAAGATATTATGAATGTTTTCCATGATTTTTATGCCAGCGGCAAGTTCGAAAGAAATCTTAATGCTACTTTCATTGCTCTCATTCCAAAGAAACAAGGGTTGTTGATATTAGGTATTTTTGACCTGGTCTCGCTTGTGCGAAGGACGCCTCTATTGCGGTTAGTTTAGAATTTTTAGGCAGCTCCAACCAGTGGAATGTGAGCTTTGCTAGAGCGGTGCATGATCGGAAGGTGGATGTCTTTGCTTCTTTTTTTAGGTGTTTCATTCAGTTAGAGTGAGAAGAGGATGTGAAGATTAGCTATGGTAGGCTCCATCTAAAAGAGGATTGTTCAAGGTCAAATCCCTCTATAGCTCTCTGGTTTCTCCTGAAGGTAGCCGCTTCCCCTGAAAGAGTGTATAGCGGACTCATGCTCCTTCGAGGACGGTCTTTTTTGCATGGTCGGCAACTCTAAGCAAGATCCTCACTTGAATAATGTCAGGAGCCGGTACGTCATCGTGATGGACATATGTTGTATGTGCAAGAGGAATGAGGAGTTTGTGGACCACCTTCTTCTTTATTGTGATGTGGCTTCCGCCATTTGAAGTGTTTTTTTTAGTTGTTTTGGGATGTCCTAGGTTATGCCTAAACATGTTATTGATCTGTATAACTGTTGGTGGTCCTCTAGCAGGTCAAGGAGTTTTGCGATGTGGAAAATGGTTCCTACGTGCCTCTTTCGGTGTTTGTAGAAGGCAATAAATGATAGAAACTTTGAGGACAAAGAGAGGGTGTTGGGAGAAATTTTATCATTGTTTACGAAACATTGTGTCTATGGACGACGGCGTATGTGTCTCATATGTCGATTAGTTTTAGTGACTTGTTTGTTTTGCTCTTTCTAGTTAGGTGGTTCCTTTTGTATACTTTCTGTATACTTAAAGACGCCTTATGCTTTCAATGAGATTACCTTATAGGCAGAGTTTACAAAATTGTTGCCAAAGTTCTGGCTAACAGGTTAAGAATGGTTGTGGAGATGTTCTAGCTAACAGGTTGAAAATGGTTGTGGAGAGAAGATCAACTCCAAGCCTCAAAACAGATTCCATTTTCATAGCTAATGAATGTCTTGATAGCATAATCAGATCTGGGGAGCCCGGTGTAATGGGAAAGGGGTGCCAACTTTTTTGTTGCTTCTTCCTCCTTACTTATGATTATCTATGTCAATATCTTGTTGGGAGAGTTTTTATGAGGGGCTGATTTGACCAGAGGCTATGGCTTTAGGTGCATTTGTTGTTTCGTTGAAGAGTCAATTGTTCATTTTTTAGTTATCGTTAACTTGCATCATTTCTTTGGTCTTGTACTTTGTTGAATGGTGGAAAGTCTTTAACAAATGAACTACTTTCTGGTCTCAAACAACATTCCCCCCCCCTTCTTTTTCTTGTAAATCTCTACTACTGGTTGCTTTTGTGTATTTGGGTTCACCCTCTTGCATCTCTTTCAATAAATTACATTAAAAAAGTTGAAAAAGGATCTGAGTTACTACTTTCCAATTTTTCTTTCTCTCTTTCTTCCTTTCTTTCTTTTTGGTGT
Source organism: Betula pendula (assembly GCA_900184695.1). Classification (NCBI taxonomy): domain Eukaryota; kingdom Viridiplantae; phylum Streptophyta; class Magnoliopsida; order Fagales; family Betulaceae; genus Betula; species Betula pendula. The sequence continues at coordinate 195,416 of FXXK01000958.1, read as the reverse complement.
GCGCTTATGCAAGTCCCTTCAAACTCAAACTTCTAATCACTCTCTCTTAATGAGTTCCGTTAAATTTTTTTTTTGTAAAGTATCCTCGATTTCTTATTCAAATGTTATAATTGCTGTCTGCGTTCTAACTTTTACATGTGATATTATTCTGTCCAGGGGCTATATCGAAGCGATCCGGGAGATTGAGCAGCAGCTTCAGACTGGGACTGGCGAAATAAAATTTGATGATATAGTTGTAGCATGTGGCAGGTTCCACTCTACTCCATCTGTTAGTTTTTGCTGCTATCAGTGAATGTTTTTTATTCTTTTCCCCTTTAGCTTCTATCTATTTTTATCTGGTGTAATACTGATGCAGCATAGCCCTTTAGTTCCAAGATTAGGGGCTGCCTACAATCAGAATGGGTGGGCTGAAGGCATTGAAGTTTGGGTTTTATGGTTTAGAAAGCTAATTTGATAATTAGTGATGGGAAAAGAGATTGATTATGTTTGGAAGAGATACATGGGTTTGGCGCTCTTTGTGTGGATGGCGGCATTAGGGAAAATCTTGACTTTGGATAACCTGATGAAGCGAAACGTCATAGTGATAGATTGGTGTTGTACATACAAGAAGAGTGTGTATTCCATTGATCACCTTCTTCTTCACTGCGAAGTGGCAAGAGATTTCTGAAGTTCAATTTTCCATCTTTTGGTGTTGATTAGGTTATGCCTAGAAGGGTATGAGAGTTGTTGGCTAGTTGGAGAGGTCAAATGTAAAGTCGTAACATTTTAGAAGTTTAGAGGATGGCACCCTTGTGCTTAATGTAGTGTATTTAGAGAGAGAGGAATGCAAGGTTCTTTGAAGATCGCGAGATTTCGGTCGTAGAGCTAAAAAATATTATGTTCAAATCCCTTTATACATGAGTAGCGACGTATAATAGTCTGCATTTTTATAGTTTTTCCCATTTTTTGGACTTTTGTTCTTCTTTTTCTCCTTAATAAGCGGTTTCTCTTATATATTTCCTTCATACTAAGAATATTCTCCTCTATGCTTTCAAGGAGATTGAATTACTTATCAAAGAAAGAGAAGATAAATTAAAAGTTGCAGAAATTTCCTGGGAATCATCTTTTAGGAGTTGTGTGCTAAAATTAGGGTTTGAGGGTAATCCTTCCTCTAGAGGTACCTTCTTATATGATCCCTTCAAAGCCATTGGTTTGGTTAAACTATCAGGCTCAACTAAAAAACTCATGCGAGAACTACTCGTAGTAAACATCCCTGAATCCAGAGAGGTCTTCTTAAAGTTTGCTACCAAATCATAGATCTTCCAGAAAAGACTGAAGTGAATCAACTTATCGGGACTGATTGTCAAAGAAGTGGTTGAGGCCAACCTCCTGGTTAGAAGACTATTAATCCAGAGTATTTGTGTAAGCTTTCAAAGGCTCTCTATAGAGTCAACTCAAACAGGCTTTGAAAATTCAGCAAAGCACTAGATATCTGACTTTATGAATTTTAAAGAGTAACAAAAGAGTGGTTTTTGGGGTTCAGAATGCATGGACACTAGAAAAGGTCTCTGTATACCTTTGGATTTGTTTCAATTATTTCCTCTTTAGTTTTTTCACAAATTATATATTTTTTTTTAGTGAGAAATAAAATCATAGTGTTTTCCCAATTCTGATGCTCAGAATTAAAACCATTCAAATTGCATCACTACCAAGTTGATAAGACATCACCTTATTTTTATGTTACCAACACCTCAATGAATTTCCTTTGTCTAGATAGTGACTCATTTGCAGCAACAATGACTTCACTGAGTTGGATTTGAATTTTGGTTAATTCTATAAACTGCCATTTATAATATCAACTTATACTCGCCATCTTTGAAAGAGATATTGGTGGAGTTCTAGCAAACTTTTTGTAGGACTTTTTACCATCAAAGAAATGACTATTAATCTTTCAAATCGTTTATTTTGGGAATTTGAAAGAATAATGTGATACAGAAAAATATGAGAGTTGATGATTGTACTAATACCTCATTAATATGTATTTTTTTATTTATTTTCAGCGGGGGTACAATTGCCGGTCTGTCGTTGGGATCATGGCTGAGTACATTGAAGGCGAAGGTTTGTTCTTCTTAACGTAGTTTCTCATTTGCTGTTCTTGAACATGCCAATTAATTTCATTTCTATGTTTCACTTATTTGTAGGTTCATGCATTCTCTGTTTGTGATGACCCCGATTACTTTTACGACTTTATTCAAGGCCTACTCAATGGACTTGAAGCAGGTGTTGACTCACGTGATATTGTTAGCATTCATAATGTGAGTGTTTAAGTATATTAACGTAGGTATTTTATGAGAATATTATGCTGTTTAATTGCTGAGCTTGCTGTCATTTGCTGTCTGCATTCTAGAAATGCATAAATTAAAATGGGACTACATATATTCACTCTGTTCAATTTATAGTGTTTGCATGGGTTGGAGATCTTTCTTGGTGGCATGTATTACTTGTAACATGACTGAGCCAGCTTACTGTAGTTTGCCTGCTCTATTTAAGTTCACTTACCAAAAGAGCAAACTACAAATTTTACCTACATTCAACATAGCACGTGTGTCTTTGAGAGAGAGAGAGAGATCTTATTTATAGACATGTAGGGCTACACTCATTTCAGTTTGCCTGCTGGTTCTAGTTTTACATAAATGTTAAAGCCCTCACATCCGGCTCAGCAGATGTTTAGCTAAAATTTAGCTAAAAGATCACATTTTTCTGATTTAGCTACCAACTCTTTCAAAGCACTTACATCCGGTTCAACATTTTAGCTATAAACTTTTATTATTTTGTTTAAATATTTTTTTTTATTCTTTTTATATAGTTATATGACAAGATTTTTTTTTTCACTCACGGCTCTTGTCCTCTTGATCTCATATTCTCTCTCTTCATTTTCGCCATTGAAAAACATCCCGGCTACCGTCAATCCACAAATGTTTAATTGGGTTTGGAAAAATTTTCTCATGCAGGAAAATTTTCTCTCTTTCTTTGTACCTCTTTTGATTACCTCTGCTGTGGAAAATTTGGGTTTTGTAAAATTTTTTAAAATATCCCATTTCTTCTCTCTCTCTAGATCGTGACTCATCGGGAGGCTTTGGGTGTGAATGGGTTGAGTTGGAAACTTGGGAGTGAAGAGCTTTTTGTGATTTTACCAGGTCTTTGCATGAGAAATATGTGTATATTTATGAATCATCAAACAAAAGATGAAGGGAATGGAGATGAGGAGAAGAAGGAGACGCGTGAGGTGAGAGAGGATAAAATGATTTTTAATTAGAGGAGAGAGGATGGAATGATTTTTTTATTAATAAAATTATAGATTGTTGAGCTACAGTGCTCAGCAAATTTGCTTAGCATTGTAGCAACTCAATAAATTTTTGGCTATTTTGTTGAGCCGGATTTTGAGCATTTTTAATATATTTTTGCTAAATGGCTCAACAAAATAGTTTTTTAGCTATTTTGTTGAGCCGGGTGTGATTACTATTAAGGAAACTAATTCCTTAAACTTTTTCATCTTGTTTAACGTAATAAGGGTGGGTGGGTTGCAATGTTGTGTGGGTATGTGGGGCACACACTGCCTATACACTTGAAGGATAGTCTCAGATAGTTTTGAACTTTTCCTTTTTCTTTGTATCGATAATTTTTTTTTTTCCTTTTTCAATTATTTTTTTCTTTGTATTGTGCCCTCATGGAAATCTTTGATTTCTAGCTATCTGGAAAATTAACGTTGAAGTGGTATGTTTTGTCTTTTATTAGTACGTACACAAGGCCCCAATAGGTATTGAAGCCACACCCTCATCCTCTACCATTTTTTATTGGCATGTCGAGTTTTCTTGTTCATTCTTTGTTTTTTCCCCCCTTTTTGTCTCTGCTTGGGGGTGGGGGTTGTATTCGTAGAAATTCCAATTAAGCTTCGGCCAGCTCAGGAACATTAAGGAGAATGTTGTCAAATTTCAGTTGCTTTGATTTAAAAACCTTAAATGATGTTGTTTTGAATTAGAAGATGGTTATTGTTAATGTTAGGACGGCTACAAAACAACGAGAAGGTGAACTGATCAAACAGAAAAGAATTAGAGAGGGAAAGAGGTTATCTTTATGTCAAATCAAAACTTTTTTTTCAAACAAAAAATAAAAAGCACACTCTAAAAAGTTTTGTCCAACAAACTCGGGCTTGTTTAGTAATGCTTTGTAAAGTCTTTTCTCATTTTAAGCCTATTCTGGAAGATTTGGCATTGTGATTTTCTAGCAAACTGATGATCAAACCCTGAAAAATCACACTCTGAGAGGTCCCAGAGTTGAGGGTAATTTTCTAAAAGAAACAGCGCACACGGTAATTGTAGATATGCTCCCTTCGGGTGGGAGTAACCACATACAAGAGTAACAAGACAGAATTTCTCCCCCTCTTCCACTAGCAACAACACTCCTTAAATAATAATGACTCTCCTAGACACGTACTATCAAACACCAACTACATTACAGTTAACTCTCCTAGACTCGTACTATCAAGCACTCACTTCTAATGACACGTCCCTTTGTTTCGTCCTCCACGAATACAGATGAAGCCCACATTTTTCAGCCTCCACAAAGAGACTTTTTGGCAGTTTTTCTGAGCCTGTCACACTGTTCTTTAATGACAATCCTATCAGATGCTCTGTATTCTTAGATTTAATGAGCTATGACGCACAGACACAGACCCATGATGCACACAAGCACATATTATCTAGGTAAATTTGCTTACAATAATAATCAGCGTGAGAATTCTGAAAAACAAGTAATCAGCTTCTTATCTTCCTACAGGCCAAAGGGCTGGGCTATGCAATTAACACCTCTGAGGAGCTTAAATTTGTCAAAGAGGTCGCTGCAGCCACTGGTGTTGTTCTTGATCCAGTATACAGGTATGCAAAATATTTTGCAATGCGCCATATTTTTTCTCCACATAGATGCTTATTACAGGAGAATCTCAACTCATAAGACAACTTTTTGGCTAGAGAAAAGCTTCATTTCTTAAGAAGAAAACAATGCCTTTTGTCAGATCTTATATGCAATATTGTTGTGGGAGAGTGGTCTTGGTGGTGGTGATGCCCCTGATGCACGTCTCAACTTTCAAGTACTGAAGTAAGGCTAAACATGAAGGAATACTCCAATCAATAAATAGTTCCCCAATATAAGAAGAGAAGTTCCTGCTTCAAAGCTTTGATTAGATGACTGAGCTGTCTTCTTTTTACACCCTAAATCGTTAGCAATTAGTCTATTGGTCAAGGTATGCTTCAAAGGTCCCCCATCCTTCTCTCTCTCCACATTACTGTGTCACGGGGCAATTTTTCTTGAAGTTTCCTTTGCTTTTGTGTTAGGAAAATTCTCCGATTTCCAAGAATAAGTGACAAACGAAAAAGAAAAGGAAAATGAAAAACAAGCAATCACAAGACACAAAAATTTACGTGGTTCACCACTAAGGGCTACATTTATTAAGTTGCAGCGATATTTTCACTATTTTCAAAAAACAGTATAAAGAAGTGTCGGTCATAATACATAATAAAACTCTAAAACAGAAGCAGCTATAAAAGGACACTCAACTGGGTTAAAACACATAAACAAGTCCAAAACATTTTCCAAGGGCCCTCCACTCCATGGACTAAGCCTTAGAAAAAACTCATTTAAACTAGAGTGCTTGTTTCATCGTATCGAGTCGGGTATAAATCGGGTCAGACACAAATCAAGCTCCACATAGCCTAACATTGTGATGGCAGCCAGTATCACAATACTTAGTCTCAGCCCAACACCCTGCTGGCAGCATTACATACCTTCTTCCACCAAGCTCCAACTCAGTGAAAGCGCATGCCTCCTTCATGCATTTAGATTGCATGGTTGGCATGGATAGAAGCTGCCACCGCATGCTACCACCACTACATCGAGTCGAGGGTCTGGCACATGGTAGGATTATTGTTGAAAGGTTCATCTACATGTGAAACCGCCAACCATGCAAGCAAATGGCTGGTGTAATAATATCTAGTCCAGTTACCGAGCATTTCTTTCAGCATAACATGGTCTCTTTTAGGCCTGGGGTAATTGATACTGACACACATAGTGATTAACTAATTACAAATTAGATTGCAACAACTGGGAAAACCATTTCTTGACTGTTTGGATTCTGAATGAAACGAGGTTACTGTTATCCTCGATATTATGTTGTTTTGTTGTTAGTTTGCTTCCCCCTTCTTGTCTAGGTTCATCTGAAGATTTAATAAAAGAGTTAACCTGTGTTAGTTGAGCTGAAGTTTCAACTGATACCTATGTACATATTATTGTTTCTGATGAGAAGATTGTTGATTTGATTGATATTTCATTGTGGGAAAGCATAAGCATAATTGGTTTGAATGATATATTCCCATACCTGGTTGTTTCATTTTAGTGGGAAAGCTGCTTATGGGCTGATGAAAGACATGGCTGAGAATCCTAAGAAGTGGGAAGGGAGAAAGATCCTCTTCATACACACAGGTGGACTCCTAGGGTTGTTTGACAAAGTTGAGCAGATGGCTTCATTTGCAGGGAATTGGCGTCGAATGGATGTCCATGAAGAAGTTCCTCGCAGAGATGGTACTGGAAAAATGTTCTAGAGAAGCAAAACAAACATTTCAAGTGCTTTGTACCTATGCATGTACAATACTCCTATATTTACATTCAGATATAATAGATCTACTATAACGATTCAGATATATATTTGCTTAGCATGCTGCCCATAATTTGTGAGCAGAGAGAGAGAGGGGGGACGATATGTTTTCAAGATTTTGTTCTTTTTTGGATAACTCAGAGGGTAGCTCAACCGGCTGGGAACCATGCTTCATGAAGCGGAACTATTTCGTATATCCCAATTCCCCTCCCCTTGGGATCACTTTCCTTGTTCCTCGTTTGGACTCCTCCATGTTCTGGCTGGTGCTTTTTCATGGTGTCGCTTATTTTTCTATGACTGATACACCAAACACCAAACACCAGCCCCACTCTCGAGCTTGTAGGCCACAAGTTTCACCATCTTTCCGCTCAACTTCATAATTCCAATCTAAGAAGTGTTTTTTTTTTTTTTACACATTCCCATTAAACGTGGGAATATCAGCTTTCACCTATATTCATCTTATCTGCCGCCTTGAACATTGGTTTTTGGTTTTGGTTGGTATTGAGCATCAAACCAGCAAGAATTTTATCTTATACTAATCGATGTAGTGGAAGCTATAGGGTAGAGTTACATATGTGATAACTCCAAAGGATTGTAGAATCTACCAGGAAAATAGGAAAAACTGTCTTAAAGAAAAGTTTATCAAATCAATGACAATGAAAACAAGACCATGTCATCTCTAGCTAGAATTTCTAATCCTAAGATTACTAGAAACTTCTAATCCTTAAGGGATAAGAATTCCTAATTATTAGATATAAAACTTCTAATTCCTTTTGAATAATAACTCTTTAAAACACCCTAAATCAATTAAAACTCATAAAATAAATCATAAACGAACTTAAACTAAAAAAAAACCCCTAATTTTTCTTCTTGTCGCTGCGAATACAATTTTTTTTATTTTTATTTTGCGTCCAATGTTTAAAAATTGGCAATGTATACCCCATTTTTTCATTTAATTTGAAAACAGTTATTGAAATTTGAGGAAGACTCAATAGAACATCTTAAGAATTGCTTTGATAGACAGACGTCATGACTCAATAATTACAATACTTAGACAACTTGTTTTAATCTAAGAATTTTCAAACACAAAAATACTTAAGAGGACCGAAATAGATACAAACAAAAATTTTTAATGAGAGAATTTGATCATTTTGCATCCAAACAAAATTCATTGGGGTAAATATATTTAAGCCCCTGAACTAACACCCGTTTTCAACTTAGCTCCACAAACTGACAGGTGTGACACTTGGATACATCAAATTACAATTTTGTGTCAAAAGAGCTACCCGTTAGTGTCATTTGTTATGTTAGATGGAAAAGTGATCACGTGCCTTATACAACCTTTTTGACCATAAACTTCCTAAATGATGAAGATTTTGATATATTAGTATTTATGAAAAATAATGAGGTGATAAAATGCAATAAAATCTTCGTCATTTAATTTGAAAACAAAAATTGAGATTTGAGAGAATTCTAAGAAAGAGTAATGATACAAGTCACTATTCATGACTACCTTGTGTCTACCAAAAGTGACGTAGCTTTTAAAATTACTAATAGATCAAAAATCAATAATGATCAATCATAAATTCAATGATGATTTTAAAAATCACATCATTTTTTGTTGATACAAGATATACATAGATAGTGATATATATAATTACTCTCCAAGAAAATATATCTTTGGTGTCATTCTCTTACGAGTAATAATACATGTTAACCTCATGTCTATCTTGTGTTCACCAAAATTGATGTGACTTTTAAAATCACCATTAGATCAAAAGTTAATAATTATTTATCATAAATCTAATGATGATTTTAAAAGTCATATAACTTTTAGATGACACAAGATAGATATGGAGATTGACGTATATAATTACTCTTCTCCTACACATCTCTTGTAAGGAATCATAATCTAATTTGGTTTCTATGATTTAATTCCCTATTTGGGTTATAATTATTTTCTTATTGAACTCTTGATTTAACCTAATTGGTCTAGAATTTATTTCTTTACTTAACTTCTTACTTTAATTTAATAGGTTTAGAATTATTTCCTTGATAGATTCCTACTTTTAGCTGGATTCTTTAATCTACCTATATAATGTGCGGTTTCCACAAACTTTAGAATATGTAGAGAGAGGCAAACAAGAGGGCTTTAGTTCTTCAGAGCTTTTTAATAAGGTTAATTATACTCTCTTTTTTTTTTCCTTCAATTATATTTTCTCTTTACTAAGGCAAATTAGTTGAAATCAATAAGTGTGAAATTTATTTTAATTGATAGATTCCAAGTGGTGCATTTTGGGTTTGGCAAAACGGATTGCTCAACCAGGTATTCCATTGGGTTTCATCCTCGTTATTTTTGTAGTGTTGTTTCTCAAAGTTATCCCATGGTTTTGCATGTCATATAAAAGTGAAAAGTGATGTGTTTTGGGGAGTGTTTTTTATTTTTGATTTGAATAAGTATTATAACGTGACATAAAGATGAAAATTATTTTTGTGTTAAGATAAATGTTTTGTATTTTGAATTGTTTGTTAGTACTTTTATTTTGATCACAGAGAGATTTATCAAATACCTTTCCTATATTTTGAATTTTTTTTTCTTAAACTATATGGTAGCTGAAACTTTAACTACACAATTTCAACAGAAGTGAATAACACTCTTTTTAATTTAGGAAAATTTCATAATAACTTTATGGGTAATCACACGATTTTAATTTACTTATTCGATTTTTCAATACTTAACTTTCTCGCGTTTTTCACTTCACTCATTTTTGTCAAAACTGTTAATGTCATGTAAGCAGTTTTGCTGCGTTAGCTTAAAAATATATGTATTTTTTACTTATTAAGAAATGAAAAAAGAAATTGATGGTGACATTAAAGGGGCGGAACTAGAATTTTAGGTTTACACCCATTTGAGGTGGGGGGCACCCCAGTAGTGAGGGTAACTTGTGCGGCTCCCTCAAATAACCCCTTTACTTGGGGGATCCGAATCCTCTCAATTTCAAAGAAAATGAAGAGTATCTATTTAGTTACTTTTGAGTGGCAAAAATGTAATAATTTTTTTTTATTATACTTTTACCACTTAAAAATAATTAAATGGATATTTTCTATTTCTTTTGAAATAGAGATGATCATTTTTCTTACTTGGGATGGTCGCAAGAGCCACCCCTTTGCTTGGGTGACCACGTAAGCCACAATTTCATTGAGGTGATTGCTTGAGCCATTTGTTGGGGTTTTTTTTATATGTTTTTGTTAAGATGTGGCATGTGATGTGGTAAAACTATTTATGACCATTAATCCGTTAATATCATGTAAATAGTTTTGTACGGAGAAATGAAGTGAAAAACTAGAAAAATATAAGGAGATAAAAGTCAAAATAAAAAAAAAAAATGTGAGAGAGCAAATTGTACTCGTACGGGAACTTTAGGCTCCGTTTGGTAATGCTTTTGCATAAACATTAACAAGTAGTTCGAAACACAAATAAATGCTATTATATGGATTCTACAGATCTAATAATTGATTTGAATAAAAAATAGATTGAGATGTGTTAGAAATTTTATCGAGATGGATGTGAGCTGTACTACATAATATAAAATAGCATTTTTTAAACACAAAACACTTTACTTTTATCTTCCAAATCAATTTAAAACATTTTTTCAAACAAAAGGACAAAAACAACCTCAAATTCAAAATATACATAAANCATTAAGAGCATTAGCAGCAGCTTCCCTTAAGCTTTTCTTTAATGTAGGGAACAAAATCATTTTTTAGTTCCCTAGTTAAATGCACTCCACAGCAGCTTCCCTTCATTTTCCCTACATGAATTAAATACTATTTAAATTAAATGCTAGAAGAAAGAGAGAGGAAAGAGAAATTATTTAAATATTGTTTTAAACAAATGGTAGAGGAAAGAGAAAGTTTTTTATATTTTAATAATGCTAAGGGAACCACTTTTGGTTCCCTAGATGAAGGGAACTAAAAGTAGTTCCCTTGGTGTTTCTATAGTTTAGGGAACACTTAGGAAAGTTGCTGCAGAGACTTTTTTGTGTTTTTTTAACAGTTTTTCCTACACTAGAAAATGGAATAGAGTTTAAGGGAAGCTGCTACTAATGCTATAATATCATGTAAATAGTTTTGTACATAGAAATGAAGTGAAAAACTAGAAAAATATAAAGAGATAAAAGTCAAAATAAAAAAAATGTAAGAGAGCAAATTGTACTCGTACGGAAACTTTAGGCTCCGTTTGGTAATGCTTTTTGCCTAAACTTTATGCTTTCTACCAAAAATGCATAAACATTAACAAGCAGCTCGAAACACAAATAAATGCTATTACATAAATTTTACAGATCTAATATTACATAAATTTTACAGATCTAATAATTGATTTGAATAAAAAATAGATTGTGATGTGTTAGAAATTCTATCTAGATGGATGTGAGCTGTACCACATAATATAAAATAGTATTTTTTAAACACAAAACAGTTTACTTTTATCTTCCAAATCAATTTAAAACATTTTTTCAAACAAAAGGACGAAAACAACCTCTAATTCAAAATATACAAAAANTCTTATGACCAAAAAAAAGGCGCCCACAATTTTAAAACCGCCACCTTTATCTAAGAAGTGTGTCTTTTGGCCGCTGGATTTCAAAGGCGTGTAGTTTAAATGGCGCAAAACTTTAGTACAACATTTTCAAAGAGAAACGGAGCAGAAGACGAAGAGGCTTTTTCGAGAGCCACATGTGGTTTCAGACACTTCCTTAGTTCTGGTATTTTTGAGGCTTTTTTAGTTTCTTTGATTTTCAACATATTTTTACTCTGCGTGCGCTTGTTATTGAGATTTTTGTTGATTTCTTATGATTAACATAATAACATTGATTAGGGAGAATCTTCTCTTTTGTACCCATTGAGGCCTCCCTGATAAGGTGTTAGGCTAGTTGATGCCTTGTAGTTTTGTTAGAAATGTTGTAGCTATGATTGTAGCTGTATTTTCTTCTTTGTAAAGATCTGTTTGGTTAATGAAATTACTCATTCATCAAAAAAAAACAAAAAAAACATAATAACATTGATAGCCACTTACCGAGAAAAGAAAATAGGCCAAACCAAAATCTGATTTTTTTTTTCTTTGTAATATATTTTATTTAGTTTTCCACCTCCCAAGTAGAAAAGAAAAGTTCAATTCTGCAAAAAGCGTTGCTCTAAGTTGTGGGATACGAGTATATGCAACTTTCAATGATTCATAATTTCATTTCTTGAGACATGGTTTACAAATTTATGTTGTAGTTAGTTGGTCTACCAGGTCTGATGGATTTCTTGTTTACAAACAACAAAGCATGCTGGGGAATTCTACTGTTGTATGTTCACTGAGTAATGCTATTTCATAGACTGCTATACAACTGAGATGATGTGATTGTAAAGTAAGTCATTAGTTTTCTTTTTAAGTACTGATCCAAGGGCTAATGTTCACTACCACATCATCAAGTTATATAGTAGTCATATAACAGTTTACAAAATAATATTACTCATGTTCATTAGAAAGAATAAGACTAGTATTTGATAAGTGGGTATTGGGGAACCTGCAAAACCCAAATCGTATCTGAAGCTTTTGATAAAGATTATTGGAATTATGGAAGTAACTAGATTATTGGAATTATGGAAGTAACTACCGAAATAAGAGAATCTCCCTCTCTATTTTTATTTATTTTTAGAATAATTGTGTACTTCATTCAAAGTCAAGAAGATAGAGCTTGTGGCTCTAAAAATAAAACGTCATAGATACAACCACGAATCTCTTCTATCCAAACATTATCCATGAATCTATTGCTTTGGCTAGCCTGTGCGCAACATAATTAGCCTCTTTTTTGGTATGACAAACTTGCCAGCTTCGCAGCCTATTTAAGACACATCTTGTATCCTCCACGAATTGCCAAAATCAACTCCAGTTCTGTTCTCTAGCATTCGCAACATTCACTACTTGAAGCGTATCACCCTCCAAAATAATTTGTTGTAATCCCAAATCACGACTAAACTCCATAGCATTCAAAGCAGGAAATGCTTCCGCAAACATAGATTCTAACATCATAGGAAAAGTTGTGCTTTTGGCTGCAATTGCCCAACCCTCATGGTCCTGCACAATAATACTAGCACCTAAACGCTTGGTTATAGAATTGAGTGCGACATCCCAATTGACCTTAAGGACTCCCTGTGGTGGATTTTTCCACTTGCTTTGTACCTCCTCCACATTAATATGCAATTGCTCTCCTTCCTTTCCATTTGCCTTCTTGTATTCCTCAAGGAAATCTAAAGCCCCTGGGATACCTTGGTTTGGATGAAGATAATCGCCCTTATGAACTACTGTATTTCCTAAACCAAATTTTCCTTACTATCACCGCATAGAGTTCAAATCCTCATTGTTGCATCTTTCTAATATCTCCTCCATAACATGTAATAATACAGACCCTCCCTCACTTTTTTGAATTTTTTTCCTACGCCCCCCATACATCCCTAGCAGAAGAGCAACTCCATAGAATATGCTCAACACTTTCCCCCTCCAAACTATAAATAGGGCATAAAGAATCCTTCTTTAGAATATTCTCTTTGGTTGGGAGAAGATCATTGCACACCCTCCATACAAACATTTTTACTGCATTAGGTACCTTCGATTCTATATTGGTTTCCATAGCTTACCAAACCCTGAGGGTTGGGAACCATCCCCTCGTTGCATGTATTTTCTTTCTTTCTTCATATTATAAGCGCTTTGCACAGAGCACTCACCATTGGAAGTACCTCTCCATGTCAACACATCTTGTTGTTTGTATTTGCTTAATGGTAATTGACAAATGATATCAGCCTCATCTCCCTGAAAAATATCTTTTATCAATGCTATTCCACCATTTGGTATCTTGATCTATGAGTTCTAGCCCTCGAGCATCTTCCTCGAGCATTCTCCTCAATGATTGGATTGAATACGTACTCGGAATTGCACCTACCTGTTGCTCTATATTTTAACTTCCCTCCCATCCCCTATTCTTCATATAAGACCATCTTTGAGCAAGTTGCACTATGATAGGATACCTCTCCAAGCGAAGGAAAGTCTTCTACCCAATGTCGCCTCCAGAATAGTTCCTCTTGGATAGTATTTTGCCTTAATAATCATTGCTGCCAAACTGTCTGGGTTATGTAATAGCCTCCAACATTGTTTTGCAAATAATGCTTTATTGAAGCTCACTAAATCTTTGAATGAACCCATACCTCCCTGTGCCTTTGAATACTCCATCTTCTCCCAACTCATCCAATGTATCTTTGTTACTTTTTCCTAGTGTCCCCACCAAAACTTATGTATCATTGAATTTATGTCGTTACACAATTCTTTTGGTAGGAGGAAAAGCTCATGCTATAGGTGGGGATTGCTTGGACTACAACTTTTAATAAGATCTCCTTCCCAGCTTGAGATAGGAACTTCGTTTTCTAGTCATGCAACCGCTTCCACACTCTGTATTCGATACTCTTGAATGCTTGAGTTCTAGATTTGCCAACTAGTGCTAGTAACCCCAAATACTTATCATATCTTTGTGTAGCGGGGATCCCCAAAACTTGAAGCATTTGATTCTTGACCTCCTGGCTTGTAATTCCTGCTAAAAAATATTGAAGTTTTCTTCTTATTTAATTTTTATCCAAATGCCTTTTCATAAATCTCCAACAACCTTGTCAACCCTCACCACTCCAAAGAATTTGCTTTGCCAACTAGTGCTTATCATATCTTTGTGTAGCGGGGATCCCCGAAATTTGAAGCATTTGATTCCTGACATCCTGGCTTGTAATTCCTGCTAAAAAATATCGAAGTTTTCTTCTTATTTAATTTTTATCCAAATGCCTTTTCATAAATCTCCAACAACCTTGTCAACCCTCACCACTCCAAAGAATTTTGCTTTGTCAAACAATTAACTATCATCAGCAAAAAAATAAATGATTTAGACGTGGACCTTTTTGGAGTTGGAACACTAGCTAAGATCCCCGTTCTTTTTGCATGGTGAAGAAGAGAAATCAAAGCCTCTGCACAAAGGATAAAAAAGTAAGGGGATAAAGGGTCCCCTTGCCTTATTCCTCTAGTAGGCCGTATTCTGCCAATTGGTTGCCCATTAATTAATACTGATGGGCAACCTTTTAGTCTATTTGCTAAAACCTTTGAAGCAATCTTATACAAAACGTTATAAAGACTGATGGGCCTAAATTAATATCACCATCTAACTGACTAGAGTTTGAAAAACTAAGGACGATATTACATACCTCCTCCCCAATTATTGCCCAATTTTGATGGTGAAAGCTTGCT
Organism: Betula pendula; assembly: GCA_900184695.1. NCBI lineage: Eukaryota > Viridiplantae > Streptophyta > Magnoliopsida > Fagales > Betulaceae > Betula > Betula pendula. Next base: position 180,405 of record FXXK01000958.1, on the reverse strand, counting down.
GGAAATCCATTTGGACCTAGAGTTTTGAGAGGACCCATTTGATTTAGGGCACTGCTAATCTCCACCGTTGTGAATTCTTTTATTAGCTGTTCATTCATCTCTATTGTAAACCTCCTAGGCATTGCATCTAAGCACTCCTCCAATCCCCTTGACACCTCAGAAGTAAAAAGCTTATGGTAATATTTTATAAACACATGCCCAATCTCATCTTATGAATTACAAAGAAACCCATCATCGTCCAAGATTCTATTGATATGATTTGTTCGTCTCCTCTGATTGGCACATGCATGGAAATATTGTGTGTTTTTGTCTTACTAAGAAATAAGAGAATCATTTTAAATTTTATGATCAGATAATGGTAATAGTTTTGTTTTTATACCTGCTAAGCTTCTTTATACGTTTCAAACAACAATAGTAGCAAGTAAGAACCCTCAAAACTAGCCTTAATCTACACGTTAACCTATAACTACTTCTATTTGAACTACTGAAATACTAAACACGTGAAGTATTGAACAACTGAAAAATGAAACTACCTAAATATTCATTAATTTATCTCATCATACATCATTTGTATTTAATGAGATTTTCAAGTTTTAAAGGGAGGTATTGACTATGTAGCTTAGTTGGTGCTTGGAATGGGAATGGTTTAATATAAATGGAGACAGTGGCAGAGTCAAGATTTTGGTTCACAAGGGAAAAAATGAAAAGATAAGAGTTTAAAAAAAAAAATTAAAAATATTAAAGTATATAACAAATAAAATAAATTAGCAATTTAGCAGAATTTAATTATCATTTAAATCACATAAATTTGACTTGTAATTTATTTTTTTCACGCGTAGTGGTAATTTATTCAATTGTCCTCGACGACTTTCATATTTTGAAATCGTTACATGATATCTTCATTGCTGATAGTTTTGTATATATCATTCTCGATATACGTAATCAAAGAATCATTCATTCACTAATCTCCCATTCGGTTGCATAGTCAATTTTTTACAATATTCATTACTAAAAAAGCTCTTTCAATTGTAGTTGTTGCAACCGGCGGAATCAATGCCAATGTCACTAATGAATAAATTAATAGATACATAATATCCTTTTTCATCTCTACATTCTTTTTAGCAAGTTTTCCAATTCCTTTGAGTGTTGCAAATTCTTCAATAGAATGCATGTGAGTGATGTATGTTTCAAGCTGATTATCCAAAATGATAAGTTGAATTGCGGAAAAATTATTTGGATAAAACGGAGCAAACCGAATTAATTTCTCTTTGTTAAAAGCAGCAAGTGAGTCATCTTTTAGAATTCACCTCATCAAAAATAATGTTAAGTTCTTCGAGTTGCATATCTATAACAATATAATAAAGCTCTACATGGTAATGATGTGAATTTTTCATGCTTTGAGCTTTTCTTTGTGACCGCGGTTGGTATAGACCATTGAATTTAAGATTTGATGTGAATTTAAGATTCGATGGTAAAAAAAAATTTCATGCTTGGAGCCTTATGATTAACCAAGCCCAATCTAGTGATCAATTGATCATGCAGTTAATTGACAAGTACACTTCCGCCATCCCAATTTACTCGTCATTCACTAGATTGGGTTTGGTTAATTATAAGACTCCAAGCATGAAAAATTTAAGATTCCGTTGAAATGCTTGTAATAAGATTTCATGGTTTGAGTTTTTAGGTGAGCAAGGGGTTCATTTACCCCCTCTCACCCCCTGGCTCTGCCATTGAAGGGAGGTCTTGGTTTGAAGTGGTGCCTTGAAAGGATTTAATTGAAAAGGGAACTGGCATACTTTTGTCAATAACTTTTTATAATTCTAGTTGAAAAAAGCTACCTTAGAAGGAATTTTTGCTCTCCACGTGGCCTTACGATCCTCAATGCCTTGTAACAAGAGCCAGAAAAGATAATAAATATTCCAAGTTGAGTCTCATTGTAGTTTGTGTTCCCTACTCTGTTAACATGAATCTCTAAAAGACATGGAGTAAAGCTACTATAATTCTATTTCAAATTTTGGGCTTCAATGAAGTTCACCTTCTGACCAGCCAATGTAATTGGCCTATGTTCTTTAGCTATGGCAAATAAATCTGGAGAAATTGGTTGGAAGGTTGATAACCAAGCTGCAGGCTATGCCTAAGAGATATTCTTTTCTCCTATCTCTCACCTTAAAGACCGGAAATACCTAAATTTGCCCCAGGAAATCTTAATGGCGGTCTAGATAATAAGTCCATAAGACCAACTGCCAAAGTAGAGAAATCCACCTCTGCCCGTACCACCGACCTACCAACCACCTCAACAAGCTTCCTATTCCATAGCATACCTCCACAACCACTTACTTGACAAGGCATTTTTGAGAGAACCAAGTCTCTTGATGCCTGAATCACATACTAGGAGGAAATAAATCGGTTAGTTCTTTGGTCCACAACTCATTTAGAGAGAGAAATGGTAATGAAATGTGAAAATGCAGGGATACTCAATTTGTAAGTAAATGGACAAGCTACTTGACCACTTTGTATGATTAAGAATAAAAACCTGAACATTACATTTGATGATTTGTTTTAGCTCTATATAATATTGTTCGTACTTATATATAAAAAAAATTGTATGCTTCGTATGACATGTACACATGCGCACGCATATATGTGATAGTTGGTTACACTTTATCTGCTCGTGGTTTCTGTGTTTTATTTGCCAATCTCTACTATGAAAAGTTATACTTTATCCATTTGAGTCGCATCTTTTATTATTTTTCAGTCCAATTGTTAAAATTGGTATGTATAAATCCGGGGTTTCAAGCCCATAAAAAAAATAGTAACCTCATTAAAATTTGAATACATAAACCCTTGAACCAAAAGCAAATGCAACTAGACCTCAAGTGACTCTAGTGTGACTTTTTAATTCATAGGTTGGCAATTCAAACTTTACCTAGGCCAAGTGAATAAAGTACGATTTCCCCTATATAAGAACAAAGTTTCAAACCTATCCTTGGATAATTGGGTGCTAGTTGTATAATTTGTTTTCCAGTTTCTTTAATTCTATATGCTTATTTTTCATCCTCTTTTGCTTTTTTAACTCTGTGGATATGTGTTTGGGTGGGTTAATTTTTTATAACCTGCTTACCATTGGTCAAAATTTCCTGACTGAAAGTAGAAGGCTGGGTTCTGATGATGTCCATGTAATTGTTCATCTTGTAGTTTTTGTCAGATAAGGCGAATAATTTGGTGAAATAGTGGTTAAATCTGCAAACAATAGAAGAAAAAAAACGCATAGTGTGAGAGCTAGTGTGGAAATGTTATTGCAGAGCTCTATCCCAAGTTCAGTTGAAGCAGCTTTATCCTTTACCTCTGATCATGGAAAACGAGACTTAACATTTGAGTGGGTAAATGCTGAAACCAGGCAATGTTGTATAATCTGTAACGAACTCTCTCAGGATGGTTCAGAGCTATTGACTGCCAGCACAACGTTTGAAACTTCTGGATCAAGTTACATTTGCAAGCGAAGGAAGCTCCTGAAAAATTCTGTGCTTATTTTTCCTCTTGAGGGGGAAGTTAATGAAGTACCTGTATTTCCAGCTAAAAATAGTCCTTCAGACATTCAAGTTGAGGATACAATTGATGATGGGACTGGTGCTCCTTCTCTCTCTGCAGAGAAATCAGTTTTAGAGTTTAATGGTGGTAATGCTTCTGTCCTCAATTCACACAAGTTTAGCAAGAGTCCTTTTCCTTGCTCAGAAGTTAAATTCTCTATTAAACCAGACGTGAATACTAAATCAAAGTCTGTTAGCTTTGTTAAGGATCTTAGATCTGACTGTTCTTTACGGGAACCAGATATACAAGTTGGTTCTGTTATCAAAACTAATGAGGCTAATCACATTACAGAGAGCCTTAATCATGATATTCAAGGTTCTGAGGTTTCAAATGAAGAACTCTTTCTCAAAGACCTATGCATTTCTGTAGTAAGAAGTAATGGATTGCTTGAACGTGTTTGCCCGAAAAGAAGTTGTGCTTCTACAGATGTTCTGGGAATTGGTAGTGATAGAGGCTATACCCAGTCTTGTAAGCAATGCAGTCTTTCAGAAAATATATTGAATATGTTGCTTTGTGATCAATGTGAGGAAGCATTCCATGTATCTTGCTGCAAACCTAGGCTGAGAATGTTGCCGATTGATGAGTGGTTTTGTCATTCTTGTTCAAAAATGAACTGCAATCCATCAAATAAGAATTTGTTTTCAAAATCATGTATTACTCGGAGTTATACCGCATCGAGATTTGGATTGGGTCCAATAGCACATATGTTGAAACACGCCAAGTCTTATACATCTAACGTTCGGATTGGCGAAGATTTTCAGGCGAAAGTTCCTGACTGGTGTGATCAAATTTCCAAGTATGTCATGTTGGTAACTGGTAGTGGTCGTCTTTAAATTCTTGGTTGTTGAAGATCCGTGTTGTTGTTGTTTTTAATTTAGTTTATTCTAGTTTCATGTGTTTCCTTAATGAACCTCATCTTCTTTTAAGTGCAATTTTAAATTTCAAAGCAGGATTGTTATAATTAATCTGATGATTCAATGTAGACTTCACTCATCTAATGTCTTTTTTTTTGCTTTTTTTATTTGAATACTTTTGCTTGACTTCATCTTTTCATATGTAACCAGGTGGTACTAACTTGTGTGATTATGCTACCATATGGATTTTCATCAACTCTAATTCTTGTTTTATTTTGTATTTTCATTTCTTTTATTGGTGTTGCAGATGTTGTAATATTGTAGCTTCTTTAAGTAATAACTCACTCTGAGTTTTGTGCTGTATTCCCATTGACATATGTTTGTCAATTGCTTGAAGTTCAGTGTCCTTTTGCACGAGCCAATTCCAGGGACTGATTTCTTCTTGGAATGCTTGAGGTCCTTTGCTTTTTAAAATTTTCATTAGCATTGCTACAATGCATTTAATTTAGAGATTAATTGAGAAGAGGAAGAACTATAAAAAAAATGCTCTCAAGTTCATTAATTATAAAAAAAATTGAGTGAACTCCCAGATTGTGTTAATAAAAGTGAGAGAATCATGAGTCATCTCTAATTCACTAAGAAGAAGAATGCAGCGAACTTCAGTAGCTGATGACCTTAGATTATTGTATTTGAAGACAGGTTGTTGGGTGGTCTGGGAAGCTTTTCGTTTGACCTATAATGGTTATCTCACGTAGTTCTATCTGTTTAACACTTCAGGCACCAATAATGTTTGTACTGTTGCGTATATAGAGCTCATAATGGATCGGGTTCTTTTTATTCTGTAGTTGGTTGAATTTTTGTTAGTATTAGTTGTTAGTCTAGGAACACTGTAAATAGAGGTTATTGCATGTGCTATTTCCACTGTTTATCCTATAAGCATAAGAGACTTTTACTATTAGTATTATTAAAATTTTGATGTTAAACAAAAACAAGCAATTGACCAAGGTTAACCAAGGCTTTTTTTTTCCTTGAAGTAATCCCTCTTCCACATAGTGAAGAGATCTCATGTTTATCTTTAATGTGCCACTACAAAACCAATACTCTAGCTGTGTGACAAATGCTATGTGTTTGTGAAATGCCCCCACTACATTTTTGAAAAAGAAGGCTGACTCCTCTCTTATAGCTGATTGCTTCTACCTGTATACATGTTGAGCGGAAGGAATTATCCTTTGAGTTTAACAATAAGAGTAGGACAGTCATATCCATAGAGGTATCTTTACCAAAAATGTTGTTATTGCTTAGTGGGTTTTAGAGTTACTTTGGTAACTATGCCAATTTGCTTCTTTTTTCGTGGGTTATAAATTATAACTACCGGTGAAGATAATTTTAGCACTTTTTTTCTGGTTCATCCATGGGAGGGTTGCCTTGGTAGAATTTTATGGATGTTGGATTATATGTTTGGCATCACACGAGAATTTGAATCATGTAGGCCATCCCTGTCATCTTACTTATGCTTGGCGTGTACTTATCCAGCATCAATCATGTAAATAGGGAATTATATATAAGCTATAATATGCAGAAAATTACAAAGTCTCTGAAAGTCCAGATTTATTAACAAAAGATACCGTTCTCAAAAGTTTCTTAATTTAATAGAAACTGTTATAGGAACCGAATTTTTGCAATTCTTTATCCACATTTACTTCGATTTTAAGTGTCCATTTGTGGAGTCTTCAATTTTACTGTGTTTGTGTGTGATTGAGTTTGAGTCAGCGTTTGTGTGGGAATAATGTACAATGGGACAATGGCCTATTAAGATTGATGGGTCCTCCAACCTTTTAAATCAATTGGTGGGATTATTCATAGATTAAAATTGTTTAAACACATCTAAATCAATATAAGGTTGGATATCTTTTAAATTTTTCTTAGATTAATGAACCAATGTAGTTTAAATTTTCCTTTATATTTGACTGGTCCAATGATGTGAATGAGTGAAAAGAGAATGTTCATTTTTTTTTTTTCAAATGAAAAAACTGGATACCTAAGTTGTTAGTTGAAATGTAATATTTGATTTAAAATCAGATGAGGCCCCGATTGAGTGCCACAGTGTTATTGATTACTTATGTATGTATACGTTTTTACCAATATTCTTTCTTGTCCATCTCTCTTTTTATCATTTGCTAAACACATGCCATGCTACAATTTACATCAACAAATGTTTTTAGAATTTATGTGCTCATATATCTTCCTATTTCAACTTTTTTACTTTTTGTGCAGTGATGTCAATTGCATTGGTGAACCTTCCAAAATGGATCCAGCAGAAACAATTGACATACATGTAAGCAATCTTTGCTGCAACCTAGAAATTATTTTTCAAAATAACTAGATTTTTTTTTTTTTAAAAAAAAAAGGTTTAGACTTGTATCTTACACTGCTAGAACTATCTATGGTTTTATTATAAATTTAGTTTGATTAAGGTAATAGGTAATAATTTAGAAAGATAATGGGATGAAAGAAAAATTATGGCTCTGTTTGTTAATGTGTTTTGGGGGGTGTTTTTCGTTTTTTGTTTGAAAAAGTATTATGATATGACATAAATGTGAAAACTGTTTTTGTGTTTTTAGGAATGTTTTGTGTTTGAGTTGTTTGTTAATATTTTTGTTTAGACAGAGTTTTCTTCCAAACTAGGTTGGAGGAATTTCTTTCAACCTTGTCTATAAAAATGACATGTGTCCCTTTGCATGTGAGAAGTACATGCTTTTTTTAATTGTAAGGATAAAGTTGGAAGAAATTTATAAAAAATGCATGTGCTTTTTTCAACTTTATCCTTGCAATTAAAAAAAACATGTGCTTCGCAAATGCAAAAAGACACATGTCATTTTTATAGACGAGGTTGAAGGAAATTCTTCCAACCCAGTTTGGAGGAAAACTCTGTCCTTTTTGTTTTGAGAAGAGAACAAAAGATAGAAAACAAGAATTTTAACAAACGGAGCCATAATGTCTTTCCACCTTTCTTTTCTTGTTCTATTTTTCATTTTTTCTTAGGCTCCATTTGTTTTGAGGCAAAACATTGTGTAATATAAAACATTTTTAGCTGAAAACATTTTTAGAAAAACTATTGATTTTTCGGTGTTTGATTGTCTCCCATAAAATGTTTTTGGGTCGTACTGAAAAATGTGAAATTATTAAAATCAAAACTCTCAAGCAAAACTGGCTTAAATAGTCTTAAAGCCATCTCATCCTCACCCATACATCATCCACTCCATGAAACCATGTTTTTCTCAAGTATTTCATCAACCATTTTTAAAGCATATCCGATTTCCTCGCATTTTGCAAACATGTCAATTATGAAGTTCCCCACAAACACATAAGAGAGCAGCCAAGGCAATAACATTTGTCATCATAGTTTATATATTCTTTTAGTCTTCTTTATAGTAAATCATTTTATGCTGCATAACTCCCAACATAATCTCAAAATTATAAAGAGAGAAAAGGAAAATAACTCGATAGCACCCCACTCGTCAGCCACATGATCAGATCTCTCAGAGGCTAATGATTCAAACTCAAACTCAAACTCAACATTTAGAACAACCAAAATGTACCGTTAATCACTTAATAGAACATTCAAAGTTCAACCGGAAATGAATCACATGGGCCTTGCAGACGTACTTGTACTCGCTCTCTTTCTCAACATCTTTGAAGATTTTCAATCAATCTTTGTTTGCTGCAACATTGAAAGAGTATAAGTGAGTTGCTATCGAGAGGGGGGGGGGGGGTGTGCGTTTATGCTGGGTTGGAGAGGTGGCTCTGGTAGGGGCTATGCTGGTTGGGGTTGATGCTGGCATGAGAAGGGGGGTCGTGTTTGGGGTGTGCCATGGTTGTTGATATGTAGAATAGATTGGGAAAGCCGGACAATAGCACCTGAAATTGGGTATGAGGACACTCATTGGGTGATGTGTGCTGTAATGTTCACTGAATTATGCACCTTTTTGAGAAAACATAACCTAAAGCATAATTGGATGCTGTGTATATCATATAATTGTGAGCGTTCCCATTCTTTAGTACCTAAGTTACTACCTAAGAGTGCTCTCTCTCTCTCTCTCTCTCACTAATTGTTTCCAAATTAGTTTGATTATTCGGACATATTTATGCCTTTTGGTATTTGATATTAATCTTTGCTTTTAAACTAAGTATTAGCATAACATATATTTCAATATAAATTATTACATATATAAAAGGGTGTACCATTGCCATATCATATTTTAGATTTTCAAGAACTAACTTGTTCTTTTTTGGCTGCTTTTTTAATTTATTTGTTGTGCCTAATTTCTCTTGGGGCGAAGGATAGGATAAAATGTATTGGAGGCTAATCCAAGATTGGAAGTTTTAGGTTAACTCATTTCATTTGGCTTTGAGAGGGGATATTGGTGCTAGTTCCTTATAAAAAAAAAATTCCTTTAGAAGAATATACATTGTATAAAGGTGTATGAAAATTTATTTTGTTTGTTTGGACAACTGTTGCAAGATTTTGATGATGGAGAATATTATAAAAAGGAAAATAATCGTGGTTTGTGAGTGTTACATAGTGTAATACATTGTAAAGTGTTTAATAAAATCTCCTATATACAATCCTTTGAAGAAAAGCTTAGGAGGCTTCTCACTAGCTTATCCCTGACAAATGTGAAAACCAACACGTGTGGAAGAGACTTGTTTTCCCTTAAGAAAGCCTTGGTGGTCATAGGTGGTCTTCCAAAAGTAAGTCCCACTATTACAAATAAATGTATTTGTAAATCCCGTCTGTCTAGGACCATTGGATACGAAACTCCCAAATGATCATAGCCATTTGTTTTATTATATAGTTATGTGTATATATAGGAGAATGATCATTTGTCCTAAACCATTCATAGCTTGTAAGCATCTTTATCTAATAGATATCCATTTCCCAAAAATTTTGTGTGTGCTTTGATTGTTTCAAAGTTCTTTCTACCTTTCAAGAGTGTCAATTGACGTAGTTGTGTTTTGAGGCATAGTGGGAGCTGTCTTGGCCTGGAAGTTCTAGATTTTGACAATGTGCAAATTTGTCTTGAGATAGTTGATCATCTATGACTTTATTGTTCTATGGCAAAGGAACTATGATTGCTAGTGTTTTCCCTTTGTGGGGTTCAATGAATTATGACAACAAAGACTGTTGAGTTGCTTGCCCATTGAAAAGGGAATTTTAGTTGGCATGAGAATAGTAAAGTTTATAATATTACTTAAATATTTCTTATGTGGAGAAACTAGAGTGAAAGGAATAGTCTGATGTTCAATGGTATTGGGCTCACTTAGAAAATCCTTTTTCTTGAGATAATTTATGATCAGATGTATCTAAGGCACTGTCATTTGTTCTTTTTCAGATTTCTTGACTTTTTGAATTTTAGATTGTAACTTTTAGGGGAAAATTTTGTTTATACCCACTGTACTTGGGTATTCTACATTTCTTTATTAAATTTATTTCTATTAGAAAGTTTGGAGAACAAGTAACACATTTAATACTTTTTAAAATTATCTTTTGTGATATGTATTTTTAACAAATTTGAGTTTTCATTGTCCTTAATTTTTATATTATTCTTGTTAGGCGAGCTTTTCTGTCAAGTTTCCCAAGCCGAAATCTATAAGTAATTGGCTTCAATGTTGTGAAGTCTTATATGATGACTCAAGGGAATGTGTTAAAGGAACTATATGTGGAAAGTGGCGCAGGTAAAACGATAAGATTTATTCTTGTTGCATCTCTCCTAATTAATTTAGGGTACTTTTTGGTATGCGGAATAGAACATCTAATGTGTGGAATAGCTATTTTGGTCATTGGGATTAGCTATCCTTGTCTTTAGGGAACATAAATTCTTAACTTGAGTGATGTGAATACTATTCCTGATACGTAGGAAAGCTTAAATTGGTTAGACAAAACTAATGTATTTATAAATCTTATGAAATATTATAAATAAATTGTAAATGAAAATAAAAATAATCGATTTAAATAAATTGTAAATGAAATCTCATTTTTCACAAACAACACAACTGATAAGCAACTACAACTTTGGGATGTTCCGCACAACTAGTAGCCCACTAGATTGCTGTTCTCCCACCTAGCAATCTCGCTTCTCAGAGGTCCTTCATTTTCTCCGGTTGCCTAGCTTTGTCCTCACCAGGTTTTCTTTTATACTTTCAAATCTTCCTCTCTCTACTTAAGTTTGGCCTTTACCCTTCAAGATGACGAGATTTGCTCAGATGGATGAAAGAAATATGTGCCATGTTTGGTAAAATGTTTGGAAAGTCTTTTCTCTTTTCAAACATTGAAACATACTTTAAAAAAAATAGTTACCAAATGAAACACTTTTGAAAAGAATAAACATAAAACATTTTTTTAAAAGAAAAACACAAAACACTTTCTAAAAAACTTCTCACACCTTTTTATAGGAATATTTTGAGAAACAATGCTTATTTTTTCAGAAAGGTGGTTGCACAACCACCCTTAATAGAAGAGAGGGGGTGGCCGTTTGACCGTATTTTACAAATTCAACCTTAAATGGGTTGAAAATCCATTTTATTAAACTCATTGACAAATTCCCACCTGATTGTAGGCCTTGGCCCAAAGATTTTACATCCCTATCAGGTAATCACAAGTTGGGGTATCTAGTCTAGATGCGAAATTTTATTGAATTATTTTCCAAGCACATTATTGTTTGTAATTTGTAGTGTGATATCTTGGATTGAATTGAGTTGTGCTTCCTTGGATCATAATAAATGAAATCAAAGGCAGTGTTGTCATTTGGCACGAGGAACTGCAATGTAATATTTCTTGCAAGGACAACAAGGATTTGAATGAGGGAGATTGTGATACTTTAGATTAGATTGGATTGTGAAGGCATTTGTATGATCATGTGCTAAGTCTCACATGGATTATGTACTAGGTGGAATTGGACTATGTAAGTGATTAAAGGGAGCTTCAATTGTGACTAGCCTTTTTGAGCTATTGCGTAAATGTGGCTAACTCTTTCATGGGTCGTGATATGTAATGTCTAGTTATCTATTGTGTAAAATTTTTCTTTTCTTTGTATGTTGCTTTGTCATCCTATGTAATCATGCATGTTTAGGATCTCTCTCTCTTACGCGATCTGCTAAATAGTCTCTGCATCCTTGTCATAGTCTAGATTACTTTAGGGGTAACTTTTAGTGAGATTTGATGTTACAGGGCTCCATTTGCCGAAGTCCAAACTAATGATTGGGATTGTTCCTGTGCTGTTCTTTGGGACCCAGCCCATGCTGATTGTGCTGTTCCTCAGGTAATAACATATACCTTTCATTCCTGCTCACTTTCACAAACTTTCCTAGATTTCCTTGTTATTTAGATCATTATACTTGGAAAGTGTCATTTTGCATGGTATGTAGTAGAAGTGCAGGGAACTTACTTCTAAGTGAAACTAAATATATTGCAAGGTATTTTAGGCTCCAGCATTAGTTTGTTTCTATTCTAGCTCAATAGTTGCTGTACATTTATGTTGCATCATGATCTGAGCAATATCTTCCATTGACTAGTAACAGTTTTCGTGGATAGTGTTCTTAGTAGTCCTGGCATGTGAAGATTTAAATACGAGTAGTTTGTCACATTTGTTAAGACGCCAGTGATGTTAATTACCTAAGCATATTCTCAAGGTTCATTGTTCAGCCAATAGATATGCTTACTGCGCATCACATTCTTGTAGTCTATTTTCCATTCATGTTCATTTTGATTTAATATTTTCAGATATTCCACCTTAAGCTTTGATAACAACTGTTTAAAAGTTTTATCGAGTCAAGGCAGAGTTTTTGCAAGTCTCATTAGTTAGCCAAATTTCAGAAGTATCACTGATTCACCAACAATTTCTCACCTCAAATTTATTTGCATTTGCATAAGTCTATGTGCATCTCTTCTAAAACCTGGGTCTTTAAATCTCTGAAGCCTCTCGTTTCATGAATTTTAGATTCCTTTTAGGAATCACATTTTTTAAGTAAATATTCTGTAGGACTGTTGTGTTCTTAAAAGGTTCATTCCTCCTTAGACTGTTCTTCTCTCTGCCACAACCAGAACTCTATCAGGGTGAGTCTCAGATGTGATTGGTCCCTTTACTTTGATGATCTCATAAGCAATGTTCAATATAAATGTCTCCATATGAAATCAAATCAGAGCATAATAAAATAAGCTTCAAAATAGTTGCATTATCATTTTGACATGACAAAGTGCTTTAGCATAGTACAGTTGATTTACATACACTCCGACATTAAAAGGATACATCGAGGTTTATAAAACATCATGGCCAGTTTTACATCATGTTATAACTTCAAAGGATGCAAAAACAATTCAAGTTTTCTCTTTGCTTAGTGCATTCTTTAACAAAAAGCCTAGCTAGCTTGGCAACTCTCAGCTCCACACTAGTCTCCACACTCCCACCTTCACTCATTCTGAAACAGCAATACTGAAAGGGTGAGCTTATGCAACTCAGTAAGCACCAAACCCACGGCCTATAAGACAACAGAAGGATTTACATGATATAAATGGTAAACGAGGCAAATTCAAGTGTAGGATAAGTTTACAAGTTCATAATGTCATTACAGAATTCAGAGCCGATTATAATATGATAGCTTGTACATACTAGATACTTGGAAAAGTCCACATATCCTTACCAATATCTGAGATGATGATCAAATTCCCATTAACAATTTTTTAAGTGGATCCAAATATATCATTGGCCAGAGGTCCAAACAAATCCTTACCAGTAGTTAAGATGATACCAAAATCCTCATTGCTATTTCAAATAGGGCCAGAAATCTTACTGGTAATCCGAATGAGCCAAATCAATTTCCCTAGATGATTATGTTCCAAAGGTCATATAAGCATTCAAAGTCATTTTTTTTAGTTAAATGATTTATAGAAACTGTGCTCTTTGCCAACACAAGCAAAGTTCTAATGAACATGTCCAAGCATGGATTCAAAGCCAAGGAAAACCAAATTACCAAACCTGATTAATAGGATCAATCTCATATCTTAAATATTATGCTTAACTAACAACCTGAGCAACATAAAGAAAAGCAATCAAATCTATATCCAATGGTTAGAACTGAGCAACATGGGTTTCAGGCTTAAAGATCAAGAGCTTGACAAGCTATAGCTACTGCTTGAGGAATGGAAGGAACTGAATTTTTCCAAGGGAGAGAAAAACCACCTAATAGAGGCAATTGAATTTGGCCAGAGAAAAGAAAAATGATGGTGATGCTGCTTGCCTCAACCAGAAACCCAAATTAGGTTATCTTGCTGTACCTAGCTCCCATCTCTAACACTGCCTCACCCAGGTATGCAGCTCTAAGGGGAATGTTCCCAATCTGTTCGAGGAGGTTAAGCATGTGAAGAGGTGGGGTGAGGCCGTGGGGACTTTGGGTAATCACAAATTGACGCCTGGCTACCTAAACTACACTCAGGCCCTCAGCTTACAGAAATTCTATGTGTGCTTTTCTACATGAAATATTATTGAGTGGCCAGCTAGTTAATGCATCTCATGTAAATAAGGAAATATCCTCCACTTGTATTAAATCCTGAAATTCAAATTCCCAAAGAATAAAAAGTTGGATTTCACCTCGAATAACAAAATCCGAAGTTTAGACAGCAAAGCAAAGTCTGAGCTTTTAATTCTAGGGGCATATGCACAATCTGTAGATCTCATTAAATTCTTTTACACCCACTTGATAGGAAAACATCGAAGGCAGGCAAAAATTTTAAGCAAACTGGGTGTTCAACCAATACCTTTTTTAGAGTAGCCACCAAACAGCTCAAGACCTTAGAAATATTTCAGGCTTTAAGTTTTACTGACCCTGGGGTCTCTCTCTCTCACACACACACACATAAAACCATATGATTATATTTTGACATAGCCCTCTTCCTTTCCAGGAACTAGAAACAGAACAGGTTCTACTGCATTTAAAGTCTATAGAGAAGGTATGAAATCCCAGCTTTCTTGGTCCTAATTTTCCTTCTGGTGGAATTTTCTGCATAGAGGTAGTCTGGATGTCTTTTGTGTTTGTATTTATGACAATTTCCAGATGGAATTTTATCTCATTTGGCTCACCTTTTTGATGAATTGTTTCTTTGGATTTCCAATTTTATATATAGATGGGATTCTATTGCCCTGATGTGTAGATTGTATCCAGCTATAAAACATGTAAGTAGGTGTTCTTTGACAAACTTACCAATTAAAATTTAGAGAGACACAAACCAAACAAATTCAATCAACAAAAATCCAAAATAAGTGCAGAAAACAAAAGATAATGTGCAGGGATTTTTGTTAACAAAGTGGATAACTTTTGAAAAACACTTCAAAAGAAAAACCACTCCAGAGGCACTTAGCCACCAACAAATTCTACTATAGAAGAAAGTATTACAATCTGTTTAAGTACTCATAAAACCTTTATAGACTCAAAGCAAGGCTTGTAATCCCATGAGTGACACACTCGATCTCTGTTCTAAAGCAGCTCCAGAATTTTGGCTTTCTTTTACAGTGACTTGCCAGGAACGAACTTGTTTGATAAGAAGAGAAGCAAGGAAGGTTAAGCTTAAGAAAGGTTTAGGCTCTCTCTCGTCATAGTTTTCTCATGTAAAACATGGAATTTATAGGTAGGGAAACAATTTGAGTTAAACAAGGAATTTTATTTAAAACATAATGAAATTTCTCACAATTTCGCTCGAGTGAATGTTGCGCGAGAATCGAGCAAAGTTTCTGTTTCATCTAATTCGCTTGAGCCACTTTCGAGCGAGAGTCTAGTGAAGTTAAAGTTTTGGCACACTCGAGCGACTGTGGAGTGAGAGTCAAGCTAGGGTTGAGCAAGTCCTCATAATGTGCAAGTCTGAAGCACATTTTGAACTGGACTCAACTTTAAGTCTACTACTATCGATTACAACCTAAACGACTCATGTTTTGACACTAGGATTTGCCAACACAAATACAAAACCTAACATATAGTCTTATATCTTCTATTCTCATCAGGCCATGTTCATGTGTCTGGTCCTAGATCTGAAATGCACAAAAAGTGTAAACTGTTAAATTGGAAGATGATATGGTTTTGGTTCTTTTTTTGCCTATCCCACCAGGAGCTTTTTGGTTCATGCTTTTAATGGTTTCTGTTGTACACATTTGGACCTAAGCTGTTTCTATATGTTGATGTACCAGATAATGTCTCTCATTTGTTTATCCCTGCTTAAACA
This sequence comes from Betula pendula, assembly GCA_900184695.1. Taxonomy (NCBI): domain Eukaryota; kingdom Viridiplantae; phylum Streptophyta; class Magnoliopsida; order Fagales; family Betulaceae; genus Betula; species Betula pendula. Next base: position 164,697 of record FXXK01000958.1, on the reverse strand, counting down.
TTATATTGATTGTTGTGCAGCTGAACTCTCGCCTTTCGTCTAAAAAGAGAGAACTTCAGTCATGCCATTAGAAATTGGTGGGAACTGAAAGTCATGTAAGTTTACTAAATAAATTAATTTCAGTCAATACTTAATTTTTTTTTTTGTTATTCATGTTAACAAATTTTCTTTTCTCTCCAGTGTAACAAACAATACACATACACGTACAGAAACAGTTTGTAACATCAGAGGGATCGACTTGGGTTTTTCTGTCACAATGCCAAAGTTCTTTGTTTTTCCTTACTACTATTTTCTTTTTGGGGTGTAACTGTTTTCTTGCCTACATCTGGTTTTGATCTATAGCTATCCCACATATCTTTTTGTCTCTTGTAAATGTTCGAGACAAGGACTTTAGTCATTCAACTTTGAAATGATGAATTTTGTTGGAAATATATATGATAAGTGTTCATTGGAGCAAGTAATTCACTCTCTTATTTTTCAACCCTTCCTCCCTCCCACACCCTTTGCCTCTTATGTTGTGGTTTATGTTTGAGTAATACTATTCTTCACATCCATTTCACACGAGTTGATGTAGCGTGCAAGAAGAAGATTGTTTATTGAAATCTACAAATAAGGATTGTTCTTCGGTGTTGGTTAGTGGTCTGATTGATGGAAAAAGAGGATTAAAATGTCTTTTAAATTTAGGGGAAATTATGATGTAGGACTTGTATTATTTTTTTTGGGGGGGGGGGGGGGTGATTTTGACTTTTAAGATTCTTGTTTCTAATTTGATAATTTTGAGATCCGAATTAAGAATCATTTTAAATCCTAGACCTCTGTTTAATTTTTCCTCAAATAACTAATAAAAATGACATAGAAATACAATTATGTTCTTTACATATGAAAATTTTATAAATTTTTTTTTCAAAAAAAATTAAACCACTTGATATTTCATGGCCCCATGCCTATGGTGTCGAGGACATAGATTATTTATTTATTTTTTTTTTCTAGTCATAGAGGAGATGGTTCTAGTGCCACTTGATAAAGGTTAACCTTTGAACATGCTTTTCAGTCTTCAAAGAATAGAATTTTCTTTACTTTTTCCTTCTCTAATGTTTTATGCTTTCGTAAAATTTTAATTTGATTTATACAAGATTGTTACAAAAGACAAATCTGGGGGAAAAATGGATAAGTTTTTTATATAAAGGGTAGGTGTGTGATTTCTGGGAATGCTAGTGAGAAATAAGAGAATACCACATCTTAATATCACTATTGGATTCAGTGCACAAATGATTTTGAAGGATCAAAACCCAGGAAAACAATATTGATATGAAAGAAAGATGTATACAATCAACAATAGGGATGACAGTAGCCGCAACCGCAACCGTAATAGGATCCAGTGCAATGAAGATGTTTATTATATTATGCAATGGATAGTCTCATGTGCGAGACTATCCGGATCTTAACAAAGACAGACTGAGAGGGGGGTTGGTATGGGCCGTGGCCCCTTTTGGTCCTTTGAAATCTCACATTAAAAGGTGAAGGTACATTGTGTTTGGGCCAAACTTTAATTGTTTGACCCCTACCTATTAAAAGAGTTGGTCCGTTGGCTAATTGACAAGTCTCTAATCTAAGTCAAACACCAAAGAACCCAAATTGACTGCATAATGCAACGCAGAACCCAAACTGGCTTGTCATGGCCAAGTCTCTATTTTTTTTTTTTTTGGTGAGTGGCCAAGTCTCTATTCTATAAGGCAAACCGTAGCCAGAAAAAAAAAAAAAAAAAAAAATTGTCTATAGGGAAAATGATTTATTATTATTATTATTATTATTATAAAAAAAGAAGTATATTAAGGCAAACATGTTCTGTGTCAAACACCACAGAACCCCATGCAACAATGCTGCAATGCAATTTGTAACGCAGAAGTCTAAACAACAACGTTGAAACCGTAAGGCAGAAGTGACGCAACTCATAATCATATTTGTAGGTTAGTTTTCTAAGCTTAATTCCTAATTCATAAATTATGGTTATTGAATATTGATAATGTCCTAATGATATGGCTTTGGTAATTCGGAGATTATGGATATTGAATATTGATAATGTCACAATGATATTGTTCAGTAAGTATTATTTTTCTCTTTGTAAATTAACTTTGTTTATAGTTAATTTTGTAAATTATTTTTTCTGTAATAAAACGTGGTTTATGAGAAATTATAGTTATTTGGTTGTTATTTTATAATTGTAGAATACAATATCTTCTAATTGTTATTTGATCATTTTAGTTTAGAGTAGTTATTAGTTCCTAAGAAACAACAAAAAGAAATAAATTATAAAGAAAGAAAAAATTGAAAAAAAATCCAAAGAATGAGAAACACAAAAAATAAAAAATAAAAACTAAGAAAAAAAATAGTACACAAAAGAAATATAAGCTCCGGCACTACTGCGAGGCTTTAGGTTATAAATATTGGACATTTGAACAACCAATTGGGGAATTTAGCATATTAAAGCCATTATATTATATTGTTCCTCATGTAAGTTTGTTTATTACTAACCTATGCATATCTTCTTATTTCTATCATAAACATCTTAATGTGACGATATAAATTTATTTATGGATTATAGGAAAGTCAAATATAATTATTAATTTTTTTTTAAAAAAAAATGAAAGCACAAAATTTAGAAGTCAATATTGGTGATGCATTATCGCCAGCCTCTGATCTATTAACTTATAAAAAACTCTCCTAAAAAATCTTGAAAAGTACCAATGAAATTGTTTTGTTCATTTTTTATTAACACCAAATGGATAATAATTTAAATTTTTATATATTAATTTAATTTTCAATCTTAATATATTTTTCATTAGTATTTTGACCTTTTATTTTAATATATTTTTTATTCATATTCAAACAAGTATTCGAGACCCATCTGTTCCGACTATTCCGGCAATTGTCCAGCTAAGTGGGAATCGGACAACCTCTCATATCGGAGAAATAATCATCAATAATTGATTTGGTTTATGATTTTATATAGATTTTCCCTTGTCGGCATTGCCATGGGAAGCCCCACCTGCAAACCGAAGCGCCACGAGGTTCCGAGTTCCAACAATCAGTCAAATGAGTCCTCTTTGGAGGAGTGTGGACTGTGAGCCAAGTGTGTTATCTCAATGTTTCTCATCCTTTCTTTTCCTTTTTCTTTTCCTTTTCCTTTTCCTTTTGTTTTTTAATTTTTTATTTTTAATTTTTTTGTGGAATTTCCTCCATGGAAACATATTAAAGGAAGAGGATTTATAAGATTTACAAAAGTCAAGTTAGGGCCCTTGGGTATTTTTGGTCATTTTGATTTTAAGATTTAATATTTCAATTTTGAATTTAGGCCAATTCTAAATTTAAGGTTGTATGCCAGTATTTTCGTCAAATAATAACAGAAATAGCTGTAAAAATATAATTATACCCATAGAATAAAAATAAAAATCCTAAAAAAGTAAAATAATAATAATAATAATAATAATAATAATAAGTAGCTGGAATGGGTAAGACCTAAATTTGAGATTGTTGTTAACACATTGGTCAAATAATAATAAAAGTAGCTATAAGAATAATTGATTAAAAACAAAAAACAAAAAAAGTGGCTGGGCTGAGTCACTCAACCCATCCCAACCACCCACAGACAACAATTAAGGGGTGGCTTGGGACCGTTCCTTGACATAAAGGGTGGTCCAAACCAAGGGGTGGTCCAAACCAACCCGGGGATGCTTGGATGTATTTTCGGAACCATCTTTCCACCATTTTTTCATTCATTTTTTTTTTCTTTTGAAAAAAAAAAAAAAAAAAAAAAAAAAAACCCGAGGGAAAGATAGTGGGGAGATGATTGAGGAAACACACTCCAGGATTATCAAAAAAGAATATTAATCAATGCTAGCACAATCGATTCTTTGAAAAAAAAAAAAAAAAAAAAACTTAAATGTCAAGTACAGTCGGTAGCGAGTAGCCGGTAAAAGGACTTTCTGCATTTATAGTCAGACGGTGAGGATTGTTTTATGAAAAAAAAAAAATTGACTTCGTTGTATTGAAGTGTACCACGTCATATAAATATTTTAAACAACATAATAATAATATTAATATTCACCATAACATAAATTTATAAAGTCTTTGCGTTAAAATATTAATTGACTTTTGAAATTTAAAAGGCTCTATTTCTTGTACGTGGGACCTTTACGCCTTCTACTTTACGACGTGTCCCATCTTCACGTGATGATAAGTTTATTTATTGGGATTGATGCAGTTGATTCATCTAAAAAAAACAAATAATAATAATAATAATAATAATAAATAAATAAATATTGATGGAGTTGCATTAAAGATACCTATCGATGACATCTTAATGATTTTTTTTTAAAAAAAAACTTTTTAGATATCTTTGGCCGTATGAACAGATTTTGATTTTAATATAAGCTAATGAGTAAGAGTAATGCTATTTTTTGATATATTTTTTTTTTTGATAATAATATTTCTTCTTCATTTATATCATAAAAATAAAGCATGTTTCTCTAACAAAAAATATCATATATATATAGGGTAAAATTTTTTTCATCCAAACCTGATTTATAATTTGTTTAATAGCTAATTTGGCTAATTCATGGATAGCAAAATTGCTCTCCATCTGATATGAAAAATTTGCCAATCAGACATCGCATTAAGCACACTTTGGATACTTTCAACAATTTGGCCATACTTGTTCCAGTTTTTACTATTGGATTGGACAACATTAACCATTTAGAGTGCATTACTTTCTATAATGATTTGTCATAGATTCAAGTATCTGCAAAATTTTATAGTATGAAGAGCTCCCAAGGCTTCAGTTATTACTAGATCAAGAGTCCCAGACTTTGTGTAGCTTTTTGCCGCTATCAGAGCATTCTCATCCGGCTCCCTACTATAGGGATATCCTTATAGTAGGGAGCCAAAATAAATTTTTGACTATTTTATTGCTCACATCCGGTTCCCTACTTTGAGGAAAAAAAGTAGGGAGCATGAAATGGCTCCCTACTAGTAGGGAGCCATTTCACTCCCTACTCTTCTTTTTTATAATAAAATATTAGTTTCTCTCTCCTATTTTTTAATTTTTCCAATTTTATTTGTTTTCTCCTTTTTAAAAATATTAATATTTAAATGAAAAAGTCAAAGTGGATCCCTAAAGTAGGGAGCCGGATGTAGGTGTTTAGAAAAAGTGGCTCTCTAAAGTAGGGAAAACTGATTTTACTCCCTACTTTGAGGATAAAAATAAAGAGCCGGATGAGAATGCTCTTACTCCACCTTTGTGATTCCTCACTATTGCTCCCAACCCATTCGCCCATTTATTTTGTCAACTACCGCATTCTAATTTACTTTGAATTTATTATCTAGTGGAGGTTTCCATAGGGGGTTATCAACCCATCAAATCTCAACTCCATTATTCCTTTCTTAGACCATTATCTTCTTATATTCTAAAAAGTATTCCATTGCACCCTTTGCTATTAGGCTGGGATCTAAAGTAATGCTATATATTATACAAATATTTTACAAAGTTGATGTAGCAAGGTCTAATAACCATTGATTTTATTTTATTTTTTTTAAAAAAAAACAAGGGCTAATCCAATAACTACTAATAGACCCTACTACGTCAATTTTGGAGAATGATTGTGTGAAATGCAACATTATTCTTGATTTATGATGCAATATTCTCATAGACCCTCACATAACACACCTTTTGAAAATGAGTAATGCTAGCCCTTACATTTTTATGTTTCAAATCTCTCATAAAATTGACATGGCAAGGTCTAGTAGTTATTAATTATTATTTTTTTTAACGAGAATTGATCCAACGGCTATTAAACTTGACCATATTAGCTTTATAAAATATTTATATGATATGTAATATTTTTATTGGGAAATTGGCAAAGCACAAAAGCAGACGGAGAACTTTGGATTTTTTTATTTTTATTTTTTGGTGGGGTAGAGTGCTTGCTTTTGCTTTATGGTGAAGTTATATATTGTGTGTGTGTTTTTTTTTTTTTTTTCTTCAAAGCCAAGGGTAGTTGTATTGTGTACTTAATTTCATAACTATTGCTTTATATATATACAATCCACAACTATTGGTTAGGGTTCTCAATAATATCTCTTAACAAGGTGAACGTGAAAAGGAAGAAGACTCCAATATTAGTTGTCCATTGCACGCATCAATTTATCGTACTAATTCAGTTTTATCTAATCCTTACACTTCATTGCTATTTTTCTTCTCATTGAAGCAAAATATGAAAAAGTTGGAAACAAATTTCTGAGATTAAGAGTTTTTATATCGACTAAAGAAGTTTGATTTAACAAATTTTATATTTCATTTGATTTTCATCCAAGTTCCATACTAAAAAAAAAAAAATGTAATTCCATGCACAAAACATTTGATGGAATATATTCATATTAAATGGCCGAATTTAATTACTATCTAGCTAACTTCTGACATATTAAATTATTGAATTAAATGAAATATTTTTAAATGATTATTATAATATTAATTAAATTATTGAATTGATAATTATCTATCATCTTAAAAATGATGTGGTATTAGGACAGAAATATTGAGTTTAAACCCTGTTTTTATAAAATAACTTCAATTTTAATCAAATAGTTCACTTGTTAGGTCTTACTTATTGATGAGAAGTTTGAATTTATGTGAGATAAATTCTTAAAATTCAATTTGAATGATTAAATTTGTAATTTTCTATCGACTTAAAATGTTGAGAAAACATGAATTCTGAAAAAGAGAACATGCATTGTGGAAAAGAAAAAATAGGAAACATATTGTTGAGGTATGAGGGTTTAATTTTTTTATTTTTTAACTCACTCTCTGTGATTTAAAACTTATCAAAGTACTGCTTGAGGTGGCACTTTCTAGTGATTTCAAACACTAGAAAGTGATTTGATAAAAAAATTTATAGTATTTTTTCCTAAATATTATCATAATTCGTTACTCATGCTATTTATAGAAGATAATTTGGACTCGTTTATTAATGCTTTTTAAATTTTTTTTGCTTTTTAAGGAAAAACCAAAAGCATTAACACTTAAAACTAATTTAACGTTTATATCACATCACAAATTTACAATCATAAAGCAAAAATACATACTTTATAAAAAGCATTAACAAACGAGCCATTGAAAACTATGGCAGTTTTCAAGGTTTATAAATGAGATTTTGAAATAATATATTAGAACATTATTTTGATTTAAAAAAATTATTATTATTATCTTTTAATCAAAAAAATCTTAGATCTAATAGTATTCGATTAAATAGTGTTATTGTTATTGATATCTTATCAAGAATAGTGATTAATCGTAATACGCAATATTCCAATCCCCCACAATGATAAAAAGTAAAGTGATGCTTTGACGCTGATCTAAATCTTTAAGTGCAAATTACAAAAAAAAAAAAAAAAAAAAAAAAAAAACTTTAAGTGCAAGTGGGGACTACTCTGGGCTTACTCAACCAACCCACCTTCTCTCAGATCTCTCAGATAACGTACGTGTCTCTCTGTATGGTTGCTACTTATACACACACAAATCATTCCCTCAAATCTCTCACTCTCTCCCTCTCTCCTCTGAAATCTCTGCATCTCTTTGCGAAAGAAAAAGAAAATGGTGATCACAACGACGTCGTCGGACTCCGGGGAGCGTTTGAACTCAACTTTTGCTTCCAGATATGTGCGTGAACCCCTTCCCAAGTGAGTTGCACTGTCTTTTTAATTAATTTCTGTTTGGTTAGAGAAGCCAAAACGGCGACGTGCGTGAGATCATGAGACTATGACAGAGTGTTTGGGTTGTTGCAGGTTCAGGATGCCGGAGAAGGCGATACCGAAGGAAGCGGCGTACCAGATCATAAACGACGAGCTGCTGTTGGATGGGATTCCGAGGCTGAATTTGGCGTCGTTTGTGACGACGTGGATGGAGCCTGAGTGTGATAAGCTCATCATGGCCTCTCTCAACAAGAACTACGTTGACATGGACGAGTACCCTGTCACCACCGAGCTCCAGGTGTGTCTCTCTCTCTCTCTCCAGATCGCTTTGCATACGAATACATTCTAATATTAGTTGGTTTCTCTAAATAATTCTTTTTAAATATCCTAAAAGGATAAACGGATAAAAGTGAATTTAATTATTTGATTATATTCTAATAGTATCTTAGGGGTAACCGTCACTTTCAAGTTGCTAGATCAATCTTTATCCTTTGGTTCTGTTCAAATCTAGATAGTTCTTTATATTCTTTTCTACGCATAGATACTGGAGATTGTGTGATCATGCTTTCCTGGACGGGTTTTATTGTTTGTTTGTTTTTTATTTTTATTTTTTGGATGAGTCCAGAAGTGAGAGAGTGTACCTAATCATTTCTTAAAATAATGTTAATCAATTTTAAAATAGTAATATTTTGAGGGTGCTACAGTGCTTAAGATGATCTAAAGTGTTTACTTCTAAGTGCTCCCTTTACGATGTGGTAGGAAAAATTATCATCAGATGAAATGACAAATAAAAATTCATGTAACATCAACGGTGATTTTCACTGACATGATAGGGAGTGATCACTGGAGAATATATGTAGTATTTTTCTTTTATTTTACCATTATTCCATTTTATTGACTTGACAATGTCAATTAGCGCTTATTAAAAAAATTAAAGGCCGATTGACACTGTCACATTAACAATGTGAGGGATAGTGGTGAAAAAAGTGGGGTTTCTCTCATTAATCGTTTTGAAATTGACATTTTCAATACAACATAGAAAATAAAAAGGAAAATATTCAATAATTCAATAATTTAACCCAAATGATAATTTGGCCTTTGGGACTTAATTTTGAAACTGGTTGAAGGAATTGTTGTTGAAATAAATGATAGTTACAGGGAATCAACTCAAACCTCTCTGACTGTAAAACCCACATTGAAACCGTTAGATCTGTCTGCATATGCAAGATTTACTTACTAAATTTTCAATTGGTTTCATGAACTGTATATAGGGTTTTTGGTTGGACATGTTATAGCTCATAGTAAACCCCACAGGCTCTATATTTTGGAAGTTTTGAGATATATGCATTTTGGTCTAAATGTTTCTCTTTAATCACAAAAGATTGATAATTCTGCAGAACCGGTGTGTGAATATGATAGCCCACCTATTTAATGCTCCTGTTGGGGAAACTGAAACTGCTGTTGGTGTGGGCACTGTGGGATCATCAGAGGCAATAATGCTGGCAGGTCTAGCGTTTAAAAGGAAGTGGCAGACGAAGAGAAAATTAGAGGGCAAACCATATGATAAGCCTAACATAGTCACTGGAGCCAATGTGCAGGTGGGTATTTTAGACTGTCTTTGTTGATCCTATTATTTAGTCTGCAGTACATTTTTCTAGTTCAAATCTACATCTATCATCGCTGTACACACAAAGAAAGATTGAGTCCTGGATAGTATGGTCCAATTAGGCAATTATTTAACACCTAGATCCTTCTCTATTGGGATTCAGACTTTTGTTAAGCTGTAATTTAGTAATTTAAATGACCATATTGTTAAATCACAATTTATCCGAAAAGCTTAAGCCATTAATATTCTAGCATCCCCCCCTTAATAAGTGAGACTTAATACGTGAAATATTTAATTAAAATAGAAGATGAATTATGGAGATAGGGTTTGAACTTAAGATTTTTTGCTCTGATATTATGTTAAATCACCATTATCCTAAATGTTTAAGCTAATAGAAAACAGTAAATTTGATTATTTAATTAATATTCTAACATTCCTTCTTAATAAGTGAGACTTAATACATGTAATATTTTAATTAAAATGAAAATTGCGGAGATAGAGTTCTAACTCAGCTTCTGCTCCAATATCATGTTAAATCACTAGTACTATTTCAAGCTTAAGCTGATAGAAAATAATGAATTTACTCATTTAATTAATAGTCTAACACAAATCATTCATGGTCGGTATATATCTAATTGTTCTTGGATTCCTTTACCTTGTATATAAGGCTATATATATAGAATCTATTTTTGTATGAGTGGAACTAGATTATTTTAGTTTAGGATGGTAGTCCCTTAGTATATATATATGAATGGTGAATTACCTAAAAATGAAATGGTCCACAGGTTTGCTGGGAGAAGTTTGCAAGGTACTTTGAGGTGGAGCTAAAGGAGGTAAAACTGTCTGAGGGATATTATGTGATGGATCCTGTGAAGGCAGCAGAGATGGTAGATGAGAACACCATCTGCGTTGCAGCGATCCTTGGATCAACCTTGACGGGAGAGTTTGAGAATGTGAAGCTTCTGAATGATCTCCTTGCCAAAAAGAACAAGGAGACAGGGTGGGACACGCCAATCCATGTTGATGCTGCCAGTGGAGGGTTCATAGCTCCATTCCTAAACCCTGAACTGGAGTGGGATTTCCGGTTGCCCTGGGTGAAGAGCATAAATGTTAGCGGTCACAAGTATGGCCTTGTCTACGCTGGTGTTGGCTGGGTTATTTGGAGGAGTAAAGAGGATCTACCAGATGATCTTGTCTTTCACATCAACTATCTTGGATCTGATCAACCCACTTTCACCCTCAACTTCTCCAAAGGTAATACCAATATACATGCATATATGGGTGTGTTGTATATGTATGTATTATAGCTTAAGCTGATAGAAAGTGGTGGATTTATCTCTTTCACGTGCAGACTCAAACTCTCTTTTAACAAGTGAAGTCTAACACGTGAAATATTTAATTGAAATAAGGATAAATTGTGCGGGCTCAAATACCATGTTAAATTGTGAAGTAAGGGTTTGAACTCATGATTTTTGCTCTAATACCATGTTAAATTACTATTTCTCCCGGCTTAATAGGAAGCATAAACTGTATTTTAGGTTATAAAACAAGCCACTTGATTGTTTGGGTTTAGAGTTAGATCTCAAATGTTCAACCAAGATTATTTTGTATTTTTGATTTATTTATTTTTATTGTGCTGACAATGTGATTGTGACACTTTGATTACCACCCAAGGGGTTAGTGATGGGATTCAAACTTGGCACATTTTCCTAATAATCATCTAAGCCATTCTCCTTGTTCACAATAATAGCTTCGATTGTCCCATTGAAATTGACTAAATTCATTGAATTGAAAAGAGTTTGCAGATTTCGGATTTTCAGTAATAAGTCTAATGAATCTGTTTTCCTTATCATTTGTCTTATTTCCTTTATTTTTTCTTTATATTTATTTATTGTAACATGTTCAATCCTGGCAGGCTCTAGTCAAATAATTGCTCAATATTACCAGCTTATACGGTTGGGATTTGAGGTACTTTCTGCTTCCATCTTAAATTTCAAACCTTAGAAGGATTGAAAAATTCCTTCATGGCTTGATTCATTCTATGATTGTGTTGATCTTGTTTGTGTTAGGGTTACAAGAACATCATGGAAAACTGCATGGACAATGCCAGAGTGCTGAAGGAAGGAATAGAAAAAACAGGGCGATTTGACATTGTCTCCAAGGATGTTGGAGTGCCCCTGGTAGCCTTCTCCCTGAAAGACAGTAGCAAATACACAGTGTTTCAGATATCAGAGAATTTGAGAAGGTTCGGGTGGATAGTTCCAGCTTACACAATGCCACCGGATGCCCAACGCATCGCCGTCCTCCGGGTAGTGATCAGAGAGGATTTCAGCCGGACCCTGGCGGAGAGACTTGTTACAGACATTGACAGAGTTGTGAAAGAGTTGGAAGAAGTCCCCAGCCATGTCTCCATCAAAGCTGCTCATGTCACAGCTACTGTTGATGAGACACTAGACGGCAATGGAGGCAGAAAGCATGTTCAAAAGAGTGCGAGAGAGACTCAGGAGGAGGTAATTAACTCCTGGAGGCGATTTGTGGATCGCAAGAGAACTGGAATTTGTTAGTCCGATGATTTCTGTCTTGTCCTTTTTCCTGGGGACTGGACCATGACCATAATGTTATTACTTATTGCTGTGTGGATTTGTTGATGACTGTTATATAAATGGTTTTATCACATAAAATCAGTTATGTAGCTGAAGTATGGAAACTATTTCTTTCATAATAACTATTGGCAATTACTTGACATCATGACATTTCTAATAGAGCCGAAAACAATGGAGAAAGGCCAAGATTTGGAGGCGGTCATTTCTGCGATTTGGATCAAGATCTTCCGTTGGACTGGCAATTGGATCCCTTCATCTAAAAAACTCATCATATGCTGAATTCTATCCCTGGTTGGTAGTTCCAGAAAATTCATTGCAGCTCCAACAGGCTTGTACATAACTTTGCTAGATGGGTTGCCTCCACCAATCGAAGTGGAAGCATTCCCGTTATTGAGTTTCTCCTGCTCACTATTGTTCTTGTTAGTGATGTGAATCCTCCCTAGTATTGGGAGTCGGTGGTGGAAATGGGGTTTTCGCCCCGGCCACCGCCAAAGTTGGTAAGTCAGAAATACTATCGACTGTTTCCCACTGAATGGGATTGTCGATAGTCATTGCCATCGACAAGTCAGTGGTGGTGGCAGGCGGTAGGTGGAGTACGGGCTGGGCTTTTTGTCGAGTTTGTACTTTTAGAAACTTTTTTTCTTTTTTTTTCTTCTGACGAAATGGGTCTTGAACTTTTTTGGGCCCCGTTTGAACGTTTTAAGGCCTAATTTGAACANTCATTGGGCCTAATTGTTCTATTTTCGGGGCCTTTGGGCCTGGTTTGAATGTTTGAGGCTATTAACGCTGAATTTGAAGATTTCACTTTTTCTATTAGGATCTAATGTTAAATTTGGACAGAATGATTGACATTATAAACTTTTGAAGGATGATAACTCTAAATTAACATTATTTAAAGTTTAAAAGTATGATTGTAAAAGTGATAAAAGATCAAGAATAGTAAGAGAAGTTTTTCTAAAAAATTAAGTAGACAAACAAATATGGTTTCATATGGCCTAACAAAAAAAAAAAATGGTCCCATATGAATTTGGTTTAAATTTACACAAGAATTGACGATATTTGTTGGTTGGTAAACAAGTTTTATCCGCAAGACTTTACCGATCATCAAAGAGAACAATTGAAAATAGAACTTCATCATTATGAGCATAATGTAGTTTAATATTCAAATTTCTAAGGATTGTTAAATATTTCTGAATTGTGCTAATGGTTGGTAAAAATCAAAAAATTAATTGTCTACCAACTTGTTTATCGAGTTGTTGTATTTATGCTTACTCTCAGTGTTTTTATCGAACGAACATTTTTGGCCATTAATATTGTCAAAATTAAAATTGAAGACGAGTTTCAGATTAATTTTTTGATACTATAAATTGAAAGAGAAATTATTGCAAAATTTAGTACACATTTATAATTTTCAGGATTTAATAGAATGTAGGGTTCTATTTTGATAGATGATTGAATTGAAATATATTAAGAATAATTATTTTGTGTCTTTTATTTGCTTATATTTTCTTAAGACTTCATATATATATATAAAATTGATGTCGGACCTTAAAAACAAAAAATCAAATCTAGACTTAATATGAAATTTATTCTACCTCTTCCCCCACCGTCTGATCCTTTGTCTTGGTCAGAAAAAAAAAAAAATTTCTAACACATACGCATTTTCGCATTACGCATCAGTCATGGCTTGCTGTCTGCTCCATTTTAGCGGGACTCACTAAGCGAAGCGAAACTCAATAGAAGACGCATTTCCGCTGCCCATCACCGCCTGGTAATCTCCTCCCTACTACTCCTCTCTCCCTTTTATTCCCCTTAAAACCAAACCTCCCACAATCATCTCTTAATAAGAGAAGTCCCTCAATTTGCCTATGAGGAGGCTCTGTAAACATTTATGTGCTATTATTAGAGTCAGAGCTAGAACCCCTCCTTTCTATTTCTCATTCTGTAGCTTTAATATAAACCCACCCATTGAACCCACATGTCGTGTTCCAAACTTTATTGTCTCTGCGGCATTACTACAAACACCTTGTTTGCGTTTAGTCAAACTGTCATTTTCTTTGAATCCCATTGCCGCATTCAAGTTCTCTGCGCGGCCCTTTTGTTCAGAAACTGCCCCATTGTGCCCAACTGTTGATTGTAGTGTGAAAGATGTTGAGAAAGAGGATAAACGTTTAGAAAGTGATGTTGATAGGTTGTACAATGCTGTTTTTGATAACTCTAATCCATATCAAAACATGGAGAAGGCTCTTGACGAAGTTGGTGTAGAATTGACAACTGAATTAGTAGTTCAGGTTCTTCATAGGCTTCGGTTTGAGGAGAAGATAGCGTTTAGATTCTTTACGTGGGCGGGGCATCGAGAAAACTATGACCACGAGCCTCCCGCGTATAATGATATGATTGACATGCTGTCTAGTACAAAATACAAGGTCAGGCAGTTTCGGATAGTTTGTGATTTACTGGATTACACGAAGAGGCGTGACAAGAGTACAGTTCCTGTTGAGGTTCTGTTGAAAATTCTGAGACAGTACACCGAAAAGCATCTAACCCATTTGCACAAATTTGCCCAGAAGAAGAGGATAAGGGTGAAGACGCAGCCGGAGATCAATGCCTTTAACTTGCTGTTGGATGCTTTGTGCAAGTGCGGTCTGGTACAGGATGCTGAAACCATGTTTAAGAGGGTGAAGAACAAGGTTAAGCCCAATGCTGATACGTTTAACATATTGTTTTTTGGGTGGTGTAGAGTTAGAAACCCGACTAGAGGGATGAGGATACTGGAGGAAATGATTGATTTGGGTCATACGCCTGATAATTTTACATATAACACTGCTATTGACACCTTTTGCAGAGCAGGGATGGTGACAGAAGCAGCTGAACTCTTTGAGTTCATGAGAACGAAAGGTTCTACGATATCTTCGCCTACTGCTAAAACTTATGCAGTCATGATTGTGGCTCTAGTCCAGAATGATAGAATGGAGGAATGCTTCAAACTTCTGGGGCACATGATAAATAGTGGTTGCCTTCCCGATGTTTCGACATACTGGAAGGATCTGTTGAAGGGATGTGTGTGGCCGGCAAGATTGAGGAAGCTTACAAGTTCTTAGAAGAGATGGGAAATAAAGGTTACCCGCCTGATATCGTTACGTATAACTGTTTTCTCAAGGTCCTTTGTCACAATAAAAAGAGTGATGACGCACTCAGGTTATATGGGAGAATGCTTGAGATGGGTTGTGTGCCTAGTGTGCAGACATATAATATGCTGATTTCAATGTTTTTTGAGATGGCGGATCCTGATGGGGCATTCGAGGCATGGAATGAGATGGATAAGAGGGGCTGTGCACAGGACGCTGGTACTTATTGCTTGATGATTGATGGGCTTTTTTGTTGCAACAAGGTTCAAGATGCTTGTTTTCTTTTGGAAGACGTGGTAAACAAGGGAATAAAATTGCCATATCGGATGTTTGATTCATTTTTGATGCAGCTTTCTGTGATTGGTGATCTTCGTGCTATCCACAGGCTTTCAGATCATATGAGAAAGTTCTACAATCCTGCTATGGCAAGACGTATTGCACTGAACCAGAAGCGAAGGAGTGTGAGCTTGAGAGGGAAGTAATAGGATTTAAAATAAGTCGTCAACCTTTTTCCGCACAGTGTCTTTGTGGAAATCATGTATTGAGCTCATTTTCACAATGCTGGTGCCACCTCTTAGGAAAATATAGGTGTGGAGCAGCAATGAATCCTCATTTGTATTATAGAAGAATTCTTGGCTGCTATTGAGCTATGGATTTCGAAAAGCTGTCTCCAGAGAGCTCTAACCCTGCAATACACGATTGACTGCCTCATCATGCCAAATGGTTTTATTGCTGGAAGTGTTCTTCTGGCCTAACTGCCTATGATCTTATCTTGTATTCTCTCAAAACTGGTAATTCCCTTGAAGTTCTATTATAGTTTATAGATTGTGTTGAGTGGTTTAAGCGTTATATTGACAGATCCTGGCATGCAATTCTGGTTTAGGAGGCAAGATGTCAGCAAGGAGAGATAAGCCAATCATGTGTTTCTAGCTGGGGCATCTGTCTTCCAAGGAAGGCTCCATTGACTACATCAGCATATGAAGAAGTAATCCATTATTTCAGGATCCTGGAAATTCTCCATCATTGTTTATCGAATTCCTGTTAACAATTTGTATGGGTTTTTTTCTTTTTTAGATCTCACGCAGCATTATGTTGTCCTGAATTGAGTTTAAATATCTAGTTTCCTTCTGGATATTTTTTTCCCTTTATTTTTCTGCTGTTCTTTTCTCATCAATTTCCCGTGTTTCATGTAGATTTTTTTTCTTCTTGTCACCATTGGTTTTTTTTGGGGGGGGTGGGTTTCGTTAAGAAAAAGGACCAGCATAAAGTTAATATGACATGCATATACCCAAACTGAATCTGAGATTCATATCATAGTTTTTTCAGCTGCAGAGAGTTTATCCTTGGTGAAAAAGATTTTTTTTTTTTTTTTTTCCAAAATTAGTCACAGTTTGTGCGTAGGCAGTTGAACAATTTTCAATATCTTGGGCTCTGTTGCAATTTCCAATGCAAAAGAGAAAAATATGTTTTCATTTGAACCACAATGGGAGCCACATCTAGCAACAAAATTTTTGTTTCTTTTTCATTGGGTGATGCATCTTTTACTTTTGATTCCTGTTGGTTTATATACAAACCTTAAAAGATTTCTTTGACATCTCAGCATCAGTTTTTTTATGTTTCCATAATATGACTAATTATGCTGTAGTAGTCGTGCAACTATATTTGAAATATTGTGATTCTTGGTAACAGACATACCAAATACAAGTAGTTTGATGTCAAAAATATAATTCTAGCACAATGTGGCTTCATTTTCTTGTAAAGCTCATCACTTGTCAAATTTCTATTCCTTGGTTGATTTTTTTCGCTTCTGTTATTCAATATGGGTATAATGCACAAATTTCAGAACTGTCATCGTAGAGAACTTTGGAAACTACCCCATAATCTATGTACATATTGAATTTCGCTTGCATATTTAGGGATTCCATCACTAATGGCAGTGAAGTTGAAGGCTTCTTAGAAGCTTCATGCACTTTGCCCAACTTGCCTACCTATTCCCTTTCTCTGTTCACCATGGCAGTTCTGTAGTCAATAGGCTAGAGAAGTCGCAGAGGGATATTCTTTCAAGTGGTATGGACAATGAATTTAAATATCATTTAGGGATCCATCACTACTGGCAATGAAGTTGAAGGCTTCTTAAAATCTTCATGCACTTTGTCCAACTTGCCTACCTATTTCCTTTCTATGTAGTCAATAGGCTAGAGAAGTCGCAAAGGGATCTTTCAAGTGGTTTGGGCAATGAATTTAAACATCATTTAGGAAATTTGAAGGCGTTTCTTCTCCTGTTCATCAGGTGGTTTCTGAATTCAAAAACTAGCACCTTTTAAATCAGTCTTTGTTGGGAAAATGGTTGTGGTGTTATTCAGGAGAGAGATTATTTGTGAAGGCAAATTGTTGGGTTGAAATATGGGGAAGAGTTGGGCCAATGGACGACAGTTGCAATCAGGGGTCACATGGGCTGATGGACATCATTAGAAGTGGTTGGGAGGGCTTTTTGGTTTTTGTAGGGTATAATGTTGGACATTAAATGCAGATTTGATTTTGACATGATTTTTGGTGGGAGATGTGTTCTCTAAAACTATTGTTTCTTGATTTGTTTCTGATAGCAATTGACAAGCATGTGACTGGCTTTTTTTATATGGGGGAAATAGTTGGGAGTTTCACTGGTGCCCAAGATTTGTGATGGTAGTTCAGGATTTGGATTAGAGGCAGTGGCTTCCTTTTTCTTTGTTTTGAATCTGTTGTATTAACGAAGAATTGTGTTTCCATGGACAACTATCCACTACTGAGCTTGCTTTCATTGTTTTGCAGTGCACCTAAAGTAAAATTTCAACAGTAAGAACCTTATTAAATTGAAAAAGGATTTTATGGACTGATGTTGTATGTGTGAGGATTATGGAGGGTCAGTTGATCTTCTGCTGCTTCACTGCTTATGTCACTGGTCTTCTTGATGTTTGGTGTTCATTTGGATTTACATGCCCAAACTGGTTTATCAAACTAAGAGAAACCCATCCATTCCAAGTCCCTGACAGGCTTCATAGCTTACTCATATAGATATTATTATATGAAGCATCCATCAGACATGATATATATATATATATATAACTGTATTCCACAATAATTAATCGATGCCCTTGCATCATAGGAATTGATGATATTTCAGCAGCAGCTACACCTTTGGGGCTCAATCTATGACAACTACTTCTTGGTCTGCAGTAAAGGGTATCTCTTTTGGTGACAGATTCAATCCTGAGGAAGAAATCTAATTCAGAAACCTCTTATATTTTCTACTGTAAGATAGCATATATCATTATGTTGTATATTTTGTCTTTGATTCATGAACAAATGCTTTGTTGCTCTTGTTGTTATTGTTGTTATTATTGTTATCATCATCTTCACCATCATCATCAAAAGCTTTGCTGCTCTTATCCTATTAACTTTTCAAAATGACATGACTTAGTGTTGATATCATTAAAATTTTGTATGTGAACTTCACAACTTGTCCCGTCTCTGTTTATGGTTGTGCAGTTATTACTTTACACTTCGTTGTTCTTTACTTCTACAAACTAATTTCTGATTTGCTAAAGTATTTTAGCTGAACTTTTTATATGCTATTTTCTTTATTTGGTCCAAATGTCTGGTGCGTGAATTTGACGTGCCAAATTCATCTTATTATGGTGGAGGAGGAGATTGAAATTAGTCCCAACTCTGTTCTTTATTATGAACTTGAGTAATGCTAGAAATCATGCTTTTAGTCTACTTTTATTCCACCTTGCTGATGTTGCAGTGTCAATCAATCTTTAGACTTTTTTTTCTTTTATTTTTTAAGATTAATGTTATTCTTCACACTTATTTATCACATTCATTTCACGCCGGCTCACATGACGTATTTTAAGTAGTTTTTTTTTTTATTTTTTTTAATTGACTAACATGAGAAGCCACTTAAAAAACATTCCGTCAACCGGTGTGATAAATGAGTGTGAAGAGTAGCATTACTCTTTTTTTGTTTTTTTAACATGAGCTGAAATGTTGATTTGCACTACCATGTCAACAAGGTGAAATAAAAGTGAGATAAAAGTATAATTTCTAGTATTACTCTCATGAACTTATGAGGCGGATGACTAGGAATTCTTTTCTTGTCATGGCTGATGCTGGCCAATGCCACAACTGAGACTGGTTGATCAAGCATGAGTGACTCAGGATGAATCATGAGCTCTATGATGATATTCAAGTTAATCTGTAACTCTTTGGTATTAGTGATTTTTTGTAACTTTAACAAGCACAGATATTTACATTTTCTATGAGATTGGCGAGCATCTTAATAATCATCTATAGTTTTTTTTTTCTTTCTTAAAATCATCATCGTTTTCATTACTTTTGTATGTGTGATAAGACTTCATATTCATCATTAGTTCTTAACCCTATTTTATTGCTTCTTTGAATACAGCCAATATAGTTGCCTCGCATTTTACTTGTGAAAAATGAGAGTATCACCAAATTTTCTTGATGACGCCACCATGTTAGGTATACCTATTTATAGAGAAACTTTAATTCTTTTTTGGCTGAGGCTAGGATGAATGAAAGTCCCTACCATTGGTTGTTTGAATTGCAAGCAATTCGGCAACCTCACATAAAGGGGAGCTACGAGGCCCACTTGGCCGAAAGATTCAACAGCCTTTTTTATTTATTTATTTATTTATTTTATGTGAAGCTGTCTAAATTACGTGTAATTCGAGCAGTTCAATTGTAAGGATTTGTAATCCTTCTAGTTTCGAAGTTGCCCATGAGAATGATGTAAAGGATAATTGATAACTAAGCAAGATAGTCCTACTTTAAGAATAATCTGCCTTCATTATGTTTTTTTCTTCTCCCCCCCGCAAGAATAATCTGTCTTTATATCCATTTTTCTGCTAAAGTAAAGTTTAGTATTTACGTCAATGATCTTTTTTAACGTCCTAATAGGACTTAAATGCACTTTAATTCAAATTTTGTTATATTAATTCACGACAAAACTATATTTACCTTCCTCTAATTATCAATTAATTTGTAATTTTCTTCCTAATTTTTTAATTGCAATGTCTCCCTTTGCGACCTAAAATAATAAAAATAGTGTTGAAAAATACCAAAAAATGAAAAAAGAAAAGAAAATAAATTCAGAAAAATAAAAAGGACAAAATTCAGGGTTTTAATTTTCATTTTTAAAAAATATTTTTAAAGGTTATTTTTGTCATTTTGGGTGTAAAAGGGGGACATTGCAACCCATGGTAGATTGGGTGGAACATTACAAAAATTTAAAAATTGGGGGACTATACAAATTTATTGATGGTTAAAGAAGATTAAATATAGTTTTCCCTTAATTCACAAAAAGCTCATGAGAGTCTATATTGCAATTATTTGAAAACTATAGAACGAGCATTTGTGCAACTAAAACTTTAGGGTTTTATTTGACGCTAATGTCAAACCCTAAAATTTATAATATAATTATACCTTTTTTTTTTTTATTTATTTTTATTTTTTGGTCTTCAATCAGACTAAAATAAATACAAAAAATAAGGAAAATAAAATGTCTTTGAACTAGGAATCCAATATCCAATTGAATTTAATTACACTTTTTTTCTCCTGCTATTCCAAAATAAATAGTCATGAGATCCATTATTTCAACAAACTCATTTATTAAAAGTTTAAAAGCTACATCAGTCTTATGAATTTTTGTACAAAGTTAAAAGAAAAATGCTACATTTCCAACTCCTTTATCCAATTTTATCCAACTTTGTATATGTGGACAAAGATGAACCTCACAAATGTAAAATAAAACTATTTAAAAAACTTTGTATGTAGGGTCCATCTTTGTCTACATATAGAAAGTTGAATGGAGTTGAATAAAAAAATTAGACATATAGCATTCCTCAAGTTAAAAATAATAAAATGAAGTTATACGAGTCGAGCTGAATTTATACGAGTTCAGCTCGGCTTGTTTATAAATGAGTATGAAAATTTGTTCAAATTTTATTTGTTTAATAAATAAACTAATTCTTAACCGAGCTAATTCAAATCTGTTTAAGAGCGGCTCTTTTCATTTACAGCCCTATGCCAAACATCTAATTTTCTATTTTTTTTCTCAAAAAATACTATAAAATATAAGTAGGTTTAGCAAAAGATTGTGGAAAGGGAAATATGTATTGCTTTTTCCACTTGGTCTGACGGGAGTATTCTTATTTACTTGAACAAGTGACACCTTGCATCCACAACATTAATTACTCATCATGTCCTAAGTTTGTAGTGAGACAGTATTAATAGAGTCTAATCATATTATTTAAGAACCTAAAATAAAGTTCTTGTTGGATAAAGAAACTGTTATAGTTTTCTTGTATCTTGGAACGCTGAAACTATTAAAGCTTAATTAGCTATTAATCCAAGATAAAGCTCCAACTTACCAAAAAAAAAGGAAAAAAAATTAAATTAAATTAAAGAAGGAGATTATGGAACTCGGGCAAAGTTTCTAACTAAAAAGTGAGCTATATAACTTTCTGTTTATGAGATTTAGCATAAGTGTTGAAAAAAACTACATCTTGTGCGTTGTAATTATTTTTAATAATTAAGATTTAATTTGAAATTTTTATGAGAAATAAAAAGAATAAAATTAAATCTTAACTGTTGAAAAAATTATAACACACATTCTGTAGTTTTTTTACTCCACTTAAGCCAAATTCCTCTTTATGGAACCGTTCGAGTTGGTGTAATCAACTAATCAAGCAGTCCAATTAGAGAAAAAAAGCAGCCTAATTAGAGAAAATCTAATTAATCCATAAGGTTATCTCAAATTACACTATGAACTCATTAGGAAGTCAATAGAAAGAAATAAATAGAACTCGTTTAGGGAGTTGAAAGTACGATTTTATCCAAAAAGTACAAGAGGAAGAAGCACGTCTCAGGGACCATTGAGGTAAAAAAAAAAAGAACACCACAAACCTTATGAATAGGGTTTTCCACGTTTCTAGCCGAAACGAGCCGCTGTATCACATACATTTTCCCGCCATTTTTCTCATCGAGAAAGCGAAAGCTTCCCGCCAAATCTATCAGCTTACAGAGAGAGAGAGAGAGAGAGAGAGACTAAGAGAGAGAGAGAGAGAGAGATGAAGGGCTCGATGATGAGGAAGAAGGTAGAGAGGAAATGCAAGATCAGAGGGTACATCCTCAAGGTGGAGGCTCTGGAAGAGATCCTCTCCTTCGTCGACCGCTTTCCAGGCGCCGAAGACGACGCCGTCGACCTCCTCCTCGACCAGCTCGACCTTGATTCCCGTAATTTCTCTCTTCTTTTTTTTTTCACCATTTTCATTCCCATGCTCTGCTTCTTATACACTCTCCGTTTTTAAAATGGTAAATTGGTGGCAGTGAAATCTTCCATCATCGACAGGGAACCGGTGCACCGGGTAGTGAGCCTTTTGTTAGAAGCCGAAGCTGCCGCCGCCGACGAAAGCCCCGATGCTGTCGGCGGGTCTTCCGCGTCGGCTCTTCGTGTGATCGATGCATTCTTGGTCCCCAAATTCCGCTACGATCCCATCAAAAAGATTTTCCTTGAGTAAGTCGATTCACTAATTCACTGGATTTGTTAAATCCCCAGTTAGTCAAAAAAGCTCAAGTCAATTGGAAAATGTTAATTTAAATATATTTAATTAAAATTCTAACTTTAGGATTTAGTGCTCCCTCGATGACGGAACCCTGCACATTAAATATTTGAATTTGGTGTGAAGTAAAATTCAACTCATACTATTTTAAACCAACAATTATTTCGAAAGGTTTATTGATTAAATGAGTAAAATTCATTATTTTCTATTAATTTAAGCTTTCAGGATAGGCAATGACTTAACAATTTTTACAATTTCAAAATTCCTACGAATTAGGTTTGGTAGATTTGGGAATTTATGTAATTCTTTGTATTGATCCTAGGAATACAGGAAGCCTACCCATTCACGGTGAGGCTTCAGCAAAAGCAGCTTTGTACAGGGATAGGTTCCTCTTGCTGTTTCAGAGGCTTGCTCGAGATCAGCATTTTTCCAAACCCGCATTTGATACTGAAATGTCACATTTTGGAAGCTGTGAGGTAAGTATATGTCAAAGTACATATGTATGTTTATTTTTGCTGGGTCCATATCTTCAAATTTGAAGAATTTGGAATTTAGCATTTTTGTCTCAATTTAGTATATCTGTTCTAACAAAGCACGCATCTTTTTGTGCGATATATTCGACAGATATCTCCAATTCAGTCTCTGGTTGGCCAAACGGGGAGAAGATGGGTCATGGGTGTGATATCTCAGTTGGAGGATGGCCATTTTTACTTGGAAGACCTAACTGCTTCTGTGGAAATCAATTTATCTAATGCAATATCCTAAACATAATTTTTACGTGTATTTTTTTCTTCTTGGAAGGGCAAATTTATTTTTATAAGTTGAACTAAAGTACTTCACTACATGATCTGAAACATGTCCTTTTCACTCATTTTTTTGAGCACATTGCCCTATATTAATATTGAGTTCCAGTACTAATGGCATCTAGATCTTCATACTTCTATCTGATACACTAGTTTAAGTTGGCTGTATTGAATGTTGTTTATTTTAGAGCCATTTTCATGCTGCCTATTGTGTTCATGCAGAAGACATGAAGAGTATGTTAGTCCATGGACATATCTCACCTCTGAACTGATATGCAATCATATGTTGTGAAACCTCATAGAATCCCTCTTGCCAAAAGTATACTTCTTATTGTTTCCCTAATCATTTATTTTCTTTCCTGTAATTAATCATGAGTGACTTGAAAGGATTGGAAGGATAACATCTGTCTGATATTTGCATGGAGGTCCGTCCAACTCAGGGCATGTATCGTCAAGTTTGATAGCAAGAATTGATTTTGTGACTCCATCAATAACGGTGGCTTAGGGATGTATCTCTATTATCATAATTTATTGTGGATTATCAAATGCGAAAGGCTGTTATCATTTAAATTTTGGCAAAATAGAGGTATAAAATCAGCATTTTTCTTTGACAAGGAATACAAGATAACTACAGGTTTTTTCTTGGAGAATACCATAGTTGTAGCAGAAGGTGAGATGCTCTTAGAGGGTATATTTCAGGTTCGTGTTATATTTCATTTTCTTGAAACCTGCCTTTATAAATCTGATTTTGTAACACCTGCATATAGTTTCTCTATTTTCTCTATTTAGTTTCTGCAGTATTAATTTTTAATAATTTGTTTGAAGACATTTGGTATTGGCAAGGACTTACCTTAACCATTAGTAAGCAGCAATGGACATTTGATTCAAAACATCTTGGAAGTTGTCAGTAGCTCTTGGGAATCATGCTTTGTGTTAATGATGATATCGGTTCTGGCGGGAATGCGAATATTCATACCAATTGTTAAATGTTTCTATGTGAAAAATATGGTGTCTCTTAAATAATATTCATGCCAATAGTTTAATATTTCTATCCAAAAAAATGGTGTCTTTTATATAATATTAGGTTGGTCTCCTATAAATTTTTATGGAAAATTTCTGTTTGTTTTTCTAAACTTATAATCTAATAAACCATCATTAATTTAGAGCTAGGGTACCAGAGTGCAGTGCAAGAGTGGGGGGAACAAGGAAAATTCTTAATCTCATAATCCAGAGCATCTCGATAGAGCTGGAGGATTTTAATGTGTGACATTAATTACATGTATATTAATGGCCCAATCCTTGCCCTAGACAGATGGTGATCATTAGGAAAAGAGAATAACTTCTGTAGGGACTTTGCATAAACCAAGTCCTTTGTGCCCTCCAATAGCAGAATGACACATCAGCGTGGAACACTAAACATGACAAAGACCAAAACAAAAAAAAAAAATTCTCCTATTATCTTCAACTCATTGTCAAAATCACTATTCCCCATTCAAGACCATCGAGAGCCACTGCTAGCTTCAAATTGCTCACAATCTTAGCCAGATCCTGCTTCACCGTGTCCCACATTCGCTCTGTTAGCGTGTTCATAGTAGGCACGAACCCGCTCACCCCAATGCTCATGGATGGCACCTTTTGTGTGACATCTTCTCCTTTTTAGGTTTTCTGGGGAATTGAAGGAATGAGATCTATGTGCAACATCTTCTCTTTTTAAGATTTTTTGGGGAAGTGAAGGAAAGAGATCTTTGTGTGTGTGGATTTGAGGCGAGAGATTAATCGGACAAAAGAGAAGAGAAAAGAAACTTACTTGAATGGAGACCCAAGAAGAAGGATTCAAGTTGATTTGTGTGAAGCAAAAACAAGAAACATTGAATTGAAACATGTGTATTGCTTCAAGTTTATGCAAAGTCCACGATGATGTTATGCAAAATTGAAAAGGGATTTTGATGATGAGATGAAGATAATAGAAAAAAATCTTGTTTTTTGGTCTTTATCATGTTTGGTGTTCCATGTTGATGTGTCATTATCTTATTAGAGGGCACAAAGAACTTGGTTTGTGCAAAGTACCTATATTATTCTCTTAAGAAAATTGTTGCACCTATCTTTTCTTTTTTCTCTTCTAAGAAAAAAATCTGTTTGCTGTTTAAACCCCCTAAAGACAGAGAGAGAACGCTTGAAGAGCTCAAGTCCTTCTTTTTTCATACTTTGTATTCTTGGACTTTTGCTTTTTTAGCTCCTGTCGTTTTAAGCTTTACTGATTTTCTTGTACATTTCTCTACCCCTTCTTAAGCGGTCCTTTGTATACTTCCTGTGTGCCAGGGTTGCGCTCTTTTTGCGCTTTTAATAGATTTTCTCTTACTCATCAAAAAAAAAGAAGGAAGCCATCTAACTTTTGTCTCACCTTATAAATCCCCTAGCAGCCGCAAAGAAACAATCACTCAAGCATCATCTTTTCAAAATGAATGTCTAAATCAGGGTGAAAAATGATTAGGGAGCTTGAGCTGAGGATTAGAATCTAGAAACCGTACTAAATAGGCCACAACCAAGAGTTGGTCATCTAAATTCCATCATGTTCTGATTGTGGGAGTCCCATTCTCGGTCCTCTTATTACTTTGAACGTCCATATCTACACAAAATATTTTACTAAAGAGTAATGCTACACATACTTTCACCTTGCCACTCCCATTTACCCACACCCTTAGGTGGCTTTGAAGACCATCATTGTATTTGTGATCGACATTTATTGGATTTTAATCTAATGGTGGTTTTAGAAGCTACTTATGGGTGTAGGAAAGTGGAAGTATGTGTAGCATTATTCTTTACTGAAAGAAAATGTTTCAATTGTGGGAGATTCCTATTTTCTACTTTCAAGTGACAATTTTATTTATTTATAGGTATAGATGGGGCAGTTTAAATTTGTCACATAAAAATATTGTTTTTGAGGACTGGAATAAGAAAAGCTATGAAAGACTAATATGAACTCTGGGAGTTTCTAAACCAAAATATATCTGCTGATAGTCTCCACTATGAGCCTGTAAAACACGCCAAAAGTGACTCAGATGCAGTGAGCACAACCTATCTTCTGTTAATAGTAAACTACTAACTCTTTGTTTAGCGATGCACTTTTAGTTAATTTCAAACATGAGAGCACTGACATCGTATGTGCCACTTCTCCATTTCTCATTCCTGGTGTTTTGTTTGTCTATGAGAAATCATCTGATCATTCTAGTTCTCTTACATTAACATTTTAGTCAGGACCATAGGCACAAGTTAGACATCTGCAAAAGCTTACAGACACCCTATTATAGTCTTCATTTTCCTCTACTAATTTTGGGTAAAATTTCAGCAATTTGTATATTGCTGAAATTGCCACAAGTTTCTCTCAAATGTTTGAAGTGTACTAAAGATTTTAATGTTTAAATGAGATAGCACCTTCGTA
This sequence comes from Betula pendula, assembly GCA_900184695.1. Taxonomy (NCBI): domain Eukaryota; kingdom Viridiplantae; phylum Streptophyta; class Magnoliopsida; order Fagales; family Betulaceae; genus Betula; species Betula pendula. Next base: position 137,753 of record FXXK01000958.1, on the reverse strand, counting down.
ATAAGCTTAGTGGAAAAATTATGATCTGAGTGTGCAAAATTGTCTATCTTAATTTTGAGTAAAACTAGTCTCTGAAGAGAGACATGCTACTTTTTAGTCTCTGCTATCAATCTTGTTTTGAGAACCACATATCAATTTTGTGGTCTTGATGGCTCACAAATTTATGGCTGGAAAAACCTGAGATCTCTGAGTTTCCTTGGACGGTCCAAGTTGGACCTTATTCTCAATTTCCAAAGCATAATTCCAAGCTCATCCTCTAGCTGTCAAACATCAACCATGTGGATTTATTTTCCCAGAGTTTCTGCTAGGCATTGATTTTGCTAACTTTCCAAAGCTCCATAGGCACCTATTGAGTTGATTTCTGGAGATATTTTACTGAAACTTGCTCTCTGTTGTGAAGGTCATTACATGCGGATTCCCTCCATTAGAGGACCGAGATAAGTCATTCAAATCACTTGCAGGACATGACTTCTTTGGCGGTGGAATACTAACTAAAGAGGAGACTGTATCCTATATCGTGCCTTTACTATAATTAAGAATTGAAAAAACATTTCTAATAGAACTTTTGAATTTTCTTCAGCAGCCCTAAATGTTCATGAATATAGAAAATTTCCTATACATTTCCAATAGCTCAGACTTGCGGAGTTGGAAAAGAGAGCAATTAACGACATGTTTGTCATACTGTCTGACATTTGGCTAGACAATGAAGAGGTGATTCCTATAATCTCTTTCTTGTTATTTTTGGTTTGTTTGTTTGTTTTTTCTGAGTGCATTGGCATAAGCTTAATATTGCTTTCTTCATGGATAAGGTTATGGAAAAACTAGAGATTGTCCTCAGTGGTTTTGAGAGTGTGGAGGTGGTTCCTTCTTTATTCGTATTCATGGGGAATTTTTGTTCTCACCCATGCAACCTTTCCTTCCACTCTTTCTCAAGTCTCAGGTGAGGGTAGCTTACTGTTATCTGATCATAATACTAAACATATATATAATGAGTAAAAGCAATAATGAGCAACCTACGTGTGCAGATCACAGTTCGCCAAGCTAGGGCAATTGATTGCTGCCCATCCACGGCTGAAAGAACATAGTCGATTTCTGTTTATTCCTGGTCCTGATGATGCAGGTATACTAAACTGACTAACCCTACTTCAAATTTTCCCCTTACATTAAATGGCATACTTGAGGAAATTCCACTACTGGCATTTTCAGGTCCATCAACAGTTCTACCCAGGTGTTCTTTACCTAAATATTTGACTGAAGAGCTTCAGAAGCACATTCCAAATGCCATATTTTCAACCAATCCTTGCAGGTTAACCTTTCTGATCACTGATGAAGTTAAGTTTAGTATTCTCCTATGGACATCCTCCTGATGTCTGTAGCATTCAATGGTATTTGTAGATTGTGCTCTTTGATTTAAGGAACATCTGATGATGGAAAGTAGAAAGTTTAGTATATGAGATCATCATTGCTGCTTGGAATTCAAATTCTATCTTATTTTCTTGCTATGTATCTACTGATGTGTTTTGATTGTCCTCCTAATAGTACATTTATCATCTGTGAATGCAGAATCAAATTCTATACTCAAGAAATTGTATTTTTCCGTCAAGATCTACTTTATAGGATGCGTCGCTCATGTCTGATGCCCCCTTCTTCAGAAGAAACCACTGATCCTTTTCAGCATGTAATCTTTTATACCTAATATCTTTAAATCATCGAAATATATTTACTGAATTTTTTTTTTGCTTGTGGATATTAGCTGAAGGTGCTAATGACTTTTGAGTTTCTACTGCAGCTTGTTGCTACCATAACCCACCAAAGCCATCTCTGTCCACTCCCTCTTGTCGTTCAACCTGTTATCTGGAATTACGACCACTGTCTCCATCTCTATCCAACTCCACATACGGTACTACTCAATACTAATATCATACGTTTTGTACCTTGTCTACCATTGCTATGTTTTATGACGTTGGCAATTGTGTCTTTTCCCATCATTGGAATGATAAGTGGGAACTGTCACACTAAATACGGGATGACCAATGGCAATGAGATGTTGAAAGTGAAAATGAGATACAACTAGATTTGAATGACAGGCCTTGTTTGACAACACTTTCTAGAGAAGTTTTTTGCTTAACCTAATTAGAGAATATAATCTAAAAATTCTGAGATATTCTAACAGTAGCAATAAAGCAAAAACATTAACAAACAATTACAAACACAAAACAATTAAAACTACTTTCACCTTTATTTCACATCAGAATACTTTTTTCAGTTAAAAAGCAAAAAACATAATCTAAAAAGTTTTACCAAATGAACCCTTGAATTTGTTTGTTGATTAGATTTCCAATCTTTTCTCATCAATTCAAGAAAGAAGTGGATTTGGCCACTTGAGGACAATTGCTTGACAACTTTAAATTATGATCTTGGAGGCAGACTGCTTGACTCGACCTCATTGCATGTTGCAAATATATGGATGAATGGGAAAACTGATTAGAAATATGTAAAACTGAATATTTGGAAGGAAATTAAACTTGCTGGCTGAAGCCATTGGTAACTGCATAGGTATAAGGCCTGACAGGAACCATGTGACATTTGTTTCACTCTTTTGTCTCATACAGATCATTTTAGGCGACAGAAGTGAGCAGAAGGCATTTAAATACACAGGAATCACCTGTTTTAATCCCGGTTCCTTCTCAAATGACTACACATTTGTGGCATATCGACCTTGCACTCAAGAAGTTGAATTGTCAGCCCTGTAGCTATTTGGGAGGTGCTGCTCAATTGTCAGCCTTGGAAGAATCTGCAAATTACTTCTTATGCTATTATTCAACAGGCCAATCTGACCCCAACGCATGAGGCTGAAAATAAGCAGGAAACACCCCACCTTGTTCTGTGTGATGTTAGGTGGAATAGGATTAGAGCCCCAGTTGTTCTAACACTTAATTAAAGATTAGCCCCATCAATCACTTGAAATTTGTGGTGTACAGAAGAGTAGGAAATCGGTAGTTTAAGTGGAAGCTTATTCTACTTCTGGAGTAGAGAAACCTATTGGCATGTAAATACTGTCAAAATGATTCGTCCTTGGTGCATTCATTATGTCTCCTTTGTAAAGATAGTGCTCGAAAATATCATTTCCATCGTTTAATATATCACTAACTAAATGATGTGAAATATAATAAGGATGGTGGTTTTCAACAAACTTAATTCCTGTTTGTTCAGTCTTATTATGGAAGTGTTTTTTGTCCTTTTTTATTTTTATTTTTTTTATTTGTTGTTTTATTTTTCAGGCCTGAAGAGGGGACTGAACAATACCACCTTCTTCTTCCTTATATGTCTGACCATGCTCTTGTAGATTCAAATGACTGTTTTTCAGGAATGAGCTTGAATAATATGTTTGTATGGGGATCGACAAGCAAAGGTCATATGGCCCTACACATCCTTTTTAAGGAATTTATTTAGACGTACGGAGTCAATTTTTTCATATACAATATATAACAAATTCTGTTATGTATGTATAACACCTCTCTACCAATGGAGATCACCTAGAATTAGGCTATCTTGATTTTACATAAATTTGAATAGCTTAAGAGAGGAAGATTGTGGGGCTATCTGCCCCTCACCTGCAACCTGTTTTCTTAGGCTGCCAAAAAAATTTAATTATCCTATTACAATTCTATATTCAAGCTTCAAGAATTTACTGCCACTTTAGTCTCATGGAGTGGGAGTGGCTACCCTGTTAAAAAGTAAATTTGAAAATCAAATAACCAAGCCATAAATCAGGCCAACTATCAAAACATATGAAATCACAAATTTATGTAATTACAAAAAAAGAAAAAAGAAAAAAAATGGCCAATTTATATGAATATTAAAACTAACAAAAAAATTTAATTATTTAATTATATTTCTATATTCAAGCTTCAAGAATTTACTGTCACTTCAGCCTCACAAAGTGGGAGTGGCTACCCTGTTAAAAAGCAAATCTGAAAAATCTGACATTACCACCAACAAATTAAAATACCCATCTTCCTTTCATCCGAAGATTGTGGGGCTATTTGCCCCTCACTTGCAATCTAATTTCTTAGGCTGCCAAAATTTTTATAAAATTCAAGCAGTTTAATTGTAGGAGATCTCAATTTCCTTTCTACATAGTTGTCCCAAGTCTACTATTATTAAAGTATGTTTTTAAATACCTTTTTACTACTGTAGTTTTGTCTTTGTCTTTGTTTTCTCCCTTGGTTGATCATCAAGTTTGAGCGAAGTATACTGATCTTTTAAATATTCTACAGATTCGGCTTGGATTTAGTTTCGGTCAGAATTAGACACAAGAGACACATGTCCCAATCTCCACACTAGGTAAAACTAGACTCAACCCAAATCCAATATTTTACCTATCTCTTGATTATAATTTTAACTTTATCCTTGCACAATCCATTGGCTAACTTAAAAGTACCATCCAAAAGTTAATTAGCTAGGTACTTCTCCCTTCTTTACCGTCATAGAAAACAAACAATTTCTCGTAGTAATTAAGTACTTGTTAGGATATTATTGTATAGGGATGATAAATCTGCGTATCAAGTAAATTTTCCAAGGGAAGCTTCCATTTCAGTGGTAGCAGCCGTCCATTTTGTTGTTAGTATCATTGGTGTTTGACTGATAGCATCAAAATCGGAGATGGCGAGGAACCGGTTGACTCGGAGGGTATTCCTTGGTCTACACGCAGCGTTTTTGGAATGATTTCTAGGGTTTGTGGAATACACCGTGGCACGGAACTGGACACTTCGCACTCCTATCATGGAAATCTGTGATTGGATATTGGGTGATGTCATCATCTTTTTAGTGGCCGGCCTTGTTTCACTGATTAAAGCTCCTTGAGTAATGTTGAAGATTCTTAATGCTTTTTTTTTTTTGTCTCCATGATTCTCTCTTTATTGGGTTGTTATAAGGGGATTTAGGCTCTCCGTCGGTCAAGTTTGGACACGACAATATGTTGCAATCATTTTTGGACTTTGTGAACTAAGTGCTACAATCTACACTTGAGGCGAAAGAAATGGGTTTGAGTGCATTTGTTCCTCATGTTATTGATAGAATATCCTACTTATTATAATACTATTATATAAAAGCAAAAGTTTTCTTCAACTACACGTCCAATACCATACTATGAGCTTGCTCTATATATGTATCAATAAAAAAACAAAAAGGCTATGAGCCGCGGTTTTGGAAATTGTTTATTTTTGTATTTTTAACAGCGAAATGTACATGTTTTTATACTGTTTATGTGCGTTTGACAAACCGTTTTGAAAACAAAAAATACATGAAAATGTACGAAAACACCCCAACAAAACCAAACATGGAAACAACTAATATATGTTTTCGAAAACAGGTTTCGATTATAATTAACGCAGAAAACATGCGGGAACAAGTAAGACGCATGTGTTTTCATTTGAAGTGTACAATGACAAGTACAGTATTGCACTGAGATGGTGGTTCGATCCGTGAGAATTGCATAATGAAGAAGTATTTCACATGTCTTCAATTTTGTTCTTCATTTCCTCGTACTACATCTCCTTCTCGCGTTCATTTCTAGAAGATGGGTGGTGCGCAATTTAATAGTAGAGGGAGGACAATGAGAGTTTTAGCAGTGCTTTTCTGCTATGGGGGGGACTGATCTCGCTATCTTGCGCTGCTAGTTTGAGTATCTCCTAACAAAGGCTTGAGGTTCGGAAGCACTTGAAGTGCTTTTGTTTTTTGTCTTTTCGTTTATGTTCTTAAGACAAATACATTAATAAACAATATATCAAAACATAAAACACTCTTCTAAACACAAAAATAGTTTTCACCTCAGGTTCCGTTTGTTTCGACGTAAAATATTTTCGTCAGAAAATATTTTTAAAGAAATCATTTTTCAAGAAAATATTTTCCGCTGAAAACATTTTTCGGCGTTTGATACGTACAGAAATCCTTTTTTTTTTTTTTTAATATTTTTATTCAATCATATTAACCTATAAAAATCATTTTTATTCACAACATATATATATATATATATATAAACTAAATATTTGAGTTCTGGTAAAGTTCTAGCAGTGATCCAGCGGAGGTATGATGAAGTTCTAGCGGAGGTTCAGTGAAGATCTAGCGGGTTTCTGGTTCTAGCGGGGTTTCAACGGACTCTAGCAATTTGAGAATGAGAAGCTCAAATTCAAAAAATGGTTTACGATTTTAAAAAATGGAAACCATTTTAGGAAAATTATAGAAGCTTTTTCGGTCAAACCGAAAATGTTTTCGGTTGACTATTATTTTTTGTTATACTAAATACAAGAAAATATGAAAAAAATTTAAGAAAACATTTTACGCCAAAACAAATACAAGAAAAAAAAAAGTAAAAAAGAAAAAGAAAAAAGTGGGTGGACTCCCAAACAACACACTCAAACAAAAATACAATGTTGAAAATAAGAACTAGGAAATTGACAAAAAATTAGTCCGATCATCTATATCTTGAGCTAAAAGCTAAGAAATAGGCTGCATAAAATGGCTTATGAAGTAGTCGAGAGTGCGGCTTGCTTGAAAGCTACTGCAATAGCAACCGACTGGATGCCGTTGAAGGAGGAGCACTACTGACTTCGGAACATGCAAGAGCCGTCGTAGAGAAGGTTCTATCTCCGGCTGAAAAATACTATAACCCACGTAACAAAAACACAATACCAAAAAAAGCAAAACAAACGGCATAAACAAAACAAAAACACCAAAAAAAAGCAGCTTCGGAGGAAATTAAGGGGCGGTGGTGGGGTGGGACGTGAGGCCCACGCGCGGGTGTAGAAGAGTGCGCTCACCTTAATTTAAATGTATTTTTCATATGATCATAAACTTAAAACTTACATGTAGTTACTAAAACATTATCAAATGAGATCTGTTTTCCCCTGTTTAAAGCGAAAGAGATAGATCTTGTGGGCATATGTAAAAGGCATCCGGTTTCTATTACACAATATAAAGGTGCTATTTTCCATCAAGGTTAGTACAAAAATCCATTTAAAGGAATGTATCCACGCCAAACAATGACACTTACATCCCTGTCTTCTACCTAATACCCACAAGCCCAAAAGTGAGTTGCACTCAACAAGAGCATATGTTTCATTCTTTTCTTATTTTTCGCAACCAAAGGAAATTTTAGCACAAGCTTACTATTTTATATTAATTCTAAAAGAGTAGTCAAGATATTACAGGGGTGAAAGAGATGGCCTTGACATTTGGAGAACAAAAAGCAATGAAACATTGAAAATACAACAGAAATAAGGGTCAGCATAAGGAAAATGGTGATAGGGTAAACTTCAAGGGGTTGGCTCAAGTGGTAAGGATTTTGGTCTTGCTAGTATCCTTATCAGGTCTAAGGTTTGAATTGCTTTGAGTAAAAATAATTTTTTGAGGCCACACCTGCTAAAGAAGCTGAAGTCTTATTACCCGATTCATGTTAATAAGGCGCTTTATATAGTCCGAAATTTACCTAACATAAGTGAGTACATAAACTGACCATACTCAAAGGAGTTTCCGTAAAAAAAAAAAAAAAGGAAGAAAAAAAATGGTGATTAGGGTTTCTCGGGTCAAGCTCAGAAACAAAAGTAATCCCTTCAAAAGGTTTACAAGTTGGCTTTCGGTGGTTTTATAGTTGAGAAGTTTAGATGAGCGGACCCAGAAAAAACTTTATCCCAAATGAGATGACTATGCGTCAAATCAGATGACTTGAAACAATTAGGGCGTAAAAGAATGTGGCCACTGCCTAAAAGTAGAAAATAACAGAAATTATGAAAATACATCTTCTACTTGTACGCAAATAAAAGCTAAAGTGGATAGAAATTTATTAATTTAATTATTTAATTAATAATCAACTATTGCTATTTTTAAATAAATATAGTTAATTGAAATGAAATGTGTCTTATAAAAATAAAGTTCGAATCATTATTTATGCTAAAAACTTAAACGTACTGATAAAAAATAATTAATTTGATAATTTAATTAACATTCCAAGAGGAATGTATGTATATGTGAGACCATGCACGCGTACATGTCCCTATGCATGAGAAATACTACATGCATGTTCTCTCTGACATAACATTAAAAATTATCATTGGATTAAAAATTTAATTATATATAATCTATTCAAATCAAATGATGATTTTTACTGCTATATATGTAAGGAAGTGTACAATAGTATGAACTTGAGAGTGTATGTAGCGTTTCTCTCCTATGCATATATTCTTGATAACTTTCTTCCTTTCTATAAGATGCAAGTGTATTATATATGGTTGATATTTCCATTTTCCACAGGTGGAATGATTACACGCATTCAAGTTAATTTCCCACTAGTAGATGCATGTTCATAACAACATTCTCTCCACCTATATATATATATGACAATCGATGGACCTGTAAAATAGATAATTAGATGATCTGTATTGACTCTAGCAAATAATTGGAGCAAAAATTCCTAGTCTAGGGAGTGTTTAATTTGGTGAACGACTGGCAAGGATATATATATATATATATATACCTTTTTTTTTTTTTTTTCAAGTTTTGATATATGTATATACTTGGGTTGAAGGTTCGGGAGATACCTTGTCTAATGGGTCATCTTAATTTGGTGTTTTTGTTTGTGAAGATTGTTTTCCTTGTTAGGAGATCAGACAGCTAGCTAGCTTCAACGGACGAGAAATATTGTCGTGATAATATTCTTAAAAAGCATGCAAATGAAGTTCCCCGTACGAACAAAACTAACTCTTTTGGTCAATATATTCGCTGATCAAGCCCAGAAGAAGTAGGTGAAGCTGGTGAACAGTCAAGAAAGAACTCTGTACATATATGAAATCAGTTAGTTAGGACTGATTATCAGTAATTTTTAACGTAAGACACCAAACTTTGTTTCCCTTCAAGATTCTGATCGATCAAGATTTACTGATCATATGGGTTCGACTAATTAATTAATGTCGTATGTCCTAAAAATATTTTCGGAAAAAAATGCCAACATGCATGGCTGCTGATTGAACATGTTCCGAAAAAGAAAAATATCATAAAAAAATTGTACTAGAACCAATAATCTGTGAAACTGTAAAGAATCCAGGATATTCATCCAAGAGAGAGAGAGAGAGAGAGAAAAGAACATGATTTTTTTGTTTGTTTGTTTGTTTACGTAGAAAAATTTTCAGAGGATGTGCCAAATATTGTTCTTTCTCGAAGGTCAGAAGTTAGGAGGGAGAGAGAGATGTTTATAACTGAATTAAGAAAACAGTTGAGATATATAGCAGCGGCAGTTATAATTAGTAATCGATCTCTTAGATAGGTAGGGATTTTCCTTAGTGCATATGATCATATGGTTGGTGAGGGATGGAGGTTGGCCAGGTTTCCCTCACTTTTTTAGCAAGCAATTCTCCTACTTGGAGAATGTTAGGCCAACGGTCATTTGAAGACCCATGTCCCCATTAAATATTACAAAAACTGTCTTCTTATGGGATGCTTGGATACCGGGTTTGTCATTTTAAATTAGATAAATTATATTTAATACACGGGTATACGACTATCATATAATAGTTTACTAAATAGCATTACTCTTTGAATCAATGGTTGATTAATTTTTACTGTCACGTCATCCCAGTTGTATGACAATCGTATATATAACAGTCTACTAAATAGTGTTATTCTTTAAATTTAGAAAAAATAAAAAATAAAAAATCAGTCTATGTAGTTTCACTGAATTGTAAATAGATCCTTACTGTTTAAAAAGTAATTGAAAACTCCCTATGGTAAGCAAAAAAACAAATAGATCCCTAAACCCAACTTCCGTCCAATATTTTGACAAAACCTGCTAGGGTGTTACGTCAGCATCAATCATATTATAACATGTGTCGCTTATAATAAAAAATAAAAAATAATAGAAAAATTATATATATATATATATTGGTTGGCCACCCGTAAATGGCTAAATGGTATGGCCCGAAATCACCCTTGGTCTTGAATCACCCCAATGGCCATTGGGGTCGTTTGGACCCCTTTGATTAGATTTGGAGGTGGCCGAACCACCTCCATGGCTAAGTTACTCCCAAATGGCCACCCCAAAATAATTTTTTTTGTTTCTTTTTATTTTTTTTAATATTTTTTTTATTTTTTTATTGTAAGTGACAAGTGTTACAATATCATTGGTGCTGAGTTAGCACCCAAATAGTTTTTGTCAAAATGTTGGAAGGAAGTTGGGTCCACAGACCTATTTGTGTATTTTTCTTACTATATGGAGTTTTTAGTCACTTTTTAAACCATAGAGAGCTATTTGCAACTCAGTGAAATCATAAATACACATTTTGCATTTTCTCTTAAATTTAAAATGAGAAATATATACCATGACGGATTCGCCCAATTAAAAGGTGTTACCCAAAGACCCAAGAAACTCACGATGAGGGTATCATGTTATTAGGTTGTCCAAATTTCTGTTTGTCGAATTTATATGAAATTCGAGAGAGGGAGCTGCAGGGCCCCCACCTGTCCCGAACAACCAATGATGTAGGACCCACTTCCCCCCTCTTACACTACCCAAATGTCATAATAACAAGAAATCCCAATCCAAAAATTCATGTTTCAATTTGTTTGAAGTTTTAACCATGACCTACCAATTTGCTACCTTTCTGCCCAACTTCTTTTGAGGTCCAAAGAAAGTGCAGCTAAGATCGAGAAGGATTTGGGACAGACAGAAGGAACATGATACTCTCAATTTCAAGTAAAATGTATTAAGTTAATAAATTCTTGACAATAAGTTTTTAGTTTAAACTTCATTGTATTTATATAGCATTGTGTGATTTCAGTACGTACTTAGTACTATATGTATACAGCCACATTCAGACCAGAAAAAGAAAAACTAACAAAAAAAAAAAGGATATACGTACAGCCACACCAACCTTCATATTTCAATTAATTTTTGTGCTTCTACCAGCTGAATGTACCAGCGGAACCAATAATTTAATTTATCTTCGGAGGGCAGTAAATTTTTTGTCTTTCTAAACACTTACATATCCTGAATCAATAAGATATAAAGATAAATAATATCTTTTAATCTAATTTTCCTTTAAAAGAGAGAAGGAAGCGGGGTGGCGTGCATGCAAGTTAGTGGGATGGCCGAACTACTCATGTGGCCAAGTTTGGGATAGGCCAAAACCAGTGATGGAGGGAGGGGGGGACCGGTAGGGGCCTTGGCCCCCTCCCAACAAACAAACAAAAAAAAAATTTCAAGCTTAAGTTTTATTTTTACAAGTTAATTTTGTATTTTTTACCTTTTGGCTCATACTCAATTTTTTTTTTTGGCCTTATCTTATAATTTTTTTTGGCTTTGACCCATACCCATATTATATCCTAGCTCCATCCCTGGCCAAAACACTCATGGGACCATTAGGATGATTTGGTTACCCTGAAAGCAGCTAAAAGGTGAGATCAACCACCAACAACAGTAATAATGGTTGCTGTGGGAGACTGATAGTGGTGGTACACAGTGAGAGTAGTGAGGGTGGTAGTGTTAGCGGTTAATAAAAAGAGAGAAAGTGTTTAGGTTTTTAACTTCAGTAACATGGCATAATTTGGGCAATTCATTTAAAATGAACTATTCAAATTAAAGCTATTGCACAAGGTGCAATACCCTAGGTATTATACCCAACGTCAATTATCCAATTACAAAATATGAAACTTCTTGTCTAGAGGAGAAATTGGGAATCATTTGAAAAAAAGGGCAATATGTATAGTTATCCTACAAGTATTATTAATATAAAAAAACTTGTTTATTCTTAAATTTCAATGTTTAATCACTTGATCATTTTTAGCTTTCTTTTTTACTTGGTTTATTCCAAACATAAATATGTTTTGGTCAATATAACCTGAAAGATTAAAAAGATTCTACAAATAATAGTCTTGTTCAAATCTATTTCTTGACTTCCAAAAAAATCTATTTCTTAACATTGTTTTTATTCCTTTTTTCTTTTCCGTAGAAACTGAGAAGTTGATTGAAAATCCCTTTTGGTCAAAATCTATTTCACCAATATTTTATTTCATTCATTAAATCATATTTGCTTCAAGTAGATAGATAGACGAATGAAAACTTAACAAACACTATATACTGGGATTTATGAATTGCTTTTTTAATTATTAAAAATTTAGTATAAAGTACAGAGGTGAAATGAAATTGCCTGATCTAGAGAGGGGCCCCTATATATATATACTTTCTTTAAAATGTCCTTGTAGACTACAGGGTTTAAAGAGAATTTTTTTTTGAAAAAAAAAATGGAGAGTCAAATGTACTTGTAACTTCAGGGTTTTAAGAGAAATTAAAAATTTATGGGGACGGCCGCCATAGCCCTTCTAGCCCTAAAGTAGGTCAACAATATCTGTGATCAAGATTATTTGTTCATCATGCCTTGATAATAAAACGAACTCTTTTTCTTTCGCTCTTTCTTCTTCTTTTGTTTTTTCCCTATTACCCTTTGCACCGGCGGCTTATTTCAATTCTCTTTTTGATCTTAATTTCCTTGATGTTGACCGAGCATACATTCGTTTTTGGATGACAAACATTTACCTAGACTATCATGTCCGTCTCTCTTACTTATTTTTGTTCCTAGTGGAGATAATCAAAGTAGAAAACGTCTCCTTAACGGATTCCACTGGAATATTCTTCAAGTATATATATATATATGGGTACAATAAATATGGCTAAGAACACTGGTAATAATTTTCTTTAAATTTTATTATCTTTTTTACGGTAAAAAAAACTGTTAAAAAAATTTAAAAAAATCTTGCAACAATTTTTCTTAGTGTTCCTTAAACTATAGAAATAAAGAACCAAAAGTGGTTCCCTTAATATTATTTTATATAAAAAGCTTTCTCTTTTTTCTAGTATTTATTTTAAATAATTTTTAAATGGCTTTATCTTTTCTCTCTCTTTCCTTAACATTTAATTTTAAAAATATTTAAATGGTATAGGAAAATGATAAGGAAAACTGCTATGGAGCATATTTAAATAGGAAAACAAAAAAGTAATTTGATTTCTTACATTGAAAAAAAAATTAAAAAAAAATTGTTGCTAGTGCTTTCGATCAGCCTCATCATGAAAGTAATGAGAGGGTTACAAGCTCGATCTTGACCGTACCGCCATGTGACAAGTATCTTGGAATCCTTTCTTAGGAGCCCAGTTCTAATATTAAAAGGAGTCACCCCCCAAATTAAATCAGATATTACGTACGCTCTCTCCTACTAATAATTTGTTTCCATTTAATTTTCTCGATCTTAAACACTACACTTATTTAAGCATTGGAATGTCTTCAATATCTCCTATGGATCGACGGTTTTTCGATGACCATTTTATTGATTTTGAAAGATGACCTATCTTTGGTCTAACCGTCTGAAAAATTAAACTTCAACAAAATATATATATACAAACTGAGACAGAACTATATGCATGGGGCCGAGGGAGAGGGCATGGCCCCTCCCGGTCCCTTGTTTTGAATTTTTTATTCATGTGGTTCTTACGTTTGTTTTCATACTTTTTGTCTTTTCTCATATTCTCCAGCAAAACACCGTAAACCAACAAACTTAGCAAATTAGCAAAAACCAGAAATTCACCAGATGATTTGTCCTTTTTCTCCATTATTCAATGCATTTATATATAGTTAATATATTTATAGTTAAATATTATATATAGTTAAAATAAAAATAAAAAATTATCGGCCTAAAGTTGAATTTGAGTTCTATCAAAATTAGAATTGACCCCTCATTACTTTAATTGGAACCCTGGCCTCTGATAAAAAATTATAAGTTCAATTCGTCCCTATATATATATATTACAAAAAGCTTTATACATGCAGGTACGTATTCTCTGGGGTAATGCATTAGCACATCTAAGGAAACCAAGCTGTATTTGTTTTTCTTCTAGAGAGCCTGGGGAGACAATATTGTGAACAGAGTGATGCTAGAGGTCTTTAATATTGTGTCCCTATTCTGTCCCTAAAAAATAATGTAACTTTTAAAATCATTATTAAATGTATGATAAAATTATAATTTATCTAAAAAACTTAACCTAATAAAAAATAGTGAAATTTAATTATTTAATTAACGTTTTAACATTCATTTTTATGTGTAGGCTGATCAATACGTGTAATATTTAATGAGATTATAAATGGCGGAGACAAACTTCAAATTTGAGGCTTTTGCTCTAATACCACGTCATAAAGACTCTATGACTTCTATAAGTGATTTGAAGATGATAATGAGTTGTAACTAATCTTTTTGAGAATGTGGCTAGCCCTTCATGACACATAATGAATGACGTATCTAGTTCATCATCAATAAATAGGTTTTTAGAGCTTGATTTATCATCAACAAAGCATATTATAATAAACGAAAGACAAGGGCAAAGAAATTATAGGCAATTGATAATTAAACTCATCCCTCTCAAATTACGTACGCAATTTGCAATTTTTTCTCAAATTTTATTGCAATGAAAATTCTACCACACAATCTCATGTAATGTCTCCATTTTGTTAGAATTTTCTATTAGATCCTAACAGAAGGGAAATAATGAATATTTCACTTGACCTTAAATGACAAAAATGCCATTCATAAGATTTAAAAAATAATAATAATTAAAAAAAAAGTTTCCAAAAAAATTAAAGAAAAACCTCCTACGGCTAGTTGTAGGTAACCTGCCAACATAGTTTTTTTTTTTTTTTCTAGACAAAAAAAAAAAACGAAATTAAGGTTATAGTTGTATTTTAATAAATTTCGTTGGGGTATAATGAAAATTTTACCTCACATGTGAATTACATGATAAATTTGCCGTCTAAGTCAACAGAAAGTCCTAATGAAATCGGGGGACATTTCAAATTAATCGAGTGATAAACTTGTATGGTACATTGCAAAAATTGAAACATTGAATAGATCAAGACACTGCAAGTTTAGCAGTAATTTGAGAGAATAAGTGTAGTTTTCTCCTAGCTTGTTTGAACAATATAGCTAGGGCTAGCTATAGGATAGAGCCGTAATTTAACATTTTTATATAACAGCAACTACACACCTACGGGGAGACCAGATGTTTGACTCAAAAGAGTTTTGAAGCAAGAAGGCAGATGTCCGAATCTCCACGTGCAGTTGTGATCAGCTTTCTAAGCTAATTTGTTAGTTAGGTCTGAAAGGTGATCAAGACCTTAAAAACAGCCATATAAATGTACAACATCACAAGTATGACAAGAATACCAAACCCACCTTTTTTTAATTTTTTTATTCATTAATTTATTTTTTAATTTATTGTTACGGTTAAAAAAATTCTTGCTTTAGATAAGGTTTTTGGACTAGGGTTAGGGACAGGCTAGCTAGCTTTTTGTTTGCATCTAAAGGCAATCAGTTAATCGTTAATGAAAGAGTACAAGACTCGTCTACACCATTTCCGTACGTTTAATTTTATTTTACCTGATTATATAGATATATATAGAAATAGGTATAGTGTTAATTAATTAATTAATTTGTTTTTGGTTCGCTAGAAAATAGAATAGAATTAAATAAAAGGAGTAAGCGAGGTGGGTTATAAGTAGAAGTTGTAGGTTAGAAACTTGGAGAGACGTTGAAAGCAGAACCAAAATTCACACCACCAAGCAACCACTCTATATATCTCTTTCTCTCTCTCTCTAAACCTCTCCCTCTCATGACATGTATGTATGTATGTTTTCGTATATATAATCATCGATCTATATATATGTTTATATAAATATATATGAAAATATGTGATTACTTGTAAGGCGTTTGTTAGCCGAGACGTTGCATCAATCGCAGGTGCAGGGGTCTGTCCAAACCCTCCAACTCTCTAACGGAAAACACTTTCTCATCTCCCCCACCATATATTCTCCTTGGACCCCTTTCTTTCTCTTTATTGTCTTCATTGCTTTCCCTCTCTCTCTCTCTCTCTCTGTGGTTTTTTGTTCATCGATCAGAAAGAAGAAGAGGCAAGCTGGAAAGAGGAAGCTCAGATCATCCTTGGGTTAATTAGCTAGGGTTTGATCTCTTTAAGGGGTGCTATTTATTCTTTTTTTATTATTATTAATTGGAAGATAGATAAGATGTGCACCAGAGGCCACTGGAGGCCTGCTGAAGATGAGAAGCTCCGGGAGTTGGTGGAACGCTATGGACCCCATAACTGGAACGCCATAGCTGAAAAGCTCCAAGGAAGATCAGGTATGAGAGACCAAATTAAATCAGTCTGTTTTTTTTTTGTTTGAGAAAAAATTGTTTTTCAAAACTGCTATAGCTAGGGTTTGATGTAAAAAGAAGAGGATATCTAGTCCATAAAACAATTTTTTTTTTTTTTTTGTTTTATAACTGGAGTTTCCGGGCAAAGAGTCTCAGAACACCATACAAAGCGCCCCCTCAATCCACATGAGTCGGTAAAGTTAAAGCTTTCACCTAAAGAAGTACTCGCACTCAAGGGATTGGACTTGAACCTTAGACCTGATTTTGTATGAGATACTAAGGCTAAGTGACTTACCACTCAAGCCAACTATTTCGGGTTATGATTTTTTTTAAAAAAAAAATTGTTTTTTCAAAACTTCTAGCTAGCTAGGGTTTGATCATGTAATTAATTAAATAGTTTTTGAAGAAAGAGATCGAGAGTATAACTAATTAGAGCTTTAACTAACACATGAGGTGATGCATGAATTGGATCTGCAGGGAAGAGCTGTAGGTTGAGATGGTTCAATCAATTGGACCCAAGGATCAATAGAAACCCTTTTACAGAAGAGGAAGAAGAGCGGCTTCTGGCTTCTCACCGGATCCATGGGAATAGATGGGCTGTAATTGCAAGGCTTTTCCCTGGTCGGACTGATAATGCAGTGAAGAACCATTGGCATGTCATCATGGCCAGGAGATGCAGAGAAAGATCTAAGCTTTATGCCAAAAGAGCTGCTCAGACATTAATGAATGATCAGCAAAAAACTTCCTTAAAACAAGATGTCCAGGTGAACTGTGATCAGACAAGAAACGACCTAATTTCTCCCTTTGTTGAGAAATACCGTCAAAGATTTGCCTACCCCTTCACATATAACTGCCCCCAATTTCCCAAAGAGTGGTTCTCTCAACATCCAAGTCCTTGTATCACTATGCTTGAAGGTACGTAAACATCAAAATATATATTGTATACTTAGGCTCTCATTTTTAAATACGATTGCTATATGATTAAAATGATGTGGTAGTGAAAATGATAAGCTAATTTTTACTATCAAATACGATATCCTAATTGTATAATAGTCGTATAGCAGTTTACTAAATAATATTTTTATTTTTATAATGCTTGAAAGTAAATATCAAAATAGTAGACTCGTTTTTAAATACGACTTTTATTCAATTGAGATGATGTGACAGTGAAAATCGACTAATTTTTACTATCACGTTATCTCAAATATTGTATAATAGTCGTATGTATAGTAGTGTACGTATACTAAATAATATTTATATTTTTATAAGGCTACTGATACCGTTTTCTTTGGTGTTGTTACTTATTGCAGAAAAGAAGCAGCCGGTTGAGTTTTATGATTTTCTCCAAGTAAATACAGAGTCTAATGGTAGCGAAGTGATAGATAATGCGAGAAGAGAAGAAGAGGAGGTGAACCAGCAGGAAGCAATGGAACAGCAGAACAAGGCTGGTGTTCCATTCATAGAGTTCTTATCTGTTAATGGAAGTTCTTAATTAGTATACCGTACGGTTGTGGTGTCTGAATGATGATGATGATGATAGATGACACATACTGTAAAAAGAAAAAAAAAAAAAAAAAAAAAAATCACTTGCATATACGTATTAAGCCTAACTAGCTAATTTCTACCTGATCATCACCTAGATGCATGTTGCTACTGCATTGACAGACAGACAGACTATATTTAAGGAGACATGTAGCATGTAGGGATATATATATATATATATACTCTTGGAAAAGCTGAGGCTGTTTGTGAAATGCGTGTTGGTACGGTAATAAGACAATGAATATATTACTGGAGGAAAGTTCTTTGATTCTCTCTTTGAAGTGATATGAATCTAAAGGGGACAGTATATACTATATATACATGTTTATTTTCTCCTTTGCACTTAAATACATCGTGAGGTACTTTTCTTCTTTGATCTTCTTCTTCTCGATACAGATAGTTATATATATATATATATATATAATTATATATATATACTATATATATATTATATGAGAGTTGCTTCATATGCTTTTTAATGTTTACTTTTGACACGGCAATAAAAATTACCATTAAATAAAATAAAATGAAAGTACGTATAACATGTAATGGTGATTTTCCTTCACGTAAAGGAAGAATATATATATAATCTTAAAGCTTAATGTATATATCCACCGCGATCGTAAAACTCAATGAAGAAAACTAGTGAAAAAGAAAAGATCAACATGAAATGGAGCTAGCTAGATCAGGTGTTCAGATGCCTTTAATTAGGGTTAAACCCTACATATATGGCCTCAGAAAAACATTATTGAACTCCTAATTAATGTGCTCGATGTAAATTTTGGTTTCTGCATGTTTGATATATGTAATAATTAGGGAAATTGTTGACCTCTTAATTAAATGAAAAATGATCTTTTCCATTTTAATGAAATGATAGGTTTAGTTAGTGTAAATTGAATGGTAGAATTATCATTTTAATTTTATTTGGACAATTCTACCCCTCAATTTACATTAATTAAATCCTATTCATTTCATTTGAAATTGAGAAAATCCTTGTCTGTTCTATATATGGTCAAACAAAATATTGCTCCATTAATGGCACTTCTTATGTGTGTATATTTTATTCCAAGATGCACATAGTGAAAGTTTAAAGGATTTTGATTTCCTGAACATATATATATATAAACCAAGTCGTGCTAGCTAGCTAGCTTTTGTTCTTGCGTTTTCCTTCTTTCTTAATTTCTTTATATATATATTAATATAAATTACTTTTATATATATCAAGGCTAGCATGCTCGTATTTTGCCTAGTGTCTTCAATTTTATGTTAAACACTATACTATACTTATCAAGGCTAGGTTGTTTGGTTGGCTGAAACCATAATATATATATATATATTTATACTTATAATTAGTATGTTTTAATGAAGTCTTATTTATAAATAAAAAACATGTGTTTTTATCTAAATGTTACAGAAAGTTAACCTCACATTATGAAGATGAATTTTTCTTATTGAGTGAGTGGATTATAAACATATTAGTAATGTCAAATCTACATTTGGTTCTTTACTCTCTCTCTCTCTCCTCTCTCTCGTATATATATAAATGTTATAGAAAATTCAACTCACATTATGAAGATGAATTTTTCTTATTGAGTGAGTGGATTATAAACATATTAATAGATGCCAAATCTTACATTGGTTCTTTACTCTCTCTCTCTCTATATATATATATAAAAGATTGAACTTTATAAACAATTTTAGAAAGTTTCGATTACAATATGATTAGTCATTAGTGATAATTAAGATAGATGTGGCTAGCTAGCGTTTTACAAACCCTACTTTTTTCTCTAATGGTATAGTTTAAGGGTAGACATTCCTTAAATTTAAGCTGAGTTCTTTCTGTCAAGGACTGATGTAAACCCAAGCCATTCACAATAACTTCAACCAACTTCAAGAGCTAAAATAATGGCATCTGGATCAGTGACATATATACAGTAGTCTTATATATGCAGTCTCAGAGGATGAAGTATGCTTGATAGGACTTATAACCACCCAATAAATAGGTTTCTCTTGAGTTTAATTAATTAATTTCTCATAAAACAATCACCATTAAAATGGCGCTCTTAGAAATGTTCTCTCTCTCACTCAACAATATATATCTATGGCTTCTCTTAGTGGCAATGAATTAATATATAGCTGCAAAACTCAATGAAAACGTGTTTCTTAAATTAATCAATTAACAGAAATCATTCACCCACTTGGCCAATTAATTAGACCCATGGATAAGACTGTCCTTAAAAAAGTTTTAGAAGCAATTACTTCTGTTAATGGATCCGTTATAAACTCTTTTTTTTTTTGGAATAATAATATATTAATGAAACAAAAGGAAATGTACATACAAACAGCTGACTCCTAGCACAACAGTAAGGAAACATCGAAAACACAGTTAGCTAACCAGCACTACCAAGCGAAAACAGTAGCAATCATAACAACACACAACAAATTAACCCATAGGAACAAATGAACTAGAAAAAAAAAAGAAAAAAAAAAAAGTAGGAGTTGCAATTTGGATTCATGGGTTAGGTTCATGTTGTATCTAGTTATGAGTATACAATTATACGAGTTGATATGAATACAACCAATTTAATTAATTGTGTCAATTCTCCTCAACCCTAACAAGCTACCACAACCTATTTACTAAATGGAAAACACGACATAACTTGCATAACTCATTTAATAAATAAGTTGTATTGAGTTGATACAAACACAACATGCATGTTTCAATCTATTTCAACATGTTTATTATAATATAAACAGGATGAATTGACATTGATACTTAATCTGACTTGATCAACACAATTTTGTATCTTCTGAGCCTAAATTATATACATCAACTATACACATTAACAACTAAATTCATGACAAAATCAAATTGATAACCAATATCCATAACCATAATTAATAATCAATTTGTAATCTAATTATGCGGGTTGACATGTACAAAATTTGACTTATTTATTAATCATGTCTAATTAGGTCGATCCGTTTTAACCTAAACCCTATCACATTAAATCCTAACCATTTAATTCATATTATGTTCCTGTCGGATTTGTATATCATTTCAAATATTGTTTGCCCTACAAACAAGAGCAAAAACTGGAAGCCAAAGCTATAGCTACACATCTATAAAGAAACCCTATGAATTAATAATATATCTATTAACATAAGATCCAAAGCATCACAATATCCAAAGAGTAATGCTATTTATATTAGACTATCATACAATTTTCGTACATTTGAAATGATGTAGCAGTAAAAATTAAAATTTGATTTTTTTTTTCAAAAGCTGATCCGAGCACTAATTTTCATTTTTATATCATCAAATTGTATAAAAATCGTAAAGAACGTAAGCATCGTCTCCTCCTCTTAAAGAACAACCATGAGTTCTTCTCCTTTTTCTAATTTTAATACATTTTTTAATAAAAATAAATAATTATTATTTTAATGTGATGTAATAAAAAAATGCTGATGTGGATTAACGGGCATCACTTTATTGGACGGAAAACACCTGAAAGATCTCATTTGAAATTCGCAAAAAATCTAAGCAATCAAATTTAACTTTTAAAAACACATGGAGTAATCGCAAACAACACATTTGCTAGAGATTTATTTTAAATTTACCCTAAAAATAATTGAACAGAATAAGGAATGTGATTAGAGAGATATGAGCGGATATAAGCAGAAAGGTCACATTAAAAAACCTTTTTCCTGATATTTCAAACAAAACTTTACGTATTCGTTTTAAGTGTATGCTATTAAATAGGGAGTTGGTGGATTTGAAACTGATTTGAGAAGATAATTGAAAATTAGTTGTTCTTGAAACTTGTATGTGGTATTGACCATAATGAGTTGAATTGGACACTGTTAGCATCTTTTAATAGGGTTTTTGGAGTTTGCTTTATTGAGTATTTTGTCTTGTATTCTTGAATTCTTGTTTAATATAATTCTTACTCGTGAAATAAATAACTTTAATTAGTACCTATTCCACTAGAAAAAAAAAAAAATTATTTATTTACTCCACAAAAAACAAACATAAAAAGTCTTTTTATTGAGTCCTCTAGACTGTGGAGCCCAAAAAAAAAAAAGCTTTATTTTATATTAATTTTATTAAGACACATGGCGTGTTTTAATTAGTTGACATTATAACATATCTAAAACACTTCATATCAGCTGCGAGATGAGTATGATAAATTAATTATAAGTATAGCATTATTCTAAATTAAAATAGGAAAAGTGGAAGAGAGAGAGAGAGAGAGAGCAAGCAATGGCAGGACATGCAAGACGGGTTCAAACTTTTTTACACTCATTTTCTTGAACTTTCTCTCACTTTCCATCTTCTCTGAACCCTGTTCTCACTTTTTCTTCGACTTTTTTGTTCTTAATTCGTGGCGCCCACATTTTTATCAACCCATTTTCCTGAATTTCCTTAAGCCATTTTCTCTGTGTCTCATTGATCTTTCCCATATTTTTATTTTCCTTGCCCTATTTTCTCACATTTTCTCTTATTTTCTTGAGCTATTTCTCACATTTTGTGGGGGAATGGGATCACTATCCGCCAGCAATTTTTCATCTCCTTCAACCATTTCTCAAATTTCTCTAAATCTGTCTTTTTTTCTTTTTCTTTTTTGACACTTTCTTGTGCTATTTCTATTATATGCTCACGCTTTCTCTCTGTTTTTCTTTGTTGCAGAAGGGTAATACACGTGTGGATGCAGCACTTGACGCTATGAGCCCCTATGGATTTTCCGAGGAATTGGTTGAAGAAAAGGTCAGAGAGCTTCTCAATGTGGGTTTGTTTCTGTTTTTCCTATGCTCATTGTTTTCTTTTTCTTTTTTTTTTTTGGGAAGCAAAAACACTTATGGGTTCTGGGTTTTGTGTGGATTGTAATATGGGTTTTGGTTTAGGTTTATGGTGGGGATGTTGGATGGATCTTTATTGAAGAATTTTCTTACTCACTTCTCCTTGATTACATTCTTGCACAACAGGAGGTAAATATCTATTCCTTGTTTTTTTATGTTCTTGATTTTTTTGTCGTTATTATTTAATATTTTGAGATTTTTTTCGTTCAATTGTATGAAAAACTATTTATATCCTTGATATCTGTTGAGGAGAAATAGTAGAAATGAAAAGAAAATGCAAATTGAATCTTAGTTATTTTACTGTGTTGTGCTTGGGAACTCTGTCTTCCACCGAATTGAGCATATACATTATACATATATGGCTTAACTGAAGATTACCAATAGGGGGTAAATTTGTGATTGCTGCAATGGAGGAAAGCAAAAGTTATTCGCATACAACTTGACATTGAGCCTAGAAAAAAAAAAAAAAATCCTTAGGCATTTTGCTAATTTGCTTTATAAATACCAGCTATGGATGTATCCATAGTATCTGTATGTGGAAATGCAACAAAGTGAATGGACTACCAAAGAATATTCATGAATTATGCCAAAAGATTTTTAGTAGTTTCATTTTAGGAGTCCTAAAATTAATTACATACCATAATTTCACATACAAATATATATATTTTGCTGTTTGATTGTGTTCTATTTATGGTTGCCATTCTGTGAGATGTGCCTAGGCGTTTGGGAAATCTAATGAGCACTGAATCTAAAATTTTCAACAATGTTTGGAGTAGCAACAAATGTTCAATTAGAACCCTATCACCATGCCTTGGGCAAACCATGTTCATTTATTCTGCCAAAAACTAGGAATTCAAATTCCTTGCTTCTCAAAAATTACAGCTGGAAATGGTCAAGTGATGAGTATGTTATAAAAGGCTGTCATAGTTTGAGATATAGCTTGCTCAACCCCCTAAATCCCATGCCCCCTCCTCTTTAGAAACCAATAGTTATATTGTTAATATTTTATGCAAATTTTTAACATAGAGGTAATTGAAGTGGTAGTAGCACTCGCTGAAGTTTATTTTCTTTTTCTCTTGACACTCATGAATCTAGTACCTAAGTGAAAGATGTCCTTAATAATTGATTCCCTGTGGTTAGGAAAAAAAAAGTGTTTTGCTCTAATCTAGTAAAAACTTAAGAGTTTAATATTGCTGTTATCGTAGTATCAAATTGCTCTGATTTGTAAGCTATAGTGCTCTAACTGGTGGAGTATTGTCCTATTTCTGGTAGTTCTGTATATCGTTTCACATTTGTGGTTTATTGGTTCTACTTCCACGACAATAGTTATGTTATGATTAGCTGCATTTTTGGTCTTGCTTGTTTGTATCTTGCAGTAGAGCAATCAATTGTGCAAAAAGTAGTCATGATGCTGGTTTGAACCTTCACATTAAACTAATAAAGAGATTTTTAGTGACATTTCCCACTTTTATACTCATTAGTATTTTTCTTCGAAGGGTGATTCTTCTGCAGCTTCAGCCATTGGGCCCCAAAGTGGAGTTCGCTTACCCTTATGCACTAACTCAAAGGTTGTGGATGCTGTATCGCAAACTATCCAGGCTCTGGACCCAGCGTCACAGATAAACAAGGATCTAGACACTGCATTAATCACTCGTGAGTGTGGAAATTGTTTTCCAAACAGTTATCAGAGCTTTGATCGTATCCCACAAGCAGCAAACTAATGGCTCATCAAATGTGATGTGTGCTCTTGATTTGCAGAACAAGCAGCAAATTCTGGTGGTGGTGGTGAAACTCCGCATATGACCCATAACCAAAGGCGTAAACCTTACAATGGGTGGATTAGCAATGATGATGTGGACGATGTAGTGCATCTGACACCAGCTCCATTGCAGGAAAGCTTACAAAAGATGCTTACACCAGATGCATTGCAGGAAAGCTTCGATAAGTTGTTTAATGGGATGAACAGTGGAAGAAAGCGTAAAACAGGGTGGGATGTGAGGCCTCAAGATATGTAATTTTCTCTCCCTTTCTCATTGTTCATATAGCATCTTTTGTGGAATGTGTTTTAGTGTTTTGATAGACCTTCTAATACATGTATACAAGGACTACAGACTGCATTCTTAGGTTTTTAGACTACATTGTCCAACTGGTAGATAAAATGAGAGAGAGTTGTTCACATACAGTATTCAGGCCATGCCCCTGTTTAATTTTCATGGGATGCCATGACAAACTTGCGGTGTCTATAGTTTATGGAAATTCAGCATGCTTGTTTTTTCATTTTCAAAATCCCTTTCACTTGTGCTAATAAGAAATTTTCCCACTTTGATCATGTAACTCACTAAAAGTTGGATTTAAAGAGGCTTAATTTTGCATGCCTCATATGGAAGATTCTGTTTTCATATAATTAATGTATTATCCGACCAAGCACTGAATAATTACTACCAGACTTTGCAACCAAGTATAATAGCTCCATTTCTTAATGCTTTTTAGAGGCCGTTTTTTGTTTTTTGTTTTTTGTTTTTTGTTTTTTGTTTTTGGTTTTTTGTTTGAAAATGTGTTCCAAGGTGAAAGTTATTTGGAGTGTTTTGTGTTTTTTATTGTTTTGTTAATGTTTTTGTTTTGAAAAGAAAAAACAAAGAGAGAGAAAAAAAAAATTGTTAGGAAACAAAGGAATAGATTTTTTATTCAACCAGATATGGGCACTCAACACTGTCAAAATTGTATACAAAATTATATTGCTTTTTCTCGAGGTTTTATGAAATTAATTAGTATTATTTCTTTCATTTGAATTAGATAGTAATTTTTCGTGATTTGAAACATATTATATGTTGATCACCTTTGTGGTACTAATGTCCATTAAATGAATCGAAGTTCTTTATTAACTTAGAAATATTAATTATAAATTGGTTAAAATATGTAAAATAATTTTTTTTTTCTGTATTTAAAAATCCAATAACCACTAAATTTATGTTTCGTAACCATTGAATTCATCACTAAAGGGCTCACAATATTTAAAGGAGCATATTTCCAACCAGTTGAATTATTTTAGTCTATTTTCTTACAAATTCTTCACTTCTCTGTTTTGAAGTTTTGATGACTTTTAGTTTTCTAAAGACAAGCTCAAAATTTTTCAAGAGTATTTTGCTTAAGCGAGGAAGATCCGGCATAAAACCATTTTTGGTTTTGAAACTCTCACTTTCTCTGCATGTAAAAAAAAATAAAAAAAAATAAAAAATCTCACGACACGACCTATCAATGGCAGTAGACTGAGAGGGAGTGATAACAATATTGCCGGCTTAGATGAGGACAAATATCTGAAGATCAGCCTCAGAAGCTTCAAAGCCCAGTTCAAGAAGTCTGGAAGTAAGCCACGAAAACCAGGCCCATGGGCCGGCTTCAAGCCATTAATTGCTTTGTACAGTTTACATACATGGCCCGGATAGGATGAACAAAATCCTGCGGCTGCTACATGAACGCGGTTTCAGTATGATGGCCGTGGCAAAAAGATTTACTTGCAAGGGTTGTCTCTATTCCTAATTACCAAGGGACACCTCCTCTGGGAACCTATCACCCATGAGAGATAGTTGCATATGTGGGGGGTACACTCTATTATAGTGTGGTCACCCCCACATAAACTTTCATCTCTCACTTGAGCACACAATAATAGTTGTTTACAGGATTTTTAGTTGGACCTGATTTACATTGGTAGTTGGTACCAAAATTTTGCCTTATGCCAACTATCATATCTAAAACCTATATATTGGCGTCAGATCATGACATGGACTCACGCACACATACTTTTGTTACATTTTTATCTAACCGCACCCTTTACCGTATGCTCTCTAAACATGCTAGTGATGATTTCGTTTCACTATATTTCAAGCAACATCAATTCCAATAGTAGGGAATACATCCACACCTATACCACATACATCTTCAACCAAACACATAATCCATGTTTCAACCAGTGCCAAATTTTTGATTAAGTACTTCTTGTAAGGCCAAATTCCTAAGGTTTTCCTCGACACCTTATCAGCAACTTTACACTAGACGAGCATAAATATTACCTAGTATTGCCATGGTGCATACCCGTGGACTTTACATCCATATGAACCATAATATATGTATTTTGTTAGTGCCTCCTACCTTTAACCAACCAATTATGCCCTCTAGGTAAGATTGCATAATCTCATTCATCTAAGCGTCCTCATATCCTTTAAAATTATATCCTTCAACCATGTAGCTATTTCACCTAGGTGTTTCTTAGTCACATTTTAGCTACATGCACTCTAAATTTATCCAAAGACAATTCATTGGTCATAGGATTGGCCATTATCTCGTTTAGGAGAATAAAGTTGACTTTAATTTCACCCATCTCCACTATATCCTAAATATAGTGATAATTCATATCAATGTGTTTTCTTTTAGAGCTTTGTGCTCCACTTTTTATTAATGAGATAGCAGACTTATTATCACAAAAGACATTGACCGATTTGCTAGGTATAATTAATTTCAAACCATCGACAAATCATTTAATTCATACCGCATTACTAGACGATGTGATGCATGCAATATACTTAGCTTCCATTGTAAACTTTGCAACACAACATTGTTTCTTGCTCAACCAAGAAACAATTGTTCCACCAAACAAGAATATAATCCACTTGTAGACTTTATGCCATCTACATCACTTAACTCGAAACACATTTTCGTACATGTAACTAATCAAATCAAAATCAACATTTTTTCTACTCAACACCTATAATATTTAATTTAAGTAAGAGGTGAATTATAGAAATAATATTTAAATTTAAGACTTTTGTTCCGATACCATGTTTAATTACCAGTTATCTAAAAAATTTAAACTGAATGAACTATTAGGTTATGTTTGACATGCAAAAATAGACTCAAGAATAGTATGAAATAGTCATTCTGTTGTTTGGTTGCACATCATTATTGAGAATAATTATTCAATTCATAGAGAAAAAGTTATTGCTCTCATTTTTTTTAGGTCATACATACTAGAGCGTTTGTACTCACGAGCTCATAGGTGGCCCTAAAGTTGTCCTTAGGCTGCTCTGGACATTGGGCCGGTAGAGCTTGGGGCCACATTTGGGCCGGTTAGTTACTAGGCCAGTTGGGAATGTACACCTCCATTCAAACTATAAAATAACTTTTCTTTATTCTTTTTTTTTTTTTTAGGAAAAAATGTAAAATTAGTTCATGTGATTGACCTAAATTACAAATTGCTTCATGTGGTATTAAAGTGAACTCAGAAGTCCCTGTAGTATTCCAAAAAAACAATTTAGTCCCTAGAGTCAAATTTCGTGAAATTTTTTGACAGATTCTGTTAAGTGACACGTCAGCATCAATGAAACGCTGACACTTGGCAATTTGATTAAAAAATGTATAAATATATTAAGTATGGAAATATAATAAAAAAAATTTAAAAAAAAAAAAGAGGGAAAAAAAAAAAGAATGAAAAGAAGATAGGGACTAAATTTTTTTTTTTGGCATACACATAAATTTTTGAGTTCACTTTGATATATAACACATTGAGTAATTTGTAAATTAAGCTAACCACAATGACTGATTTTACTTTTTTTAATAGTAACTTTTCTCTATTCTATTCCTTTACGCGGTTTCCACCGGTCGGATCCTATTTCCCACCGGTCAGGGACGTTTGATCGTGATAGAACATTAAAAATGAATGCCCATAATTGGCCAAACGGAGGATCATGCATGTTTGGTCATACTCATGCTCCCAAGTTGTCCCATCCCAATCACGACCGTTCAACTATATATAGTTTTGTCTGATGCAAACCAAGAAATTGATGGAATCTTACGCTGCTTTGAGTTTTGGTGCATACTATTTATTTGGTATCTGCCGTTTTGTCATCATCTATTCTTAATTCGTCTGACTACTGCTTTGTACGTAAGTGTCTCCGAATCCAATGGTCACTGGCCATCGATCTCCATCCCAGGTAGGTAGTCTGGTAGTGCATAATGTTCGTCTCAACGAACTGCCAGCTTTTTTTTTTTTTTTTTTGATATAAATAGTTTTAAGACATCCTCGCCACCTTCTTGGATAACAGCTATTGATTTTCCAATACGTACAGTATTCCATCCCTTTTTTTTTTATCGACTTCACTTTTTGTTTTCAGTTTTGATTTTGATTGTACTTTATTTGGTGCATTTAAAAGAGCAAGACTCCGTTTGGTAATGTGTTTTAGAAGATATTTTTAATTTTTAGTTTGAAAAAATGTTCTACTTTGACATGAAAATAAAATCAGTTTGAAGTGTTTTGTGTTTTAAGTTGTTTGTTAATATTTTTATTTTGAAATTAAAGTGAAAACAAAAGAGAGAATAAACAAAGAAAGTCCTAGTAATTCGAGTAGAGATAGACGTTCGCATGCCCTCACAAAAAAATTAGGGCATGCAAAATAAAAAAACAAAAAGAAAAAAAAAAAATTTGGCATACCCTCACAAGTGAGGGTATGCGGACGCGTAGTACGACTCTAGTAATTCATATTAGCATTTCAAAGGAGAGATCTAAGAATAATGAAAAAAAAACAATAAAAGATAACAAAGTCAAGGCATATGATCTATGCACATCCACTTCCAACACCTGCCATTCCAATATATCACCCTCATTAAGGCCACCAACGTTTCTATAATTCTATTATACTAATTATTCTTTTTTTTTTAAAAAAAAAAAAAAAAAAGACAGATAGTGCTATTCGAATAAATAACAGAGAAGAAAGAATATGTAGTGATACTAAACTCACAAGAAATATAAACAGACTTCTTCCAGGTGACTAGCGAATTTCACCTTTCTAACCTACTATGATTGGAAATCTAAATGCTGCTTCAAATGTAATCTTTTTCATTTAGGGCAGTGATTCAATGGCTCAAGAAAATTTTTAAAGTGGTTAAGTACACATTAGAGCATGAGTTCGAATCTCACAATGTCTGATTAGTGTAAATCACTTTGATTCCCATTAATGCTTAGTGAGATTTGGTCGGCCTATGGCTCAATCAGGCTTGAAGGAGCGCTTACAATTCTCACCGTTTAGGTTTTTCATGTGCGGGCTTCCATGCAAGTAAATGCTATTATGGTCACGTCCAGATAAAATAGTCATAACTGATCTCCCCCACCTGCTCTTTATGAAAAAAAAAAAAAAAAAATTAAAAATTAAAAATTAACCTTTTGACTAGCACCCATCGGAAAGCTTGTTTGAACTCTGCTTGAAGCTTGATTTTCTGTCCATGCACAGCACTCGCTGAATGAGCTATGTTCATATATTTCGAATACCCATTGAATGCTACCCCTTCCTAGNTTTTTATCGACTTCACTTTTTGTTTTCAGTTTTGATTTTGATTGTACTTTATTTGGTGCATTTAAAAGAGCAAAGACTCCGTTTTGGTAAATGTGTTTTAAGAAGATATTTTTTATTTTTAATTTGAAAAAATGTTTTTGTTTGACTATAAAAATAAAAACAATTTTAAGTGTTTTAGTGTTTTGAATTGTTTGTTAAATATTTTTATTTTGAAATTAAAGTGAAAACAAAAGAGAGAATAACAAAGAAAGTCTCTAGTAATTCATATTAGCATTTCAAAGGAGAGATCTAAGAATAATTAAAAAAAAAAACAATAAAAGATAACAAAGTCAAGGCATGCATATGATGTATATATGCACATCCACTTCCAACACCTGCCATTACTATGTATCACCCTCATTAAGGCCACCAACGTTTCTATAATTCTATTATACTAATTATTCTTTAAAAAAAAAAAAGACAGATAGTGCTATTCGAATAAATAACAGAGAAGAAAGAATATGTAGTGATACTATACTCGCAAGAAATATATAGAGACTTCTTCCAGGTGACTAGCGAATTTCACCTTTCTAACCTACTATGATTGGAAATCTTTTCCATTTAGGGCAGTGATTCAATGGCTCAAGAAATTTTTTAAAGTGGTTAGGTACACATTAGGGCATGAGTTTGAATCCCGCAATGTTTGATTAGTGTAAATCACTTTGGTTCCCATTAATGCTTGGTGAGATTTGGTCGGACTATGATTCAATCAGACTTGAAGGAGCGCCTACGATTCTCACTATTTAGGTTCCTCATTTTACTTCTATGCAAGTAAGTGCTACTATGGTCACGCCCAGATAAAATAGTCATAACTGATCTCCCCCGCCTGCTCTTTATGAAAAAAAAAAAAAAAAGTAACCTTTTGACTAACACCCATCGGAAAGCCTGTTTGAACTCTGCTTGAAGCTTGATTTTCTGTCCATGCACAGCACTCGCTGAATGAGCTACGTTCATAGATTTCGAATACCCATTGAATGCTACCCCTTCCTAGCAATGTTTTTTTTTTTTCTCAAATTGCTCCATGTAATTTTGTACAAAATGTTCAACATCAATAATTATGAAAGAAAAAGTAATAAAATGAAGATACATGTGTTTCTTGAGGTAATATTTTCTTATAACCCAATTAGTTTTTTTTCCATTTTTAGTTTATTTTGCTTTGATTCATGAGAAGGGGCAGCTATGCATATATAGTCTCTCTCACCAAATGTTAAATCACTACCTATTCTAATTATTAAACATATAGTTCAAACTTCCTTTCAATAAGTGAAACCCAATACATGAAATACTTAATTGAAATAAAAAGTGAATGATAAAAATAAGATTTAAACTCATGATCTTTGCTGGATACTATGTTAAATCAAAAGTTATCAAAAAAGCTTCCCACAAACTTCAATAATAATAATGGAAGGGGAAATCAATCGTCTAGAAAAGCATCCACAACGCATACATTCATCCAATAAAAACAACATTCCCCTTTCCCCCCCTCTTGAATAGAAAAAGAAAGAAAAAAAAAAATAGGAACAAAGAAAAAGATCCAATAAAAACAACAGCAGCTATAATGGAATCTTTCTCGTGGGTCGTCCTGCTATAGTTTAATGAAGTTCCAAAACAGAAGGCTGTGTGCATGTAATATATGTACGTGTACTTGAAAGGGAAATGCTTCAACCACCATAAAAAAGTCAAAGAGCAAGCCTCATATATAAATGTAACTAAAATTCTAACCCTCTACACATATTCTACTCATAATTAATACACCTTCAATACTAAACCATGTCTACCTATCTTATGTTACTACCTCTTCTTGTTCTCTCACTAGCATCATTTATAAAGCCCAGTTCTACTGTATTTTTGAGCATCGATTGCGGAGGGTCCAACTCTTCTGTCGATACAAATTCAATCAATTGGATCGGAGATGCTGATTATGTCCACAACGGCGTGTCCCAAGTGGTCGATTCCTACTACACGGCCGGTACAGTAATGAGCACTCTCAGACTATTTCCGACCCTGAAGAAAAACTGCTATACCATCAATAATCTGTCCAATGGGGAAAAAGTTCTCATGCGTGCAAGCTTCTTCTATGGAAACTACGATGGAAAACACTTGGCTCCCACCTTTGATTTACTGTTAGATGGCAACCTGTGGGGGAAGGCGAACTTGTCGATTTATTCAGAAGATACGATCCTTTATAGGGAGTATATTTATGATGTGAATGGAAACTCTACTACCTTATGCCTTGCTCAAACGTTGCCTGACCAAATCCCCCTCATATCCGCGCTTGAGCTGCGCAGCTTGGGCTCCAAAATGTACAGCCATGCTGGTTCCAATCATGTTTTGAGTACCACGGCTAGATTTGCTCTAGGTGCACCCAAAGATGTCAGGTAATATTCTATGTTAGTGTCGGTGTTTAGTTTAACAGTTTCAAAACATGTGAGTTAAAAAAAAAATAGTGATTTCAAAATGCAGTTAATAAAAGAGTAATATTATATAACATAGTAATTGTAGATGTCATTCTTGTGTTCTTCTAAAAATGATATGGTTTTTAAAATTACCATTGAATTTTTTATATATCACTATTAGATTTTAATTCAATGGTGATTTTAAAAACAATATCAGTGTTGAGGGAACACAAAGGAGACGTGAGGGTGACATTTAGCATTACTCATAGTGGTGAGATGCTAATGTGTTAGAGTAATACTATATGCCATTCTTGTGTCCCTCCAAACATAGTGTAGCTTTTAAAATCATCATTGGATCAAAATCTAATATTGATCTATCACAAATTTATTGATGATTTTACAAGCTACATCAATTTTGGAGGGACATAGGGGTGATATGTAGCATTACTCCACCACTATCTCACACTATACTGACATGATATTGTTAATCTACCTATTTTTTTAAAAAAAAGTATAAGCGGATTGATATTGTCACATCAATATAGTGAGATTGTAGTGGGATATTGGTGTGGTATATAGTATTACTCTTAATAAAAACACAATTTTTAAAAGACTACTACAACCCAATTTCACTCTCTTCCCACTAGAGTGAAGTGATCGTGCCCATTTTACCTTCATCTAAGGGTAGATGGGTATTACCACATTAGCCTAGTAGAATAGGGATATAGTATTTAACATTACTCTTTCAAAAAAAAATAAAAGTAATTAAGCATTCAGTAAAAATCACAATTTGACCCTTAAACTTGCGGTTCAACTTTTAAAACCATACATTTTAAAAACACATTCCCTTTCAATGTATGAATTCTTTCATGTTTTCAAACGCACTCAAAAGGACACTTTTCGTGATCTTATTTAAAAACATACTTTTCTTCCCTATATATATATATATATTTTTCGATCTATCTAATACTCCACCATCATCGAACCAAGCTTTAACACCCTCTTCCAATGGTAACAAGAAGATTGTTGAGGAGCTCCCAATCATACTGGAAGCCACAATTCAAATATTCCTACTGTATTTGCTCTTCAGTTACTTCTAGGAGTTTGATACATGCATGGGAGCACAAAGTAGGGACGGGGGTGTTTCTTTTGTTTTGACTGGTTGTGCATTTGCACGTGTTTTGGCATTGTTCTTTACATTTTTTTCGTGTTCGAGTGGTTATGACCCATTTCCACTTGTGTTCAGATTTTCCATGTATAAGTATATCCATGGATAAATTGTTTTTTATTTATTTATTTAGTGTTTGGATGAACGAGAACAGAATAAATAAATATGACAAAATATACAGGCAGATTGTCTTGTGGTTGTTTCTGCTGGTCTAGTTTTTTTTTTTCTTTTCTTTGAAATTGTGATATTTCCAATTTCCAAAA
The DNA here is from genome assembly GCA_900184695.1 of Betula pendula. Taxonomy (NCBI): domain Eukaryota; kingdom Viridiplantae; phylum Streptophyta; class Magnoliopsida; order Fagales; family Betulaceae; genus Betula; species Betula pendula. The sequence continues at coordinate 103,903 of FXXK01000958.1, read as the reverse complement.
GAGAACAGAGGCATAGGGGCATGGTCTTAGGCCTTATGTGATTGAACTTGTAACTCGTATGTTATAATCGAAATCAAAACCTCTCGAAAAAACCATTGATGAGGTTTGATCAGCATTTGTTGGGTTCACGTTAATCTTAAATCCAAAATCCGAATTGGCATTAAGATATAAGAACAAAATCAGTGAGATCCCGCTGAGTGACGCTCTTTAGCGGCACATAACTGTCACCCGCCTTCTTACCAGTACGTCCTCGCATTCTCCATAGCTTTATATATCTCATTGTGTGGAGAATCCATAATCAGGTTCTTTGAGGTTTTGGAGGATTTTTAATCACATACCATTATCAAGATTAACCCTGAACTCGTTATCTTCAAAGCAGCACAACCATCATAGAACTGAACTTCATGCTTTCCGATAAATAAACCATCACCCTTGACCCAGAGAAGCTGCATTATCAAAATTATTTTCAGGAATCTGATACCATATACCTGACTATTTTTAATGCTTTTCTTCCATGCCATCCATACTTTGCACATGTTCAATGCATAAATTTTTTCGATTTCAATGGCTTCCTGCTATAGGCAGAGTAACAAACAATTTCATGATATGGGCTCATCCTGCAAAAGGATTTCATAAATGTCCGTCCTCAGGTTCAGTTCCTTATCCCGCATGACTTCTTGGAGATCTGACAGCTCTTTTGCAGTTAGGACGGAGTTCAGCTTTAGAAAACCATCGAGCCATAACCTTTTAGACCTGACAATTTTACAGAGGAAAAAAAAAACGGTTAAAGAAAGAAACACAAGCAACACCATCTCTTAGCTTACGCTCAAGTTCAGAGTATACACTCTTCAGCATTCAATTCAAAGCATCCATTTATAGGAAAACGATAAAATTACCCACTACATAAGTCTTAAGCAATACAATCCAGCAATTGACACTATAAATTGCATTTTAATTTCACTGTATTATTAGGGTTGGGGACCGTGCCAAACACTTCACATGAGAGGATGCAGCAGGGAAAGTCCTCATTTGGCCAAAATTTCAACTGCAAGGAAATATTTTAGATTGCGTTTGTTTTGCAGTAAAATACTTTTTAGAAAATGTTTTCAAATCAAAAATATTTTATGTCGTTTGATTGGTACGAAAAATATTTGTCACTGCAATAAAACCAACCAGAAAATTATCAAAAAAAGGCCAAATAATGATGCCAACTACTTCCAAAAAAAAATCCAGTTGTTGAGAGGCTGCAAAGTAGGGGGGACGTGGGCAACCATGTGGGGTGGGAGGGTCACAACAACAAAGCAGGGAGATGGTAGTACCTGGGTAAGGGGGCGGTTAGGTTTCTTTGTGGGAGTAGTGGTCACCATATGGGAGAAAGGTTGGGATAGGATAAGGGGATGGCGGCCGAGAGGCAAAGAGAGATGGCATTGGTGGGAGGGGCAACTGGATTTCTCCACGAAGGTGGGTGGTGCTGCAATTTGGGGAGAGAGGGAAGACAAGCTTCGAAAAAGGGCTTACACCACTAAAGAGGCATAATCCATTTTCCTCCTTATAGTAGCAAATTTGTTGTTGACTTGGAAATCATTTCTGTTAGACCAATATTTTTCGCATGTACCAAACATTAGAAAATGAAGAAAATGTTTTACACTGAAATAAACGCAGCCTTCGTGTAACCACGTTTTTCACAATGTCATTGATCCACACCGATAAAGAAAAACAAAAGGAAAATCAGGACAAAACAAATAAGTTTTTTTTATAAGGCATGAAAGACCAATATGAACTCATATAAGCCTTACCATGGACAGGCATGGATAGCTCGGAAGAAAATTCGCCTGGCCGCAGAAGGATTGTGAGCTATGTTAATCTCATAAGCAATATAGTAACGCCAAAGTAAAACCGAGTTACACAAATTATCATTTGCCAATGCCCTTTCAAACAATCCATGGATCCTATGCTGGGAACTTCCTCTACTCATCTCAAACAATAGAGCGAAAATCCAAACAATCACAGATGGTTTCCTGAGAATATTGGATCAAGCAAATGAGAGATTGAACAAAAATTTATGGAATAATCATGCTCATGTACCTGCCATTGTAAAGCAAACCCAAAAAACTGACATGCAACAAAATACTGAATCTTGGAAATGCAACATGCCTACAACTCAAAATGTGAATTAAATGCAATTGTTATTTTCTAAAGCTTCCACTTTACCAATGGACTGGAAAATAAATTATAGTTGCAAGACCTATTCCTTCCATCATCCATAGAGACCATATCTGAAAATACATACACATCTTTGTTCTCCATTATTGTAAATAAAAATTAAAACAACGCACTCTCCCGATCTAAAAAAAAAACATGCTACAAAATGGGATATCTTTCCATCAATCCACCTTAAAGTAAATAAAACCTAAAACCTCTGCCATCCAGCCCTAATGCGTCACCAAAGATGACACTCATGAGGTCTTCCCATTAACCCCAAGTATCTCCATATTTCCTATAAGTATCTCCCTAAATGATCCACCTCCTCACCATAATGCCACAGCCATTTCACCAACAGATCTTGATTAGAAGTGCTCAATTTTCTCAGTTCGTTAAAAGATCATTGCTAAAGTATTCCAAGACTTTCATACTCATAGTAAGTTTGTTAAAAGCCTGAATGCCACGTTTATTGCCCTCATTCCGAAGAAGCATGGGGCGTCTAATCTCAAGGACTTTTGGCCTATCAGTCTTGTGAGTGGAGTTTACAAGATCATTGCTAAAGTCTTGGCTAATAGATTGAGAAAGGTTGTGGAGAAGATTATCTCGAAATCCCAGAATGCCTTTATTAAAGATAGGCAGATCCTTGACTCTGTCCTTTTAGCGAATGAATGTCTGGACAGTCGTATCAGCTCGGGTGTTCCCGGGGTCATTTGCAAGTTGGATATCGAGAAGGCTTTCGATCATGTCAACTGGGAGTTTCTTTTGTATTTGTTGAGAAGGTACGGTTTCGGGGTGAAATGGTGTTCTTGGATTGCACAATGTATCTCTACAGCGCGCTTCTCGGTCCTTGTTAATGGCACTCCTTCCAGCTTTTTCAGTAGCTCTCGTGGGTTGAGGCATGGAGACCCTTTGTCTCCTCTTCTGTTTGTTATCGTCATGGAGGCCTTAAGCAGAATGCTCTCTTCTTCTATTGACAGGGGCTTTCTGTCAGGTTTCTCTATGGGTTCTAGGCTTTCTGAGGAGGTTATAATCTCTCATCTGTTATTTGCGGATGATACCTTGGTTTTCTGCGAAGCCAACCCTGATCACCTTCGCTTTTTGCGTGTTGTTCTTTTATGTTTTGAAGCTGTCTCTGGGTTAAAGATCAACTTGGCAAAGTCAGTTTTGGTTCCTGTGGGTGATGTGGATAATGTAGATGAGCTGGCTGGCATACCTTGGTCTTCCCCTTTAGATGAGCTGGATAATGGAGTGCAGGGTTTCCTCTTTACCCCTGAAATACCTTGGTCTTCCCCTTGGTGCTTGCTTTAAGGCCAAGTCTATCTGGGACGGGGTTCTTGAGAAGATTGAGCAGTGTCTGGCCGGTTAGAAACGGTTGTATCTATCTAAGGGTGGGAGAGTTACCCTTATTAAGAGCACTCTCTCCAATCTTCCTACTTATCTCTTGTCTCTCTTCCCCATTCCTGTCAATGTGGCTAATCGCATTGAGAAGCTCCAACACAACTTTCTTTGGGGTGGCATAGGCGATGAATTCAAATTTCATTTGGTCAGTTGGTCCAAGGTTTGCTCTCCTATTTCTGAGGGAGGGTTGAGGATTCGGAACTTGAGGGTTTTCAATAAAGCCCTGTTAGGGAAGTGGTTGTGGCGTTACATGTATGAGAGAGAGACTTGGTGGAGAATAGCTATAGATGCTAAATTTGGTAGTTCTTGGGGTGGGTGGAGCTCTATTGTTTCTTCTGGGCCGCATGGAGTGGGGCTTTGGAAGAATATCAAGAAGGGTTGGAGTTCTTTTGTTAGCTTTACCAGATTCAAGTTGGGAGACGGGTCCAAGATCAGATTCTGGGATGATGTATGGTGTGGTGAGTTGGCCCTCAAGGAAGCTTTCCCCGTTCTCTATGGCTTATCCGGAGATAGGGATGCCTGTGTTGCTGATCACATGGACTTCTCTAGTGGCTCCATTCAGTGGGATGTCAGCTTTCTACGAGCAGCGCATGATTGGGAGGTAGATGTCTTTGCTTCTTTCTACTCCTTATTGTACTCCTCTAGTAAGAGTAGGGTAGGAGAAGACAAACTTTGGTGGGCTCCTTCTCTCAAAGGAAAGTTTGATGTTCGTTCTTTCTGGTCCTTGCTTGCAAGGATGCTGTCTCTTTTCCCTAGAAGAGTATTTGGCGAACTAAAGTTCCTTTGAAGGTGGCTTTTTTTGCTTGGTCGGCAGCTCAAGAAAAAATTCTTACTTTGGACAATCTCAGAAAGCGACAAGTCATTGTAGTAAATAGATGCTGCTTGTGCAAAAGGAATAGGGAGTCTGTGGACCATCTGCTCATTCATTGTGATATTGCCCAAGCCTTATGGATTCCCATCTTCAGTCGTTTTGGGTTGTCTTTGGTTATGCCCCTTCGGGTGGTCGACTTATTCGCTTGTTGGTGGACGGGCAGGCGTTCTCGAAATGCAATTGTTTGGAAGATGGTGCCTTCTTGCCTTATGTGATGCCTGTGGAGGGAGCGGAACGACAAAACGTTTGAGGATAAAGAAAGAACACTCAAAGAACTCAAGTCTTTCTTCTTTTTTACCCTCTTCTCTTGGACAGCTGTTTATCTAGCTCCTTTAGCGATAAGCTTTAATGACTTCCTTGTTCTTTTCTCTTCCCCTAATGAGTCTTGATTCTTGTATACTTCCTGTGTACCAGAGCTGCGCTTTGCGCTTTTAATAAATTTCTACTNTCAAAAAAAAAATTANCTGAGTTACACAAATTATCATTTGCCAATGCCCTTTCAAACAATCCATGGATCCTATGCTGGGAACTTCCTCTACTCATCTCAAACAATAGAGCGAAAATCCAAACAATCACAGATGGTTTCCTGAGAATATTGGATCAAGCAAATGAGAGATTGAACAAAAATTTATGGAATAATCATGCTCATGTACCTGCCATTGTAAAGCAAACCCAAAAAACTGACATGCAACAAAATACTGAATCTTGGAAATGCAACATGCCTACAACTCATAATGTGAATTAAATGCAATTGTTATTTTCTAAAGCTTCCACTTTACCAATGGACTGGAAAATAAATTATAGTTGCAAGACCTATTCCTTCCATCATCCATAGAGACCATATCTGAAAATACATACACATCGTTGTTCTCCATTATTGTAAATAAAAATTAAAACAACGCACTCTCCCGATCTCAAAAAAAAACATGCTACAAAATGGGATATCTTTCCATCAATCCACCTTAAAGTAAATAAAACCTAAAACCTCTGCCATCCAGCCCTAATGCGTCACCAAAGATGACACTCATGAGGTCTTCCTATTAACCCCAAGTATCTCCATATTTCCAATAAGCATCTCCCTAAATGATCCACCTCCTCACCATAATGCCACAGCCATTTCACCAACAGATCTTGATTAGAAGTGCTCAATTTTCTCAGTTCAAAGGAGTGCAGACCACATTCCAATCCAATAATTGAAATTCAAAACCCTTTCCGACCTCACCCCATAGGAAATTCCATTGCAATTTCTCCAACCTATTTGCCATGTGGGCGTGCCAAAACACATCAAGGACCAGAACCAGCCTGAAAACTAGAGATAAAAGCACTCTCCACATATATTACATGGACTCAGGTATGCGTGTCTGGTCTCGGCACGTCTAAATGTATGACTCGTCTAATGCTCAAAAATTAAAAGACGGCGGATAATGATCTAAAATATGGTATGAGTACTCTTATCAAAAAAAAAAATATATGGTATGAATACTTGGATACAGCGCACATAAAATAGTACAAAGATTTAGGTAATTGGCTAATGTTTTAACTTTTTTACCACATAAATGAAGATTTAGGTGGCACATCCTAAAAATTAAGATTTAGGTGATTCCTTCACTTATTTAGGTCAAATGACATGAATGAAAATTTGAAATGCATACAGTACTTCACAAAAAATAAAGAAAGCCAAAAAAAAGAAGAAAAAAATGGGCACCAGCTATCTTAAAGATTATAGATAAATTGAAATTTCAGCTGGCCTCCTTATCACTTAGTTTAATATTGGGCCTATCCTCTCAATCCTAACATAGTGGAATTACAACTCAATGCCGCAAGCTCCATGCATCTACCTCCCTTGCTGCCACCTAACTCGAGGCATGGTCTGAGTTCGTTTGGTTTTGCAATTTCAAAAAGTGCGATTTTAAAATATGCGATTTGAAAACGTGATTTTTAAAAACGCAGTTAAGCTTTTAGCAAAATCGCAGTTTAACCTTTAAAATTGTGCGTTTTCAAAAAAGCATCTCATTGCCTGCGATTTGAAAACAGTTTTTTAACTTCTTTTTATTTTTATTTTTTATAAGTAAGTGAAATATCATTAAAAGCACAAAGTGCAGCCCTGGTACACATAAAGTATACAAGAATCACGACTGATTAGAAGAAGACAAAAGTACAAGAAAGTCATTAAAACTAATCTCTAAAGGAGCTAAATAAGCAACAGTCCAAGAAAAGAGAAAAAAAGAAAAAGAAAAAGGACTTGAGCTCCTCAAGCGTCCTTTCTTTATCCTCAAAAGTTTTTTAATATTTTCAAATCGCAATTTTTAAAAAACGCAATCCCAAACGATCAATATTCTGCGATTTGGTTTAAAATCGCACTTTTTATCTATGAAATCGCAATGCTAAACACACCCTAACCAAGAAAAGAAATAGGATTTAGGATGTGACCAATATTGACCACTTCCTTTGTCACCTATAAATAACAAAAAGAAAAAAGATCCCTTTTGAAGGCACATGCTGCATTACAAGCAGCTTGATATCATGATCAAATGCAGAAGAGAAGAAAAGAGAAGGATGAGTTATAAATGCAGCAATGTGGGATCAATATATTGATCTGGGTGTTTTCTGCAAGTAAAGGATGCAACTGGGGCAGTAGCAGATGACCTGAGAAGGCTGTGATGTTTAAGATCTCATTTCTAGCAGCAACTGGACCAACCAATGTCATTCAAAATTGGTTTTTGGGGGCCCTGGGTTGTGTAGACTTTTGGGTAGCAACAGATTCAAGCTAAGAAGTTGGAGGCTTGGAGCTTCTTTTTTTTTTTTTGTAAGTAATTTTTGTCCCCAAGGAAAAGGAGAAAGGGGAGATTCGAACCGATGACTTCCGCTTTATTAAGCATGGTCCCTAGCCGATTAATTGGAGCTTTGAACTCTTTACATAAACTTCTTTTTCATAAATTCAGAAACATCTAGCATTAAATTAGGAAATTAAAACTATGATTTAACAATCAGAGACACAAATGGATGAAGATCTTACTTGTGACATAAGTCATCAAACATCCACCGCAGTTTATTGGATGTTGTGTAAAGATGGCCAATCTCCACTAAAGCTTTAAAAAGTTCTGGGCTGAAAGGATATATTTGCAGCCCACGAGAGATGGACTCCCAGATTTTTGATAGGCTAAATTGCTTATGATGTCTCTGAAGCATCCTCACATAATAGTTGAACAAATACTCAAGTTGATAACTATGGCTTCTTCTCTCTGTTAGTTTGCAACATTCAGTTAGTCATGGCAAAGCAACACATTTAACATGATAAATTGAACGATATGGGAAAAAAAATGGTCTAGATCCTTTTGCTTGAATAAATTTAATTCCTCCAGTGATAACATCAATCAATTAAATAACATGACACACAAAAGTGCAATAAAATAAATGTCATTACTTGTGTTCTGTTGTAATATAATAAAATCATAAGACTGATTATTATTTGTGCTCAGTTGTAATGGAGGTCCTATCAAATTGAAACTTATATCTCAACTGTTAATCACATACTCCAAAGCTTGTTGGATGACACTCAAAAGTTCTAAATTACACGTGACACTTTTTTCCCCATCCACATTGAAATATGGGCAGAGATGTACACAATTCCTATTTACTTAGAGAAGAAGCGCATGCATAGCTGTCACTGTCAGCAATGCCGGAGTTTCCGATAACATGGGTGAGGGTCCAGTTGTTCAGGACACTGTCTGCAAGAGTAACCAGGGATTTAGGGTTGACTTTGAGTGCAAACTCTTTCTGCTGCATTAGCACTTTATCAACAATCAATGTGCCCCCCAATGCATTAGCCAAAATGCACAGCATTGGAGATCTTTCTAGAGGGTGCTGTTGTTGGCCAATAGCTACAGTTATTCGCCAGTCCTGTCTCCCCAGCCCTTTGGGCCTGAGTTCAGAGTTTGCACAACCCATTAGACCCAATTTGGTCTAAAAGGTCTTGTCTCATGGACATTTTTTACTTATATGAGACAGTTTGAGTGTTTAGGGTCAATCTTCAACCAAAACTAGGAATTTGAACTTAAATGGGAACATCTACCCTCAAAATAATATATTCATGCAAACTTTAAAAAAGGCAATATATATTTAGATTTTGCATCTGTGTTATTGTGTCCACGTCCTGCTTCCTGGAATTTGCAGTAATGGTCCATGCCCCAAAACCAGTGTTTTCCTTTCCATTTTAATTATCAAAAACAAAAATTAAGACTTTTGCTTTACTACATAATGTCTTATTCATTTGATTTTTATCAAAAGCAAAATAAATAAAAAAATTCGTTCTTGCCTTATCCATAACCACTCGAGCCAAATCCCAAGCCATGGGATGTGGTGTCAATGCATTAATTGCTAAACCTTAGAGCTCAAGCTATGATGACTATTTATATGGCAGAGGAACTAGAAATTGGCAGAAGCAAATGAAGCAACATATCTAGCTAACTTACCAAAAAAGAAGCCTATCTATTTAACATTGAAAGAACATGTACTAACATGACATATGATACAGATGGAAACGGAGACAACAAAGTGCAAGGTAAATATGAATAACCTGGAAGCACAACCGCAAAAGCTTGATCTAAAACTTCAATACCCGCAGCCCATCCAGTGGTCAGCTCCTCAAATAAAGCTGCTGAACATATAAGAGCAATAGATTGATCATCTATAAGACCACGTACCCAAGCAGATCTTACTGTTCTTATTTTTTCTTTAAACCCTTGGTGTGCTCTCAGCAGCTGCACATTTGATGGTTGACATTTAAATGGACTGTATGTTGCACCACTTCCTAAGCACGATAAAATGTGCAGTGCACGAAATGTTGAATTGCTACTATTGCCAGGATTATTGGCCAGCTCTGCCTCAGCATACCAAAAATATAGAAGAGGAGCATTAGACCGTTGTTCCTGTTCAATTGATTAACATAAAGTAAATACAATATCATATTCTGAAAGTTCATGCCCCTACATATTCAGTCAAAACTAAAGAGTTACAAAAAATTACCGAAAAAATAATCCATAAAACATATTCAGTTGTCGACTATAATGTTTTAACTTCCAATGCTCCACTGCAACTACAATTAGCACTACTATTTTAAAAAGGTCTCAACCTAAAATAGAAAAACTATCCAGACCAAAAGCAATATTTGAGTAAGAATTCTAGATATGATCTGTTCAGAAAAGCAAATGTACAAAAGCAATAAATAGGACTGAAATGTTTTAGAAATAGACCATTCAACCCATTAAATTGACAGGATCAAGGGTCATGGGTCCAACCATCTGGTTGCCCGTGATCACGATGATAAATTAATTTATAAAATCTTGAAAAAGAAAATACAAAATGGATGAAAACTGATAAACAGAGTAAATATATACATCAAAATAAGTTGGCTGTCCATAAACAGTATATATATATATATGCATTATGGCACTTTTACTCAAAGCAAAAATAGCAAATGGCTCCCTCTTATATAACATGTTAGCTGACTTCAAGTTCATTGGCGGCTTGTGGACAATTTTTGGCCCTAATCAATATTGGCTGGGCATCAAAAAATGCCAATGGATCTGCAGGTTCACAATTGGACCCACCAGTGCACATGGTTGATCCGGGTTTTCAAATGAAAACAATTCAAAATGGTACTAAACAGACCAGAATCAAGACAGGTAAAAGCTCAAGCTAAATACAACCACCCAATCTGCTCCGAGTTTGATATAGTTACACAGTAGAAGAAAGGACAGTCTTAAAAAAAAAAAAAAAAAGTTATTGATGGATATTAAGGAAAGAGGAATGCAAGGCTTACAAAATCTTTCACAAAAAAAAAAAAAAACAAACAAACAAACAAACTCTTACAAAGTAATATAACACAACATGATTGGAAAGAAGATGAATCCAAATTATGAGAAATCCAAATTATGAGAAATCCAATCATGTTTTGTCACATCACTTTATAAGAATATTTTGTAAGCCTAGCATTTCTCTTAAGGAAATAGAAAGTACTTGTGCCAGTGGAACAGAAGGTTTCAAAATACAAATACTTACCGGCATAGCCATTTTTCTAAACTTATGAAACCAACAGAAATTAGAAGTGTGAAAGGAGACGCACCTAAGTCAAATAATAGTTTAAAAACACTACTCATGTTAGAACCTTGCCTAAAAAAAAAAACAAATACAAAATTGTATCAAGAAACAGTACAATTACCAGACCATCTGCTAAAATCAACTAGGCCCATAATCTCTCAGAACAAAAAGCAAGGACATGGATACGAAACTATGAAATCTGAGATAAACAAGGCCGGTGAACCACACTTTAGACACCTGAAAATTATGGATACCTTCATATTTCAAGCATTACCAATGTCTAATGTTAAAGAGGAAGAAAATTATGTAATTTAAAGAGCCATCTTTCAATTATATTCTTTTCCTAAGCAGAAAAGCAAGAAAAATCAGAATAGGGATGTTTGGTAATGAACCATTAAAGTTTCTTTTTGGGGAGAATATTTGATGAAGAACCTTAAATGTTTTACTGCAGGTTAGGATTCAAATTGCATCCCGAGCTTGAAGGGACTTATTTTAGTCCCAAACCTACCCTCCAAGTAATGAGCAAATTTAGACAAATAAAATCATTTTAATAATCAATAGCTGTAAAATAAAAATTGCATAATGATCTATTATGGTAAAACCAAAACTCAGTAATGGCCTTCCAGCTATGAAAATGTTGATAGGATAAAGAAACAAGGATATTTCAATAAGGTACTATGTAAAAGCTTCAACTTTCAGAACCTCTCCTAAAGAGCAACACGCGATCTTGTATTCACATGGCATATTAGCAACCAAAAGCATATAAACAATAAGCTTCAGTTGAACTATAAAAAACAACTCATAAATTGGTAGTCAAGTAAAACCTGTCCAAAGCCAGACCTAATTCGCTACCAATAAATCTGTGCCTACTATTCTCTGACCAACCCCCCCCCCCCCAACAAAAAAAAAATCATTCTTTAGCACCATAAAAGTTCAGCATTTGTTCTTTAGCACAATAAACTAAATTTTATTTTTTGTAACAACAATCAGAGACCATACCATTGGTAGCCCTTCAATTAATGAAAGTGCCATGTCAAACACTCTTCTTGCATGATCAAAATTCCCATAAGCAGCCTCTCTTTGTGCGTAAACTCCACATAGCAATACGTCCTACAACCAAAAAAAAAAAGAAAGTCAAAAATTATTCTCAGACTCACATAGAATAGAAATACTTAAAAACCAAACCATGAACAAAATTAAATGCCGCAGCATTAAACATCAACAAGATTGTCCCTTTAGATCAGATCACTGTGCAATTGGTTTCAATTAAGATTTAGCCACCTCATTTTGACTTCCCACCTTTAACAAAAGACAAACAGAAAGAGAATAGGAGTAAGCAGCCATCCCTCTCAAGGATGCAAGCTAATACAGTTCTTGTAGCTGTCTTGGATGCATAATTATTATTTTTATTTTTATTCAAGCATAGCCACGTGTCAGTGTTTTAGCACTGATACGTGGAGTTCCATTAAATATTTAGACGGAAGATAGACAGCGGTACCATCTCTGTCTTTCGCCAAAATGGAGGTACCATTTATGATACAAAGTGAAACTGATGTGGCTAAAAATAAAGTCGTTAAACTACAGGGGGCAGAATGCATTTAGCCCTATTTTTTAATAATTATAATGGGGGCAATTATGGTATTTCAAAAGTAATAATTTGAGTATTAAGGAATGAAAGACAAAAAAGTGGCCAAGTGCATCACACGTGACCACTTTTCCATCCATTTGAATGTCTAACGCTGACGGATTGGCCTTTTGACATGAAATGGTAGTTTGACGTATACAAATGCCACTTTTTTAAGTTTCGTGGCGTAAATGAAAAAGTGATAGTAGTTCAGGGGGCAAGGTGTATTTTCTCCACAGCAAATTTGAAATAATAAAATATCATGTGTTTGAACCAAAAGAAACAAGCATTTATTTTTTGTCAATGGAAAATATAATGTGTACATGCGAGTAGTCTTAATGGAACAATGAATACCTGTCGATCACTTTTTAACAGACTCTTTGCCAGAGCTCGACACGGTGTATCAGAGCTGCTGCAAGAATTCATTTTCATAACAGATAGCTCTTCAGCAACTAGAGCAGCTTCTTCCAGGATGTAATTACGTGGAAAAGCAGTTAAAAAAAGTAGTGTAGCATTACGAATAAATTTCATCATGTCAATCCTCTTAGAGATGTCAGTGGTGCTGCCCAAAAGCTCTTCCAAACTGTTTTGCGTTTTGGTTGAAGAATCATGAACCCCTTTCAAAGGTAGTAATATCGAATCTGGCAATGCCTCTAAGCTGAGGATTTTCTCAATCCAACTAGAACTGTTTGTGCAAATGCTGGTGGAGGAAAAAACTGAATGTCATTGATTTATTAATATATAGATAAGAACATATAGGAAACAGAATACTGATTTCTTTTCAGTTGCGTACATAAAATGGACATTACAAAAACCTAGGTAAGTCTCACATTGAGCCATCAGTAAGAAACTTTAAATTTCAATTTTCATTGTTTTAAAGGTAATTTGCGCTTGCAGCCAGTAGGTTTTATATCTACAACCTCACCCTCCACCCCCATCCTATACGAGATGTCTTTTGAAATTTTGTTTTTTATCTGGTTATGTAATAGGAGAATGTAGATCATGTGTCGGAGAATGAAGATCATATGAGACACACTGTGACTTATCTAAGACCAAAAATATTTATTTATTTATTTACTTTTGGAAACTATGTTGGATTTGACTGTTTCCTTGTGCTACATGCATGCATTCCTCATGAAATCATGAGCAAGTGGACTGAAATAGGAAATGACATGGATGAATTGGGTGGGTTACGTGGCTGTACTAGAGGACTTGAGGTTTCAGAAGACAACTAGAACATGTCCATGTAAAATTGGTACTGTGCCCTCCTGAAATAGTTTGTTTAAAAGGGAACATCAATCATAAAGCTTCGTTGGTTTGGTGTAAAACATTTCCAGAAAATGTTTTTCCAGATTTTCTTGTATCTGGTGCAACTGACAATAGTTATTTTACAGGAAAAATGAAAGACTATGTCCAAAAAGGTATGAAACGGCTTACACTCTACCATTTTCTGGACCAAACGGGTGCCCCCTCACCACGTTCCAGCTCCCCCTACTCCACCATGCTGCCGCCACCACCACCACCACCACCTCTCTCCCCAAACCCAACACCGCCACCTCCCCCCCCACCCCAAAAAAAATACCCCCACCCTGCCACCACCATAACCACCATTGCCTACCAAATTTTTGTAGGTTTTTGTTGGGTTTAACATAGAGCTTTTCGGTACTACCAAATATAACAAACAAGGTCTCAAACCAAAAAATAGAAAAAAAAATCATTTTCCTTAATAGTTTCTATTTAAAGATTCTCATTAGAAAAATTTATGTTGAAACAAATGGAGCCTAAATGCTAACATATGCTCCCCAATAAGAAAATGTCAATTTAGTGTCAATCTCAACAAGACACGTGTTAATTGATACAAGAAAGAGAGAAAGGAAAAAAAAAATTTAAAAAAAAACTATGATTTGCTAGACAATTAATCTATTGAAAATTGGAGGCTCATAAACAGATTTGTCAACCCATATCAAAAACCACATGAATTTACCTCCTTTACTTAAGAACCAATCTACAGCTATTTTTTAACCACAATTCCCCTCTATGGTGCTGATGTTATAACAAACCTCACATCAATTTAAAGCCCTTCTGTTCTCCACTCAATATAATTTCCATAAGAGATGATTTTGTTCACCAGATGTACTCTGTACTTAGGTTCATGACTTATATCTTATAACCAAGCCTCAAGAGTTTTTCAATAAGAAAATAGCCAAAATATGTGCGAGAAGGATACAAAGAAAGTCATGCCAAAATGTCAAACAATCACATGTTCAAATTCAACAACACATTTTATGACAAAATCACACTACCTTCTGATGATGCCTAGAAATCAACTATTTTGTTGAAGTAAAAATTTAACCTAACAATCAGGTTGTAGTTTTTCAAACAAGTCAAACGTCATTTTCTAATTTGAAAGATGTAGGAGAGGATAGCCAAAACAGATATCATGGATAATCTAGAAGTTCCATATTGTCAAAAAAAGATTACATCATGAAAAGAACTACATGACAGAGGATAAAGATACTCTTTCTGTGTGTCCGTGGATGTTTTCTTTCTAATTACAATTATTATTAAACTAGTCCAAATTATAAATTTAACTGCACGTAACAATAAACCCCGGTCAATCCATTTAAACCATTTAGTTACACAAACCCTTAGTTATATATTCTCTTTGTTTCACAACAAAATGGAGCTCCTTTATACAACCACGGACTACCTGTCCCAAGCCACCGTGTTATATTTCAGATTGCTTGCTTGATTTACGTAATTTATGCCCATAACAGAAGCAAGTGGTCCATTCCAACATATTTCCAAGAAAAGTTCCAAGCACAGTGACAAGACAGTTCATAAATTAATAACTTCACATGCAAAACTCAAATTTGTTTCTAAAGAGGGGGCGAAAAAAAAAAAAAAAAAAAAGGACAAGAAAACGAATGAATACAAATCAAGCTACTCTACGAGCACTAAAAGGATGAGGAAAATAGGCATGATATTTATAGAGAACTTACCATTGAGATATTTTCCCACCAAAGAAATCAATGAAATGGGATACTAGAGATAAACGGGCCTCTCCTGAGCTTAATGAAAAGAGGTACTCATTGACATCTTCATACAATATAACTCTCGAAAGTTGTTCATCCGCTTCTCTATCAGGTGTCCCATCGTTACAAGAACCCCCAGCTGTTTCATGGTCAAATTCAATTTGCAAAATATGAATATTTCTTTATGAAGAAGAGCAGATACAAATAAATTCAGGTCTAATATAAATCTTAGGGAAGCTCGGTTGCATTCAGTCTCACAGACAGATACCTACACACAAGGGGGGGGAAGAGAGAGAGAGAGAGAGAGAGACCAGATTTCCGGACAGGCATCCATTGATCACAGTCCCTTGATGACTCTTCTTCTGACCATCTAGACCAAGTGGAAGTGTCTTTAACCTCACAGCTAGCCTCAGCTTCAACATCAATGCCTAGTTTTTTTAGTAAAGCTTCAGTTTCATCTTCCTGCTTGATATCTTCATTCTCAAATTCCTCTTGAAACTCCTCATCAGCCAAGTCATTGTTGACTGCATTTAATGAATTTATACCACTATCCTTATCCTTGGATAGTGGTTCTGACCAACCTGTCCAACCACCTTTTTCATCATCCAATGAGGTCTCCTCTTTGACAATCCTTTGCCTATTCTCCTCCTCTTTCTCCAACCATGTGGACCAACCAAGAGCCCCTTCTTCTCCAACTCTTGCACCTTCACTAAGCCAAAAGTGCTCAAACAGTCTCCTTTTACTCTGCTCAGTTAGAAGAAAAGGACAAAACAAACTAAATTCAAGTTCAGCCTGAAATAAAGCAGTAGCCAACTCCTGGTAACCAGCCTGCCACTCAAACCTGCAAAGACTGAGGAATACATCAACAAGACCAAGTTCTAGCTGAACAATTGCAGTATCTGGAGTAAGCGGCTTTGCAGAATGGTGAACCTGCATTAAGCAGAGAACACATAAAAACCAAAATAAGGTGACCTAACATGTTCTAGGAAATTTTCCAAAAAATCTTTAAACCCATGCCATGAAAAAACATAGAAGAAAAAAAATAATACTATTAAAATCTCAAGTATCTAATTCATAATCTCCTGCATATTGAGAAACCAAATCTATATGCCTCTATAACTTAAAAGGAAAAAAAAAAATTAAATGATTGAATAAAATATAACAGTCATTCAACACACAAAACCATATGGGGGCTGTTTATCAAGCAATGCATGAAATCCTGTATTAAAATATTTTTATTCCGAAAGTATCTGTCCACTTATTAGTTATGAAGATTTGAAGCAGGATCTTAAGGAACTCAGCACGGCAGTGAAGTTTTTTTATGGGTTCTTGTTTGGGATTTGATGTATAAGGGTTCAGAAATTGTTAGGTGGGATTTTAGGACTGAAACTAGAAATCAAGGTTGCAGGCTTTACGGCAGCAGGTGCTTCGAAACAAAATTTGGAAGAAGATTGCAGCCTATGCAATCACACCTATGTTAACCAATCAAACCTTAAAAGCATTACAAGAAGCTCAAAATATTTTATTGAATTTTCTCTCTGAGTTACAGAATAAGTAAATGGCTTTATATGGCTAGTGCCAATTCTTTTCCAACACCAAATAGGATCGCTATCTAAGAAAGAAAACTATCACTAAAGAAACAACTAAGCAGAGCTGAAAACACTAAAGCCAAATAGACAAAGACCTCAAAACATAAAATAAGACCCATAAGCGTCTCATACAGCCCATTCCAGCAAATCTGAAAATTGTCAATTACCCCAGACCAATAAAACATAGAAATACTTAATTACAACTGAACCAGACTTACTGATGCAAATAAACAAAGAAAAAAAACAGACATTTTAAACCAAAATAACTCCTGGAGTGTGTCAATTAGACCTCAAATCAAAATTAGAGCACATCACCTGGTATTGGATCACTCATATGCCCAGTGTAGGAACAGGTACATGGACAGCAGGTTGAAATCAAGAATTCATGGAGTTATTTGTAAGCTGGACTTGGAAAAAGCTTATGACCATGTCAACCGGGAGTTCCTCTCCTATCTCTAGGGGCGTTTTGGTTTTGCTACTAAATGAAGGAAATGGATTTCTACTTGTATCTCCACGGCCTGTTTCTCTATCTTGATTAATGGCAGTCCACATGGTTTCTTTGGTAGTTCTCGGGGCCTTTGCCAAGGGGACCCTCTCTCACCTCACCTCACCTCTTCGTGATAGTCATGGCTGCTCTTAATAGGATGCTCTCTAGAGCTATCTTAGGGGTTATTTATCTGGATAATGGAGCGTCGCCCCCTAAAAATATCCCACCTTCTGTTTGCAGATGATACACTTATTAGGTGTAAAGCAGATCTTGATCAAATCTATAATTTGGGTCACATCCTCCAATGTTTCAAGGCCATTTCAAGCTTGACGGTCAATCTTCAAAAATCAAAATTAGTCTCAGTAGGGCAAGCTCCGCATCAGGAAGAGCTGGCCAGTATTGTCAATTGTAATATCTCTTCTCTACCCTTAAAATATTAAGGTCTTCTTCGGGGTGCTTCTTTTACGTCAAAAGCTATTTGAGATGGCGAAGTTGAGAAAATGAAAAAAGGTTGGCTAGTTGGAAGAAGATGCACTAGGCTCTGGGAGGCCGCCTAACTCTAACTAAGAGAAAATATATTAAAAGCGCAAAAAGAGCGCAGCCCTGGCATACAGGAAGTATACAAAGGACCATCTAAGAAGGAAAAGAAAAATGTACAAGAAAATCATTAAAGCTTAACACTACAGGAACTAAATAAGCAAAAATCCAAGAATACAGAGAGTGAAAAAAGAAAGACTTAAGCTCCACAAACGATCTTTCTTTGTCTTCGAAATTACGATCATTNGCGTTCTCTTCACAAGCACCACAAGAGACAAGAGGGAACCATCTTCCACACTACAGCACTCCGGGAGCAACCACCAGTCCCCCAACAGACAAACAGATCAATCACTCGAGAAAGCATTACCCAAGATAACCCAAAGCGGCTGAAGATGGTGTTCCATAAGGCACAAGCAGTCTCACAATGAAGAAGAAGATGATCCACAGATTCTCCATGCCTTTTGTACATACAACATCTGTTAATTACAGTTTCACTACGTACTTCTCGTCCATTTTCCCTTTACCAGCAAGCATTGCTAGGAGATTGGAGTTTTCAGAGTGACTTTCTTTGAGATGAACTACCCGATGACTCTAAGTTTCACATGGTGAACTAGAAGACTATTTGCTCCCAAGTCCCTAGAGGAGGGTTAGGAGTTAAATATCTCATCTTGCTCAATAAAGCTCTACTTGGTAAAGGGCTTAGGAGATTCAAGGAAGAGAGAATTCTCTACGGAGAGACAGGTGATTGCTAAGAAATACGGATCCAGAGAGAAGGTTGGTGTTGAATAGAAGCTAGAGGGCCTTACAGGGTTTGTCTTTGGAGGCATATTAGAAATGGATGGGGGTATTTCGAGGTTGGGGATTGATCTCGCATTCGCTTTTGGCATGACGTGTGGTGCAAAGAAGCAGCTCTTACGTCTTCATTCCCAAAACTTTATTTGATAGCTCATGACAAAGAGGCCTTGGTGTTGATTACTTGGTACCCTCTGGCTCTTCTATTCATTGGAATCCGAGTTTCTTGAGGGCAATTTAGAATTGGGAGCTGAAATCTCTTCTTGACCCTTTCCTCAATCTATTAGAGTACTATTATCATAGAGTAATTATATATGTCACCCTCCATGTCTACCTTGTGTCAACCAAAAGTGATGTGGCTTTTAAAATTACCATTGAATTTATTATTGATGACTATTACTTTTGATCTAATGGTGATTTTAAAAGCCACATCACTTTTGGTTGACACAAGGTAGACATAGAGGGTGACTTGTATCATTACTCATTATCATATACCCTATAATTTGTTCATTTCCCTAAATATAGGAAAAATTTAAAAAAAACTACAAAATGCCACCAGTAGCAGATGCCCTATAGAACAAGTTCCCTTCCCTAAATCATTGGGTAGCTACAGTGCTACCCAATGCATTGGGTAGCACTGTAGCTACCCAATGCATTATTATAATCCTTAAAAAAAAAAACACTCTCTCTCCTCTGTCTCTCCTTCACGCATCCCCCTTTCTCTGTTTTTTTTTTTTTCTTCCTGTCGAGCAGCCCCATCTCCCCCGTTTCTCTTCTACAACACCGAAACAGGCCATGAAGAAGCTAAAGAAGAAAGTGAGAGGTAGCTTCCAGGGAGAGATCTCCATAGAGCTAGCCATGAAAAAATAATGAGAGGAAAAAGACAAAGCTACGTAGAAGAGAGACAATGAGAAGATAAAGGAGATCTCTCACTGCTTGGTGGAATACACTTTACAAAGGCTTTCAAATTGCTTGATGGAGACAATGAGAAGAAACAAAGGCTTGGGTATTCTGCTGCTTGACAGAGACAACGAGAGAGAGAGGGGAAAAGAAATTAATATAAAAAACTAAAGAAAGAGTATTTTAATACTATAGGGAAAAATAAAGGGAATCTGCTGTGGGATTTATTTAGATAGGGAAGCAAAAAGTAATTGTGTTCCCTAAATATAGGGAAACTTGTTGGGAATCTGATAATAGTGCTCTTATACTCCTCGAAAACCCATACGAGAGGCAAATAGGATGTTATGAAACCCAGCTAGTAGTCACGGTTTCACAATGAAAAACTATTATAAAATTTTACGTACCGGAAAGCCTTGTTTGTTCCCCTGGAAAAGTGTTTGGAAGGTTAAGGCCCCACCCCGCATTGCTTTCTTTACTTGGACGGCAACTTTGGGTAGATTCCTCAATGTCGATAATTTTAGAAGGCGGGGTTTCCCGCTTGTAAATTGGTGTTGCCTATGCAAAAAGAATGAGACTATAAATCACTTTCTCATCCATTGCGAATACACTAGTGGTCTTTAGCACTTGATTCTCAACTTTTTTGGGGTTTTGTGGGCTATGCCTAGCAACATCCTAGAGCTGCTCTATTACTGGAAGACCCAAAGGTGAAGACATCTCAAAGAGGCCATCGGGAAAGTTATTCACATTCTTAATGTGTAGCATATGGAGAGAAAAGAATCAGCATCTCTTTGAGAAGTGTGAGACCAATGTGTTATTATTAAAATCCTCTTTTTTGAGATCGCTTTTGAAATGGGATGTAATCTATGTTCCTAACTTCTCGTCAACGAATCATTTACATCTTGTTAATTTTTTTGAAGCTAGACGCCTTTAGATTGATTGTCTCTCTTGTATATTTTTCGTGTATGAGGGCTTTGCCTTTTTCTATAAATAAAATTATTATTCATCAAAAAAAAAAAAATAATTTTTGGACAAATGTATATCTTATAAGATTTCAATCTATGATTTTGTACTTTTACTTCAAATAAGGGAAAACTAGATTTAGAGTTTCATTTTCTGGTCACCAAAATCTGGAGGTTTAAAATGAAAGTGTTCCATGCACTGGAATGTGCAATCTGATAATCCATAGGGTACAGCAGATTTACATAAGTTCTGACATCCAAATGCAAAAACTTTGTAAATTGTTAGGAAAGCAATGTCCCAAAAGTTCAAGCTAGCTTTTTAAAATGTGCCACAACAATGTATATTAAGCTTGCAGCAACCTGAATGAAAGAACGGGCCCAACCAGCATGTGGCCTCACACATGCAAATAAGAAAGCGAGCAAAGACTTGAATAAAACACCCTTGGCCAAACAACATTTTGATATCATGTTAGGAAACCAATTATCCCAAAAGCTTAAGACATTAAAATTGGTCCAAACAATATATATCAAGTTTAAACCAGCAGCCATAATATGTGAACAGATACACCCATGCATATATGCGTGTGAAAAAACAAAGATCCAAAGTCTGAAAGTTAAATTTTCTGCAAGCATCAACAGAAACTAGGTATTATTGGCTCTAACTTTCCAAAACAGCAATTTAGGGATATAAAAGATAAGTTCATTTAATATATGTTCAAAGAAAGATAAAACGGAATACGTTAGAGTGAGAACCTGCCTAGAGTGCTGGCTGCATGCAGCAGATAGAGCCTGGATTGCATGTGCATACATTTTTCTCATGTCCGAAACCTTGAATCTCGAGAACTCCCCTTGAACAACACGCAGGAACTCTCTCCACAACTTGTAACTCCCTTGGTGATGCATGAGTATCTTTTCCCATCTACCAAGCAAGACATCAGTGCTGTCTCTGCTATGATAAGCCTTCAGAAGAGAAAGCAACAAATCTTCATTATCTGGGTTAAGCTCAGCTGCCTTCTCCAATATGCTAATCTTCTTTTCAAGAGTCTGCAAGCGAGCACCTTTCTGGGGTTGCATACCTGCAACCTTGTCCTGGAACTCAGCGAAAGCCAACCAGACCTTTTCATTATGTGGTTGCTCCCTTGTCAGTTTGTTGAATTCCCGTGTTTTGCGTAGAACTTCATCTTCCCAAGATTCTTCAATCATTGAAGTTCCTGAGACAGAACTACCATCAACACCTTCATTGAAGGTTTGAATATCTGATAACGGAATGAACTCATCTGCTGTGGACTTTTGAGGTGCAAGAAGACGTACACGCTTCAAGTTTTTATGGCGCTCCAAAGCTGTATACTTTGCAGACCAATAACGACCAGCAGATACTAGTTTACTATCCAATGCATCAACATCACCATCTCTATCAAACACTGAACCCCTCTGGTTCCACCGGAATGAGCTTCGAAAATCAAGCCCGGATAGCTTCAAAGGATTATAAGGCTTGTAGTGGGGAATATCCATTCTGCATTGTAATCAGCCAGATTGTGAACTTTAATAAGCCTTCAGCTTCTAAACAATAACATCAAAGTGCATCATTTGTTTTCTTAGAGGAAGGGGGAAAAAACAAAATGAAACAAAATAAGAAATTTGAATCTAAGATTCCTCATCATTACTTGATACTGGAGAGTGGAGAAAAGAAATAACTCCACTTAACCAAGGCTATACATTTACTAGGCTTTGGTGAGGTGATCTTTTCATTTTCAGAATTCAGGACAAATTAAAAACTAGATTTATTGGTCTATTTGATAAAACTGAAAATTAAGCACCGAAACTGTTTTTTGTGCTCAATGAACTTATAATTAATACTGAAATTTTAGAATGAATTTTTTTTTTGATAAGTAAGTAAATTATCATTTAAGTCTGAATGAATTTATTAGAATTTTTCATAAAAAATAGAATGAATTTATTAGAATTTTTCATAACTATAACCACTGAAGTCCGAAATTCATTTTGGGATGCTTTTTTTTTTATGAATATGAGTATGAACTGAAATATATGAGTATATATACATATACAGGGGTGATTTTTATAACAAGATATGTTCAGAACACTTTGTGATAGGATACATTAACGGCAAGTTGATGGTGAAGCACTTACCAAAAAGGGATTAAAAAAAAGGTGATGGTAAGAGTGATGGCAATGGAGGTAGTCATGATAGGATATTGGTAGTGGTGGTCGTGATGGCGGTGGGGCAATAGGTACATATGAATAAATAAATATAAATGCCTATATATCATGGTAGTGGTGGTGGGATGGATACATGATACATATATATACATGGTGATGGTGGTGGTGATCGCCGTGATCATGGTGGTTGTGGTAGTGAAGTCAACAAAATTGAATACCATTCCAGCCTCTTCGACACATGTTGGTGCTTTTCTCAAATCAAGCTCTGAACAGCTACATTATTAAACGCACTAAAAAAAAAAAATTCTAAAACCAAATATGCTACCAAATGCACTGAAATGATCAAGTGTTGAATCTTTTATTATCAGCATTCAATGATCAAGTCTGTGGAGCTTGAATCTTTTTTCTTTTTGACTCTTTTTACTTGGACAGCTGCATTTGTAGCACTTAAGGAGCTTAGTTTTCATAATTTTCTTGTTCTTTTCTATCCTCCTACCTATGTGTTTTCTCCTGTAGAGTAGAGTTTTTTGCTTCTAATGATAATTCCATTACTTATCAAAGAAAAAAAAAAGCATTCAATGAGGTTATTGATAGACAACCTTTAGTTTCTCGCTTCTTCCCCAGTACTCTTACCAAATAGACTTTTTTTTTTTTTTACTAGTAAACTAAATATCAAAAAACCACCTAGATAGTATGAAAAAAAAAAACAAGAAAATCATAGTCTCTTACCAATGGACTATGTTAAACTCACCAAAAAAAAAACTATGTTAAGAAAATCAATCGTATTCAAAGGAAATGAATCAGCAAACATTTCAAGATTGGAACACATGTCTTAGCTGAAGCGAAGGGTTTAGTTCCAGACAATATCATAAAATAAAACGTTGATTTTCTCTCCCTAATCAGCTTTACCGGCAACCAAACAGACTCTCAAGCAAGAAAAACAAAATTAAGTCCCAAAAACTAAAAACAAGCCCTAAAACCAGCAAATTCTACGAAATGTGCAGCGAAATCAGTGGCGAGTACCTGTAAAGGCACCCGAAAGCCAAGTTATCAGGATCTCCGCGCGAGTCGAAGTAACAGTCTTTGGAAGGCTTGGTTTCTGAACCCGCCCAAGCTCGAACATCGGACTTTCTCGCCCGGTGGTAATCGTCAAGCCCTCCTCTCTCTCTGGACTTCTTCCTCTTCCGCTTCTTCTTCTTCTTCTTCGTCGTCTTCTGAGAGCTTTCCTTCCCTGTGGCGCGGTCGGATTCCGAGGAAGATTCGAGAAGCTCATAGGAAGGCGAGGGCTTCGATTTGAACTGTTTCTCTTGCGGCTCTTCTTCTTGTTCGGAGTCTGATTCGGGTTGTGGTGGGCCGGAGAGGGTGGCGGGGTTTAGGTTCGAAACGGCGTCGCTGATGAGAGAGATATCGGCGGTGAAGCTGGAGTTGCTGAGCCATTGAGGGACACTGGGGCGCTGAGGCTGAGGCTGAGAGCGAGAGGCGCCTGAAGCGGGAAAGAGAGGGAAGAGAGAAGGTTTTGATTGTTTTGGCTCTTCTTCTTCTGCTGGTGGTGGCGCTGCCGTCGGAGCAGGTTTCTCCTCCTCCATCGCAAATCCAAATGTGGCCAAGTGCAGCCAGTGGGTGGTTTATACGAACTTTATATACATATATAATTATATACACAAATTCACGTATATTGGACTGACATATATTAAAAAAGGATAATTATGCTTCAATAAAAATGCACGTCACAATTTGGACATTAAACTATGTCCAATTTGTTTACAGAATGAGAATTGAGTACCTCAAATAGTGGGGAAATTTTTTTTTTTTTTTAATTAGTAGATAGTGGGGAAATTTGAGTACCTCAAATAGAGGGGATCTCGAGCAGCTTAAGATACAGGGCCATCTATCCATACAAGTAGGTAAATTTGGATGCTCTAATTAAAGGGAATCCAACTTCTTATTTTCACGACTATGTTTGATTGAGTATTTTTAAAATATAAAAATAAAAATAATTACTGATTTGTTCTTTAAAATTTGCACTTATACAAAATAGATTAGTTGATAAGTTAGATGTCCAAAAGAGTCAATGTTTTGAGCTAGACCTCCATGTCAGCATCTCACATGACATAATCAATGAGTCAACCAACCTTGTTGTAATGTCACACTATACACATCAATGCCACTTCAATTAAAAACGCTACATTATTAAAAAAAAAAAAATACAAGAACACCAAATAAAAAGTTTGAGTAATGATATATCACACACTGGTGTGAATGAACAGTATTTACACCGGTGATGTGGCACATGCCACGTCTCTATTTTATTAAAAAAAAATTGAATTGTGATTTTTGAAAAACATGTGTTGCCTCAAAACCCCTCCCCCCATATGACAGACCTTATTTCCCCCCAAAATTCCCCCCACCCTGAATCTAAGAACCTACTCCACCAACGCTGGAAGTCCGCCGCTTGTTGCCACCCACGCCGCCGCTTGTTGAGTCCAACTCTTGGAGACAAAAGAAACCTCATCCGATGCCAAAATAGGCGGAGGAAGCATTTCTCTATGCTTCTTTCTTCCTCTGAAAGGTTTCGGCTCTCTCTCTCTCTAACACCCAAATCCACAAGATGAAGGCAAAGAAATAGGTTTGATTTCTCTCTTTTTCATATTTTTTTCTTGGTGAATGGCCGAATGGGGATGATATTTGGAGTTGATTTGTGTTGTTCTTTGCGAATTTTTTGGTGTGAGTGGCAAATTGTGTGTTTGGTTTGAGAGGTTTTGTTGAGATTTTTTGAAGGAGCTAAAAGAGTGTTTGTTTGATGAAGTTTAAGTAGCTTTTTGTTGTTTAATTTTGGTTATGGAGGGTAGAATGGAGTGAAGATTTTTTGAAAATTCATTTGGTTGATTTGTTTCGCTGAACCTCTTTTTCATTTTTTTTTTTTTTTTGTGTTCTTGACAATGGCTGTTGGTTGTTTACGGTTTTTTTTTTCTTTCTTTTCACAAGTAATGTTTTGTTAATCCTACATCATCGATGGAGTGTTTTGACAGATTTTTTTTTTTTTCGGTTGTTGTTCTTGACAGTGGCAGTTGGTTGTTTAAATAGGGTCAACAAACAAGATATTTTTCTTGTTTTTGACCATCATCAACATGGTCAAGTAGCTCAGGAGGGTCAGGGTACCGATTGTTGAAGTAAAGGTAAGATTTTTCTCACTTATTTCTTTCATTTCTGGAGTTCAATTTGGTTCCTTTGCATTTGGATTTCTATAATTTGAAATAATTGTATGTCTTCATTCTGATTGTTTGGTTGATGGGATTTTTGACTGACTTCTAATGAAGAATAGAGTTAGGTGTTATGTGAAGTGGCCTCTCATGGTTAGTAATTGTTGTTCATATATTGTTGAATACTTTCCTTGAGTATGTTTTTCATAGTAAGGCAGTTTTGTTTTTTCCTTATTCGTGTTTAATAGCTTCCCTCACATATCCCAGGACACCACTTGGGTGTGACCAGCACTAGCTGATGACCCTTAGCTCCCATACATTTGGGTTTTATACATCAATGGCATTTTGGGCTGAAAGAAGCACTAAATTGGGTATTATGTCACTCTGACTTTAGGTATTATGTTCATGTACTTTATTTGAGAAATCGTGTCTTTCCTTAGTTTATCATTCATGATGATGTAAGTTTTTCTTCTTAATCTTTAGATAATTCGAAAGTTAAAAGCCGTTAGGTACAATTGAATGGAGCAATCATGAATGTAGAAGTTAGTTGTAGAAATGTCTGATTACAAAAAAGCATTTTTTTATTTTTAGTGAACGAAGAAGCCTTTTTTGATATTTCTTTCATGACGTTTCGGTTGCTCCATATGTTTTTTCCCCGTCCTTATGTTTTTTGGTTGCTGTCTTTGTTTTGATTTTAATTTAGTAATTGCAGTTGTAATCTTCCATATGCAAATTGATGTCGTGTTTCTTGCTCAAGTTCAGCTCTTCCTTGCATGGATAGGCTTAGAGAAGAGCTATCTTGCGCAATAAGAAGCTTTTGATGATTCAAACTTGTTCTAGTTTTTGTTAATTTTAGCAAATGGAGATTCTTTTATTTGAATTGGGTCTGATTTTATTTCAGATTTGTTTTGGAGAATTTTGTGTTGTACATACATGTTTTGTAAATACATGTTTATTTATCCCTTAGAATGTTATTGATCTTCAATATTGGTTTTCATTTCAATTGGTGAGCTTAAAAGGAAAACGAACACATGATCATGCACTTAGACTTCAAAATCTTTTTACTTGCGTATGGCTTTTGAGATTCAGTGGTTTCACATTGTATACTCACGAGCACATTGGCACTGGACAGTGAGGTATGAGCTTTAAATGACAACATGCTTATTTTTCATGCGTCTGATTGAAATTGGATTACTTGTTAGATGGATGACCTGAGCAATAAAATGATGGTATCATGTATATATATATATCTATAAAAAAAAAAAAAAAAAGAAAAGATGGATAAAACAGGCTAGCTTGTCTTTGTAGCCTAGTTAACTCGAGTATACAGCCCCTAGGGATGTCCTACATCTAGTGCCCCTAAAGCCATCCTGGTTTGGGAGTCATTGGCTTAACACTCATTACATGGTTAACTAGAAAAGCTTAATGGAGTTATAGCTAACAGCTGTGTAAAATATAGTATAAAAGGTCGGTAAATAAATAAGTAACCATGCCTGGTCGTTTCATTTGATAAGGAGTTTGATGAAGTTTGTGTAGTGAACCATGTGTGTTGCTAATTATTTTGAAAACCTCATCTCTATGTGCTGAGTCACTTTCACCAGTTGGAATTTTTTGAATCTCATCTAGCCATTTTGTAAGTAAGCATATCTTGTTCACTCTGATTTGTAGTGAAGATGGAGTTTGTTAGTTTAAGCTTACCACTGACATGCGAACCATTATTTTTTGTGATACAATATTCCTTTGTGATAATTTGTTCATACATAATGTTTGTGGGTAACATTTGTGATAAACCCTCACGAGACTTCACTCGTCCGCTAGGGATGCCTAGGGGTTTAAAAGGCTTGTTGCATATGCTAAATGCAATCGTGTTTCCTACGACAAAGGAGGTAGCATAGTTGTTCATATCTGTATCTTTTTATTTTCCTGTTATTGTGTAATGCTAAGGGACTAGCATATGTAAGTTTGGGGGTGTGATAAGTGCTGAATGTTATACATTCGAGCCCCTTAACTCGCATGTGTTATACCTTAGTTGTGTTTATTATTAATGTTTTCGCTGTGTTTAGTGTTGTCTTATCTTTAGGTCTTTTAAATGGAAACAACATTCAGATCTAATCATTAAAGCTTAAAGAGACAACAAACAAAGGAGCTGAGAAGTGTACCAGGGATCGATCGTAGACTACCAGGGATCGATCGTAGCAGGGATCGATCGTACCAATCAGGGATCGATCGTAGCCTGGGATCGATCGTAGAAAGCAGGGATCGATCCCCATCGGGTCTTCCAGAACGTGAACAGCTGTTTGACAGCTAATGGCGGTGGAGATCTTTCTTGGTCCAAAGTTGCGGCTTGCCAGCAGATTGTAGGCGCCGAAATCACCCCTCAGAAGTCTCCTAGCAGCTGGAACATTAGATCTTTTTGCTTGATCTTTCCTTAAGAAAGATCAAGCCTCATTTTCTATATATGGGATGTATGAGTCCGAGAATGAGATAGTTTAGCTTAGTTTTCATTCCAGAGTAGTTTTTAGCTTTGTTCTTACTTGTTTTTACTTCTGTCCAGTAGGTAAGAACTCTCTCATTGTGCTTGGTTTCCTTGGGGAATGGCTTTCTCCAAAACAATGGAGTTTTCCATAACCCTCATGAGGAACTAAATCCTTTTTAGGGTTTTGATTTGGCTTAATCCAAGTACTATGAGTTGAGTAGTTTAGTTTGGATTTTNTTTGCTTCGAACCTAGCACTACTCCTTGTGGGCACAAGTAAACTCCCAATTAACTTAACAAAACCTGAAATTTGAATATACCAATTATATCATGCATTTGTTTCATTTATTTTTTTTTAGGAAGAATTTGTTTCTTTGGTTTTTCATTCTTGAGTTCGGAAGTTTATATATATAGCTCATGTTTAGAATACATGTTTGTTCTGGGTTTTCTAAAGCTTTGTGATTGTTGGTCTTAAGGTCCATAATAAACAAAGCATATTAAATTGGTTTAAAGATAACAGCATGTAGCTTTAGATAAGCGTACAGTTTGCTGCAAAAGTTGTCACATTTGTCTTGCTACTTTTATTAACTTCCTTTTTAAAAAATAAAAAATAAAAAAAAAATAAAAAAAATTAAAAAAAAATCTCTTTTGTTTCTTGGTAGAACAATGCATTATTAGCCTAGTTTGTGTTTTTATGAAGCAAATTTGTACGATAACAATATTTTGTTATTGACTTAGCATTTACTTTGCAGAGAATGTTACTGAAAGGGAGAAAATGAATGCATTTACTTTAGCATTTGTATGAAGCAAATGAATGGAGACCCTCCTACATGTGCACATTGAAGAAATAGGTTTTACCTGCCATATTGAGAAAGAAGAAGAGGCTCATAGACCAACTACATAAGCAACAAGTAGAAAAAGAGGCATTGGAAAATTATATCCATTGTGTTAGGGAGTTTACTTCTTGTTGTATCTGGTGGCATTCAATAGAAGGAATGAACCATTTATTTATGTCTTAGATATCTTAATAATTTTCTGCCTTGATGTATCAATAGCTTTCTTGTTGATGGTTTAATCTTGTAAGACATTCAAAAGCAATCTTTTAAATATGATAATATAAATTGAGCTTGATTTAAATTTTACAAGTTGTTACTACCTATATAGTATGTATATGATGAGCTAGTCTTTTGTTTAATTAGTGTATGGGAGAAGACTAAAATGTCTACAACATTTTTTTTTTGGGCATCCGTCTACAACATTGTCGCATATGCAACTAATGCATCAAATATTTCTTCAAATCCAAAATTGAATGCATAGTATGGAAGTATCCTATGTTCATAGTAGAATAGAATATAACTTCAAAGGCGCAAGTTGCTATGGCAAATATTGAAGCAAAATGATCTATTTCAATGCTCTCATTTCATGGGCCTTTTTAAGCTGCTAAACCAAAGTGGAAAAAAAAAAAAAAAAAGTTGCATTTTAGGCTACACATTGAAATGAACCAAAATAACAAAATCAAAATTTTGCAATATCAACTCCATCCATCCCAAAATTAAAACAAATGAAGCCTAAAACGAACAGCAACCTAGAGTTCTCTAGTGTCATTTCCTCGATGCAAGCCTTGCTATGTACATCTTCAACAACCCACTATAACATCCTCTCTGCTACTAATACTAATCTCACCTTCCATCATTGAGTTGTCATTACTGGGATGCTGCAAGGGAAATTTTTTTAAAAAATCCCAACATCGTAGCAAAAAGAAGCTAAAAAAATCTGCCACAAATCATTAAAATCAAAATACAAATTTCACCAAAGCATTTTAACAAATGCTTGGCAGGCTCAAAATACAAAAAACAATACAAATTGATTTCTTTTAATGAACATAGTACTTCAACTAGTTTAACATTAAACAAAATCTCAATTAAGCAAGAATTCATATTGACTCCATCCTATTTACAGAATTGAATCAACTTTATAAAGTAGAAGGTCTAACTTTCTCTCTCTAGAGGAACTCTCCTTTAGATATAATGTTGGAACTCTGTAGGCAACACCATAATCTTCTTTCTTTGTTCTTGTTTGAGGTTTTTCTTTCTTTGGTTCCAGAAGTTTATTCTTGTCTGGAACTTTGTACTTCAAAATAAAAGCATTATCATGAAAAACAAAATCAAAAGAGTATTATCATAAGTTGCCACAAGCCTACCAACACGCCTGAAAGAATCCATTTTCTAGTTCTTAATAATAAAGTTGAAAACATACACAACTTACCTTAATACTTAGATAGGCAATGCTTACAAAAAATAAAAATAAAAAAATAACTCAAATACACAAATAACAATGCATTGCAGGCATAAACTTAATGTGTACATCAACAAGAACAAGATAATTCCAACCATCAAGTGTAAAAGCTTCAGATTCATTAGTAATGCTAGTCAAGTCTAAGAACTGCATAATTCTATCTAACAAACTAGTTTTATCTTAAGCATTAGAGTTGGGAACAATAATCTATCAACTATAAGAGGTCAGTTTCTTCTAGATTTTCGTGACCAAAATTTTCAAATCCCCTATTATGCCTCTATTATGCCTTTCTCATCCATAGCATCAAAGAAGAAGAAATTTTTGAGGGGTTCCCCTTTGCCTGAGATTGCTTTGATAACTTCCTGAGATCATTTATTCTTAACCATGTCAAAATAATGTACTAAATGCTCCTAAAATATAATTAAAAAAATGGTTCAGTATAGCACGTATCCAAGAATTCCTCCAATGATGGCACAAACGGGAGGGAATTATCTTGTACGCGTTACCAGTCTTTCAAGAAGTGCATTAGACCTGCTTTAAAGAAAGACCTAAAACAAAATGGGTGGAAAAAAATTAGAATGGAACTAAGTTCAGCAGAAAATAAAATAAAATAAAATTAACAGTCGGATGCAATCAACCATATAGATGAGTCTACCCTTAAAATAGTGGGTGGAAACTCATGAATCCACCGAAAAAAAACTCAAGTGAACCTATTTTCTTGCAACATTCCGGAGCATTATTGGGTCTGTGAGACAAGAATACTCCAGTTCTAGCGCAATCCCTTTTCACGCCAGATCCACTGAGAAAAACAGCTCGCGTGCCCAAACAATTGTGACATGGGAGTTGATTTTGTTGTTGGACTTGCAGTAAAAGCCATGCAGATTGGGGCAAACCCAGAGGCCTTCCACATCTTCCACTCTCGTACCTTGTATTTCTCACCCTGCTCTAGATCTGTTGTAAATGCTGGTGCTGCGGAGTCACCTTCACTTCCTGTTGTCTCTCCCAAATAGAACTGCAAACATAACAAACAAAATAATCACTAAAGATTCCTATTTTCCCAGAAATTAGCAGCAGTCTTCCGATGGAGGTGGAGTTGGTCGTTGCACGGTGTGGTAGGCCGGCGGTGGTGGTTTGATGGAGCTGAAGATGGGGGGAGGGATTTTGGGGGGAAAAATTTTGGAGGGAGTGGTTTCAAAAATGTGAAAATGATTTGGGGGGAGGGGCCGGGGTTTTCGATTTTGAGTCGATGGCACGGTTTTCAAAAATAACGTTTACCCAATTTTTTTTTTAAAATAGCGTGGCAGACGTGGTTTGACTAGATGGCCATGCCACCTAAAGGTGTGATATATTGTTTATCCAGCCCAGGCTGCTCTATATCATTACTCAAAAAGTTTTTAAAAAAATAAATTGGTGGTGGCTTACTCATCTAGGAGGGGTGACCGCCCCTCATATCAACAACGACAAGCAGATATATAACTCCTCACAAATGAGGAGGGCCTCACAAATGCGGCCCCTCATCTATGAGGGGTAATGACCCCTCAAGGAACGACTACTAACGTAGCATCCTGCACAAGAAAATACTAAAAGAAAATATAAATTATAAATAAAATAATAAAAATAAAGATATGTTAAGGTGGAAATAGATGAAGAATGTTGAGGCTCGAAGGCATTTGATCGAAAGAATGTAAATATTTTAGGGTTTAAGGCTTTAAAGTTTCAAATATGTGGCATTTTGTTCAAACGAGATTGGAAGTCGTTCAAACAAGAAGAAATCTTCATGTGTTAGTCTTGTGTACGCGGGGGAAGAAGTTGATGGCTAAGATTAAATCTTGGAAAATTTCGTTCGAACATACCACGTGGTCGTTAGAAGGAGAATGACATTTCCGCTTGTCATCTCCCAACCAGAGTAGTAAATGAAGATCAACTATCAAATTTTACACACGTGCAAAATAGGTGAGATGAGGCGCTTATATGGTAACCTTTATTTGGTAGCCCATTTTATGTATCCAACCGTGTATCTTTGATCAATGTAAATGATTTTATGTTTGCTATGAATATGTTTATGATATTTACTAAAAAGTAATGAAAAGAAAGAAAGTAAAACGGAAAACGATTGTATAAATACATTCAACGTTCTAAATTGTTTTAGACATATGAAACGATGTGCGATGATACTGAGAGCTAAAGAGTATGGACATCTATCTCATGTGGCCATCGAAAATGGCTCACTCAATTGCATTATCTTTTATTTAGTGATATTCATATCCTAGAACGTAGCTCCACCTGTAGCCACAGGAGTAGAGTTAGGATCCTTGTGATCGCCAACCCTTACACATAGGATGTAATTCTTTGTTGGCCATTGAATAAATTAAAGGTAAAGAACATTTGTGGTGTGTGTAAATGTTTTACTTGTAACCTATGGTGTTCTTACAATGAAAATTGTTTTCATCTTTATTTATTGTATGATATATCTACTTATAAAAAATTAGACTCACCCTTTGTTTTCATATTTTATTAACCACCCATATGATGTTGTGGGCGGTTCTATGGGCAGGACGAAAAGCCTTCACCTAAAAGAGGATTAAATAAATGTTTGTAGCACGTAACTCTTTTTATGTTTTAATACGCTTTCTTATGTTATGACTAAAGTATAATGTTTATGTTTTATTGGGATGAGTTGTAATAACAGTGATGCGATGGTTTTAAGTTTTAATTGTAATGATATGTTTAAATTGCTTTTGTAGATGTCTAAATTTTCACAATGACTTCATGCCGCCTTTTATGAAGGAGTTTCATCTGCAAAAGAGTAAAAGACATCAAAGCCTACGGGCTCCAGAGGGCTGAAAGGACTCTGATGCCCAAGTCAATAGGGGGCAAGAGAGAGAGCTCTCTCTGGTTAAGAGAGTCTAAGAGCTTAATGATAGTATGTAGAATGTGTACCTTAGGGATATACCTAACCCTAGTGGGGAGCAATGGGCTTTGACTTACAAACTTACTTACTAATAAATTACTTACTTATTATATAAGATCTTTGAAGGTCTGATTATTGGGTATCCAATATGAGTGCTATCTTTAGTCTGGAAATAGGACTCCGTTCTGGTCAAGCAAACGGAGGTATTGAAAATAGCTCGACCATAGGGAGAGGAAGAAAAGCCGTAGTGCGCTAGTGCGCCCTTCCGTTTTTCAGCTGGGTCAGCACGTTAAGGGAATTCCTTATGGTTACACTAAGTCATGCAGAGAGAAGGCCAAACGCAAATAAACAGTTGGTGAGAGACCGGCTTAGGAAATTGGCCTTTTATACATACATTAGAACCTTCTAGGCTATTATGAAAGGAACTGTTTGTCTACTTGTCGAAGTGAGCACACGAATATTGACAGGTCAGTGGTCTTCAGGTTGTCAGGTTCTTGGGTCACCTAGTGGCTTAAGCACGTCAAGTCACAAACAAACTAGGCTTGTACTAGGGTGCAAGCCTTTGTCCTTTGTCCTTTGTCTTAGGCAGGTATTTCCTAGGTCCTAAAGAAGCCCTCAATTTCCTTAAATGATTAATAACTCCATCAACGGAGATTTTTAGATGTGTGCCACAGCCTGCAACTAGGCCTTGCGCTTGAAATTTCTAGCGGTAAAGTAACTGGGCCTTAAAGCTTTGATTTTCAATTTATGAAATTCTTGTATCCTAACGTTTCTTGTTCGAGCTATGCGTACTATTATCTGGAAGGGGGTGTTACAGTAATAGCCTAAAAAGCCATGCAGTGATAGGAAAACTCATGCCAACATGCATTGTCCACACCCTTGAATCGCTCCCCAATTTCCTCAACACCAATATGGAACAACCAGGGCTTGCTGCTAAATGAACAGAATATAAACAGAGAAAAAACAAGAGGGAATAAACAAACCAAGAAAGATTGCGCCGTGCAAAAGCCATGTGTTGATTCATGGCCACATTGTCATTGTTGGCTTCATACTTGATATATGCAGCAAATTTTGTGTCGTGATCGAATCAAAATTGGATAAGAAGCTATCTCACAAAATACTACTAATAACCTAAAAGAATTATCACACATCATGTACAACAACATTTTAGAACTCTTCTTCCACCAGATCAAACAAAGGAAAAAAGAAAAAAAGAAAAAAGAAACACCTAAGAATACAAAGCGTGCAAAATTACATTCTTGATTATAGTTAATTGGAATACAATTTGGCAAGGGGAAGGAAAGACAGGTATCACCAACAAAACAAAACACACCTTTCAATGCATTGTGCAGGGATGAAAGGGGCAATGTCTCTTTGAAGATCACCTTAATAGATGACCAATTTCAGCCAGAAAATCAAAAGTGGCTTCTTCCCCCTTAATAGGACACCCAAAACAAAACACAAGGGCACCTGGAGCCTGTCATTTCCACCAAGAGAATCTTCAAACGGTTCAAGATGATATGGGTTCATACGGGTATGATAGCCATGGATGCTTCAATGCCTCCAAAGCCGAAGGCCGCTTCTTTGGGTTTATCTCAAGTAGGTGACCAACAAAGTCAATGAAGCCCTGGTCCCCCATTGGCAATCGGTGCCTTAAGGATGTCTTTTTTGGAATCAGGTATTCGAGCCTGTTTGTTTCCTGGAGAATAGCAAAATAGCACCATATAAATAAATATACCTAAAGCATTTAAAGAAATATTGACAGAGTATTGCTGAGCTTGGAGTTCTAGCTTTTTGCTGGAACTAGTTTTTGGTGTTTTGTGTTAACGAAAAGTTACTCATCAAAATATATAGAGACCGAGTATGAAGCAGAACTTTAATCATATTGTCAACACACAAGCTATGAATTGAAATTGATGTGATAATCAAAACTACTATTTATGAGAATTCTGCTTGGAGTTGGATACATTTGACTAATCAAGTTTTAAGTGATAAAGGTAATTTCTGACAAAATCAAATTCCAAGTATAACAGTAATTTCAACTAATTTGTAACAAGTACGGCCACCTCATCTACCAGTCCTAGAATGTACCAAATTCTCTTGAGATAAACAAGTTGCAAAAGTGCATAAAAGAAGAGAATGAAATTATTTGATGAAAGCTGGACCAGAAAAGTATGTACCCCCCCAAGCATAAAGTTACCTAATATCTAAAATGGAAATATAAATTCCTTAGAGGAGGGTGAAGCTCTATTCATTGCATCGAGAAATGAAAATAGAAGCCACTGAAGTGGCAACTTTACTTTCTGACAATCATGGGTAGAAAAGAGATGGGTTATGTTGGATTATGGGATCACATTTTTTTTTTTGATAAGGTAAAAGAGATGGATTATGGGTCCAGTAAAAAATTACCCAGTAACCCATCTATAACCCAATTACATTGAGTGCTTAACACCCATATCCATACTGAGTCAATTAACTAGGGAAGACCCAACCTGCCCAATAACCTTTTCTTTTTGTCAAGGCCTTTTTCTTTTCCCATCCAAGTATAATTAGGCATCAAAAGCATTGAAGAATTCTATAATACATTAAATTTATAGATATTAAACAGATGAATATCCTCAGTTACCTGATTCCGTTCATACAGCATGTGATTTTTGGAAAAATATTTGTATGTATCCCGTCCTTTGGCAAGCATGCTTTGATCAAGGGGACTTATAATTCCAATCACCCGAGCCAGTAATGTTGCAGGTGAATCATTTTGGAAGAGGACCTACACCATGGCATTTCAACCATTTGCATCAGCATCAAGAAAAAGAGAGAGAGACAGAGAAGGAAAAAAAAAAGGCAACATAATCAACTACAACAACTTGCAGTTAAATTGACGGTGAAAATGGTCAATCTATTATGCACATCAAGTGATGCGCAAAAACAACCAAGGCAGAGGAAAAGTATCCATGGTTCTCAGCCCTCCAGGACAATTAAATTAATGCATTATCAACAATAACATAAAGCAGTAGCATTGCAGTGCAAAGTTAATTCAAACTATTCACAAAATTAATGCCACATATCTTAATTTTTTTTGATAAGTAAGCGAAATATCATTAAAAGCACAAAACGCAACCCTGGTACACAAGAAGTATAAACGAAGAATGCCTAATTAGGAGAAGAAAAGAATACAATGAAGTCATTATAGTTAATCACTAGTGACAAGGACGCATTTGTTGCACCTCACATCTTAATGAACGATATTGTTAGAGAAGGCCGCAAGTAAAGGGACAGCTGTCCCTATCTAGAATGATGTAGTTGTTTCCTATATACAGTAATGGATTGTGAGGACCAGGATATACTGAGCCTCTCTTTTATGAATCCCTCCTATACTTTACAGATAAGTATTAAAAAACTACAACCCTCAAAGGAGATGACCGGAACCTATTTTGAAGGGCTTGATTATGATGCATCCAAGCCATTCACAAGGATTGATTGATGTATAGCCATGGGCCACCTCAGTTGTATCCAGCAACTAGCAAATATGGTGTCTAGCAACCCATTTTGAAGAGCTTATCAAGAAAATATCTAGTCTAAATTTTTATGGGGAGCTAGGTATTAAAATTTTGTACCGAAGTAAATTTGGTCCAAGTTAATTAAGATGGGAGGTAAGTTTTGTCAGCTAGGAATTTGTTTCCTATATACAGTACTGAGGTTAATTTTTATGGTCGTAACCCTGTGTGGGAGCAGCCCCTATCTACACCCTGGTGCAAGTAGAGCTATTTCATCCCACTGATCCAACCATAGTCGAAATTGTACCCCACCAAAGGCCCAGTGGAAAACCCATGCGACAGCCTAGTAATAGTCAAAGAATGTTGGCCCTAATCATAGAACTAAAGACCTAATAACCACCAAACCCTGTGAGAGTAACCCAGGTCCACTGGATCACCACCCTCCATGGTGGATGAAGATACCTAGTTGCTTCTGGCTGACAGCAGCTGTCTTGACTGTCAGATGTACTAGCTGGCAGCTGCTGTTCTTTGTTTTACATAGGCAGCTACATAAGTCACTTACAGAAACCTCCTTTATGTAAGTGTTTTAAGATGTACTCTTTTCAAGGTCATAAATGAATTGAACAGTGGCCTTTGTTTGAGATGTACTTGAAATCCTTTTCTTATCCTCCTTTAATCTCAATCCACATCAAGTTTGTATTTTTTTCTCATTCACCAATTCGCTACAACCTACTAATTTCCCAGCACTTACCCACTAATGCTACACAGAATCAGATTCTCCTCTCACCATTGAATCCCAGCTCATATTTCTATTAATCAACTCTTTCCAACAAGATTCAACCACCTTCAAGCAAGACAACCCTTCTCTTGAAAATATCAAGGCTCTAAGCTTTATATTTCTTGAGATAATCCAGGAAATCATGTCTTCTCTGCATCTTTATGTGGGTTCCTCCCTTAACTTTCTATATATAAAAGTTTGCTTTGCTGCACGTGTGATAATTTTTTTTTTTTTTAATAAATAATCACAAATTCATTAATAACCACAAAGACGCAACCCAAGTACACAATAAATATACAAAAGAGAAGCCTAGCACGTCGCGGAGAAGAGATCTAAGAAAGCATGAAAGTTCGAAAAACTACAATCCGAGACAGCAGCCCAAAGAAAGAGTCTTAAAGAATAAATCATTTTAAACATATAAACATGTACATATTACCAATATTTTACATTCTGGCATTCCGCCATTGCTTGGACCCTTAAGAACTACATGGCCATAGCCAACATGATCTATAAATAACAGTAATTACCATATAACCATCATTGATAGAGATCATTCAGCATCAAAATAATTATAGAAAAACTTTAATGGTGAATCTTATTTCTACACAAACAGATTTGTCGATGAAGGGTCAATATTTAGGGAAGCTGATGCCATTAATATGCAATCAAATTATAACATCTAAACCAGTATCAATACTTACACCATCGCTGGACTGTATGAATTGACATCTGCTTCAACTAGCAGTCACTTTTAAATTTCCAGTAAATTACATGTTAATTGATTGCTCCAAACACATTCAAAACAATCCTTTAAATTCTACATTCAGTAGAGGTAATAATTACCAGATGAAAAAAGGAGATAATAAACGCTTGAGACAGTAAAATGATTTTTAGAACACTGTAAAATTTAGACTCCTTACAATCAAGAAAAAAATGATATAAACGACGTAATAAATACAAACATAATTCATACGCAGACATGCATATATGTACATATTGGTGCATAACACTTACATTGCCAGTACAAAGTTCGGCCAAGATGCAGCCAAGTGACCATACATCTATCTTCTTATCATATGGAAGTCCCAAGATAACTTCTGGGGCGCGATAGGACCTGGATTGAACGTAAGAGCAGAGGTGATCTGTCTCAAAACAACTGCTCCCAAGATCAATGACCTTCACCTCACATCTACTATAACTTTTCACCAATATATTCTCAGGCTTCAAGTCACAGTGTATTAAGCCAAGGCCATGTAGAAACTGAAGTGCCTCGAGACACTGAATGGTAATTGACTGCAAAATCAATCAAAATAAGCACATCTGCCTGCACGGAAAAAACATAAAAGCTCCCAAGAAGAAAAAGATACCCCACAAACCTGCAATCTTGGCATTGTGAAGTAGACCTCTCCTCCTGATTCTCTATTAAACTTATGAAACTCATACAAGTTTGCCTTGAGAAGTTCACATACTATTAACAAATGCTCCTGCAAAATAAAGGGAACGTTAACTAGTCATCAATATAGCATCAATTGAAAAATCATAGGCAGGGCATCAATAAACAAACAAGACCAAACTGGAATTCACAAGACATGGCAGATTGCATATGAAATCAGCAGACATTGATTTTTTTCCAGGAAAAAAATCATCTATCTGAAAGCATGCCAAATTGCAGACTAAAAGTTCTAATAACATGCATAACAAAAAAGTAATTTTAAACTTTACAATCAAAGGAACTGTCGAGCTTAACATAATTTTTCTAGATTGTTATTTGCTTTAGTGAAAGTTGCAAAAGCCATCTGACAAATTTATTAAGCAACTTATGCCTTACATGCTTCTGAGAAAAGAGCAAGGCAGTACCTGCAGATGACATAAAAGATACAGAACAGGGACAAAGTTCCATAGAAATATATGCTACTATCTGCATAATCTCATTGCATTATTTATAGAACGAGAAAACTAAAAAACTACCATCTCAGAGACTAAATTAGTGAATCAATATCCGGCCTCCTATTATCAGCCAGAACTACACAATAGTAAAGTTTGTATCCTATCAACATGGTACTTTGAAATCATTTTGGTAATCAATCTTCCTTTCACCATCGCAAAGGCTATAATGATTTCAGTCTGCAAAGCTGAATTTAGAAATACATATCAAAATCAGATAACTTGCTTACGTATCAAAAAAAAAAAAAAACAGATACTTCTGGATATTGAATTGAGATTTCCTTTTTCAAGATTTACATAAAACTTCAAAGAAAGGAAATGGCCAACAGAAATTTCTCAGTTTCTAACTTATCAAAAAAGAATTCCCAGTTTCTAATCCACAAAATAGAGTAAATTTGCATGTTGACGCAAAAGTAAAATATTTATAGCATAATTTTTAAAGCTCTCTGTTCTTTGGACAAATTATCAACTACCTAATAAATTTAAAGAAGATAGACCCACCGAAATTTCCCAAATGATTGAAGACCTAGTGGGGAACAAGTCAGACGGGACAGGATTACAAGGGATTAAGTAGAATGTGACAGGATCTGACAACCAGCTCTAGAAGATAACCCCACAGGAATATGCAGGTATTCTTATGACTTCAGCAAACTCTTATTTTTTATATTTCGTGAAGGGAAATACAGATAAGTTCAACAACTAATTTACCTAGTACATGGACATGCACAAATCAGCAATCCACCATAAAGTTCACAAAAGCATGTAAAACTAGTAGCAAGTTGAATAATATTTTCACTTACTCGATAATAGAAATAATCATACAATCGAAGAATGTGGTACTTGTCACCAGGATCATGCTTATTCACATATTTGAGAAGCTTTATCTCATCAAGGCTCTGATCAAAAAAATCCTTGTTGTTCTTTATAATTTTTACACAGACGTCCATACCCGTATGCAGGTCATGTGCTTGTATAGCTTTACTGAATGCAGCTGACCCAAGATACTCAGTAACATGATAGCGCCCAGCTATGACTGAATTTAGAACAACATGGAAGTTCTTGTCCTCCTCAAAGCCAGTTCTGAGCAACAAAATAAAATAAGGTAAGATAATCTGTAGGGAAGAGAAAAGGGTATAAACTTGAAGGCCTGCTTGCTTTGGCAGCATGAAACAGTGATTACAAAATAAGTGATGTTAAAATAAGTTCTCAGCATATGCTGTGGGCAGTGGAGGTGCCAATTGGATAACAAAGGAGATATGCCACATTAAGTCTGGTTATTAAAACTTGCAATCTAAAACTACATTTACCAGAAAACAGGCGATACCAATTTTTTTCCCCAACAACACAACAAAGCATTTAAGGAGATACCATGTTTTCAAAGATAATAATACCAGTGAGCCAGATGTTATATCATGACATAAAAAAGGGAAGATGAAAGGAAACAAAATGCTCCAAAAGCTACCACCATCTGCAACACATTGCCAGAGATCATTATAAATTGACCAATATACTTGAATTTGAAAAGTTTATATAGAAAGAAAAAGAAAAAGCCTCAAATACTTCCTTGATATGTTTCATTCATAGGAGAGAAAAGAAAAAACAATACTACAAGAAACCTTTCATGAAAGAATTCATTCTGCAGTGTTCTCCTTTGACCTATTAATTATGAAATGAGAAAACCAGAATCCAACAGATAAATTATGTCTACTATTATTTAACTAAGTATATTTGCTACTTCAGCTGTAAAAATGTAATTTTGCCAACCACAACTACTTTCAAGTTGAAGGCATACCAAAAATAGAAGAAAAAGAAAAAATTGAGGGAACCATCATAACACTGAATACTCACGAAAAGAGGGCCACCTATAAGTAATGTATATTCAATAAAAGGGCAGAGAGGCGCAATCCTAATACACAAAAAGAATACAAGAGAACCCCTTAAGAATAAAAAAAAGAACAAAATTCCAAAAACTCAGAAAAATTATAGACAGGCAAAACTATTCCATGTTACTCTCCATATATAAAGGAATTGTAACATCATCTTCTTTAGCTCTACAAATTCATTCTCACGATCTTCAAAGCTCCTTACATTCCGCTCTCCAAAGACACCGCATAAAACATAGAGAAGCCAACCTCCATATTTTTAAAGCAGTACGGTTTCCCAATTGTCCCCTCCAACTCACCAACAACTTGTTCACCCTTCGAGGCATAACTCAATCAACACCAAACAACTGAAAATGCGCACTCCACAATTATGTTGCAACCTCACAACGAAGGATCACCTAGAATCATATTACTAGTTATAGGATAAGCTAATTAATAAGCTCTAACAAAGACCACATAAATCTCCATTTTATTCTAGCTCTATCTCAATTTAATCAACATTAACTAGTCCATATATGGATCCTAGTAATATGCTATATATGTTTCAATAATATAGAAAGAAGTTGGCATCCAGGTTCAAGCTATCAGGCATCAATCAAACATAGATCATTGGTTTTGGACTGATTATCATCAGAGAAATTTCAGGATATCGTAGATATGTTAATTCGCAGAGAGAGAGAGAGAAATGTTATTAGTACAAATCTAGAAAAACGAAAAACTAAAGAAATGAGACCATAGTTTCCAAAGTACTAAAAACATTCTACAATTAATGTAGATGTAAATGGCAGCACCTCAAGCGCAAGAAATAAGAACCAGCAGAAAGATGGGTATGTAGGATAAGACATGCCTGTTTTTCCTATGCACAATCTTCAGGTTAAAGGTCTCAAATTCATCCTCCTGAGCCTTTATCTGCCTTACTTGCTCTTGCACAGCAGCTGCCTCTTCATCCTCAAGTGATGCTGCTGGATCTTCTTCCCGTGCAGAACCAATTTTTTTGTCCTCTTCTTGCTTCGCATGCTCTCTTTCATCATAACCATAATTAGAGAGTGTTGAGGGAGTAGAATCTGTGGATCTCATGGCATTAGCGTTATTCTCATCCCTGGAACTTTTGACAGGCGAAGAATCACTGCTTTTCCGCCTCCATGAAGTAAGCATGTTATCAGAGCCCACCACAGCATTATGACAGTCATCAGTTTCATCACTGATAATAGCATTGCAGTTACTAGCGTCTGCCTGCTCCAACCGTCCATCCCTCAGTGGTGGGGGAAACGAAAATCCCCCATCAGGATGATTTTTCATCTGCATGCTTCCACCCTTATCATTCCCAACTACATATTTATTGGCCTCTTGATTAGTAGTTTTCCTTCTATCCCTGTTTGATCTATCAATATATTTCTTGTCTAAGTCATGATGAGGATGTCTAGATCCACCAATTCCAACATCGTGATCACGGAAGTATTCTAGATCCCCTTCACTACTGCCTCCAACCAAACTTTCCCGTACTTCACTGCCCATATCTGCAGCATCACTGTTGATCCCTACACCAATTGATCGAACTGAACCATGCTGATCATCATCCATACAAATGTCATCTAGCCGCGACCTTCCACACTCGTTCAAAACTTTCCCATCCCCTAACATGATGAGTTCATTCGTCTGAGTCACAAAGCCCTGCCAGACAGGTTCTGCACGCATCAAATTCAGCTCTTCTTCATCCATCAACTGTCCATCATATTGAGCAATTAAATCATTCTCATCAGTCCTCCCATACATGTCAGTCGCTGACAACCCTATAGGATCATCTGAAGCTGTAACTGGTTCGACATTTTTTGCTTGAAAATACCGCTCACCAGAGAAGTAAGAATCCTCCTCAGCAAAAGATTGATCATCATCCTCATCTTTGGTTGGAGCTCTTTCCTGTGGATCTGGAACACTACCATGCCCTGTACCCTTTTCATTGTCACTTGGGTAATCAATTTCATGAGCTAGAAACCAGGCCTCATCCTCAATAGGTTGTCTCATATATCCAACATCGTCATCGTCATCGTATTCATCAGAATCCCAATACTCATTTGGATAGTCAACAGATTCACTTAATCCATCACCGACAGTGGCAAAACCAGAAACCAGATCAGATGTATCCTCTGCAATTCCCTGACTTACAGATAGCCAACTACCTCCTGCAATCCTTTTTCCACCTGATCATTAATGCAAAAGCTGTAGCTAATTAAGTGATCACCCAAAAAGATACAAAATTGGAAATAAGTTAATCATAATACCATTTACAATTCCTCAATTATTAAAAAGAATTTTAAAAAAGAAAGACAAAAAGAATGATCATAAATTGACAACTAAGTGATTCAAAAGTCCTTGATATAACCAAAAATTGGGGCCTGTTCCAGATAAATCAACAGCTCTAGTAGCTAAGTGATCAAGCATACTTGCTTACACAATGCAAGGTTTCAACCACAACAGATACCAATGAGTAAGAAAAAGAAATGCATCCACCACATTGTGGACTTTAACCAAAAATAAAACTTGCTGAAAATTTAGCCTAACAGATTTCATATGCAATGTGATATAACATACGCACACAAGAAGCACATAACATGCACCCAAAAGAATGTACCACATGTTGGATTTTAAACTGCAACATGACTGCCAGACCTATAAAAGCAACATTACAGGCTACACTCCTGTGCTGTAATATATATACACACAGACATAATAATGCATAAAAATAAGAAAAATGATGGAGGGAGGTACAATGTGGTTAGATTCCAAATGTAAGATAACCACCGGCACAGTGTTATTCTTATTTGATCAGCAAGGAAAATAAAATATTTCAGATCAATGGTAACACCTAAAATTATAAAGGAAGCGGTTGGTGATGCTTAGAAATATATTACAAAACCTAA
This sequence comes from Betula pendula, assembly GCA_900184695.1. NCBI lineage: Eukaryota > Viridiplantae > Streptophyta > Magnoliopsida > Fagales > Betulaceae > Betula > Betula pendula. Next base: position 59,332 of record FXXK01000958.1, on the reverse strand, counting down.
TTGAGGCCTGATATACATCAGCGCCAGGCTGATGCAACAGTGCATCAGCCTGGGCATGAATCAGGAATAAAAAATAAAAAAAATAAAAAAATTATTTTTTCAGCCTAGAACCCACCTTATAGACCCAGGCTGATGCACTGTTGCATCAGCCTGGCTGTCATTTATATTTACCGAACCTAATTACATGCTCCGGATTGTCAATGAGCTCTAACTCAAATTGTACTTCCCCTACTTGGAGCAAGGTGGAGGGGAAGTCGTGGAGTCAAGACCAATAGGATGCACATGAAACTTACCGATCATAAAGGTGTTCCAACCATGTAATAAACAATGTGATGCATATAATTATTGCATTTATTCATATAAGTCAAATTTTTAAGAGTATAAGCATGTACAGGTGCACATGCTGTCATGAGTTTCGAGTATATTGCTATGATATATATAGCATAATATTCCATAAACTTCTAATGGGACAGCTTAAGCCACTACCTTGTACTAAGACAAAAACTTCTAATAAAACAGCAATCATTAACAGAAATACTAAGACCAGCACCATTACCAACTACCTTGTACTTTGGTTTCATTAAGGTGAATTTGAGAAATATTTTGTCCAATAAAAAAGACAAAAACTCTAGGTTTCCAATATGGCAAACAATTAGACAATTAATGAGATAATATTATAGTGGTTAAACTAAACTACTGAACTTTAAGCTCCCTGCTCATTTCATTAGTCTCCTGAGAAACAGAAACATGTTGAGCAGTTTCAATCGACACTTCATGAAAAATAGCTTCTTGGTCCATAGACCACATAAGCTGGGAACTTCCATGTTTCCGGTATTCTACTTAGCCTCAGCATTATCGTATTTGCTGAATATGTAAGATACAGGAACCCACATTCTTCTACAAGGTTCACTGGTTTGAATCATTTAGGACATTATTGAAAATAAATTAAAAGAAAAAAGTAGATACATTAATAGAGACTTGAAAGGTTGAACCAATATTGTAAAAAGTAGAGCAAGGACAACATCTCTTCATAAGATTAAAATGATAAAACTTCTAACAAGTACCATAATAATTAGATTGGAATAGTAATCATTTTCCAATTCCACTCCTTCTGGTAGTAAATTCCATCAGTGAATCCATTTTTCTTTTCTAAATCCATACATAACAAACAGTTCATCAAATGAACGCTACCACCACCTCAACCTCACTGCTGAGTAGCCATCAATGACTTGGAAATGGCTAACTGCTTTTCCCAAGGAGATTTTCAATGACAATAACAATGCTGATTATGATAAGTTGAATACATCTAACTAGCTCAAGAACTGCAATAGAACATGAATAATAAGCCACAGGCACAAGGGACCCAGACAGATAGATCGCCACTAGAAACATGAAAGATGATGACTAGTAAGAACTAGAATTGCAAATGGAGTAAAAGGTAAAAATTAGATTACAAGTAGAGGTAATGAAACCCAAATAATCAACTAACTAGTTCAATTGCTGAAAAAAAATATATGTATGTAAGCAAGGAAATCATCTGATCATTTCCATCAAATGAGCTAACCTGCAGAGTTTATTTCTTGTCCGATAGGAACATCTAGGTATGAACCTATAAGGAAGGTGTTATCAGCACTGGTGAGTTTTGCACCAGGTCCATCTCGCTCAAACTTTTCCTCCCAATTAACATTCAATGACTTGTCCTCTGATTTGAGTTTAACAGGTGGCAACCTAGGAAATTCTTCCTTCTGATTCTCAGATACCAGAGGAAAACTCATGCTGCTGATAGTCTTTTGCTCGGAACCCCCTTGTGACTTGCCAAAGTACAAGGCTCTTCCCACCTCATCCACCTGCTCTTTTATTGCTGTCCTAACATCACTCATTTCTGGCTTTTTCCTTCCTTCTTTTTTGTCAGAACCTGTAACAATATCATAGCTAGTTGACACATCCCCCTCGGAGAATGGAAAAACAGTCTTGACAGAGCAATCTTTCCACAAATCAGAAGATGAATTTGTGGGTTCCTCACTTCTTGACCATGGATTATCAGCAACGTTTTCCTTTAAGTATGTGCTACTAGTCTTAATCTGCTGATTAAGTTCTTTGGGCTCACTTGCTTGGGTTTTCTCATACTTGGATTCCACATTAGCTTTACTAGTACTTCCAAGCCATGAAGTTCTCGTTTCTCCAGAAAAAGTTATCTCTTCCCCAGTCTTCACAATGGTTTTACCAGCATCAGGAGCTTCACTCGTACGATACTTTGGTTGCCCTGATATCTGAAGCTCCGAAATGCTATTTGTACTACTACCACCATCATTCTGATAAGCCCCAGCAAGCCCATTACTAGGAATGACTTTCCACGAATACAAATCAAGCACCGTGTCCTCTGAACCTTTCAAGAAACTGAAGCTCTTGTCTCTCGTCCCAACCACCTCATTGCTTTGATTCCGCTCACCAGTAGAAGCAGCATTCTTCCATTTGCTCTCAGACCCATTTCTACCAGTCCCACACTCTATCTCCTTCACAATTAACTCCTTGGAAACCTCACGACTATCCCGAGACACTGACCCTTGATTTTCCACTACCAGCTTGTCCCCATTCACCTCCTCTACCGCATTACCTGAGTCCTTGTCCTTGTCCCCAGTCGTAGGCTTCTGAAGCAAACCATTCAAATTAAGACGATTACTGAGCTCACCGCGCAAAGCTGCCTCGGCTCTACTGAACCGATTTCTTCGCAGAAATTCCAGAATCACATCAACCGAGTTTGATTCTGCCATTTTTAACCACTAAAACCTACAAGTAGGTCTCAGAAAAAAGCATCTACCACAACCTGAGAAAACACACCAATAAAACCTCATTCTAAACAAAATCTAAAAGTTCCATTTTCTTATTACACCATTCTTTGCTAAGAAATTTCTCCGACACCCACACAAAAAAAAATTAAATGAAATAAAATTAAGAATTTTCAAACATATTATTTGCAAAACTTACCTCGCATAAAGCTCAACCAAGTGGCGGCATTTTTGTAGTCCTGTGTCCTGAACAACAACAAAAACCCAACATTCAGAATCCCAAAATTTCCCTTCCACTTTTCCTAAATTTTCCGAACAACCAAACAGGGCAAAAACCGTTCCTTTTTTTTCTCTCTCAAAAACGTAAAAACCGAAGCCCCAGAATAACCTAAAAAGCAGTGCCGGCCCGTCTCTCCGAGCGAGAATCAGGCATTCTCAGCGTGGATCCACAGATTGGGAATTTCAAATCCCGTGGATTCCCATTTCCCTTTCCCTTTCCTTCACCTCCAACCCTAAACCCCAATCCCATCACATATTCGAGCCCTTCCAAAGAGGAATTCCATTTCCACCACAGTTTCAAGGCCAAAAGCACTCTCTTTGAAAAATCAAAAGAAACCAAGATCTAACATTTTGCTTTGTAAGTAAATTTTTTTTTTGAGTGCTTTGGTGAAAGAGTGGGAATGGGTCCAAAAGATGAAAAAGTAACAAAGTGAAAAATCGATGAAAGAGTAGGAGAGGAGCACCTTAGGAAGGTCGTAGTGGCCGGTTGCTGCTGCTTTCTTCTTGTTGTCGTGGTTCTTCTTTCTCTTTTCGTTTTTTCTTTTTCTTTTTTTTTTTTTTTTTTGGTTTCTCTCTCTCTCTCTCTCTCACTTGACTCCTCTGTAGGCTTTAGGGTCCTGGCTCTTTGCTCTCCTGAATTGAAGAGGTGGACCAAGAGGGTTCTTGAATGTTGTCACTGCTTTATTTATTTTACCTTGTTACCCCATTCTTTTTTTCTGTTTTTTTTAATTGAAATTTTTGTTATTAGCTTGTCCTAATTTTACAGAAATTCAAACGATCTAAAAAATAAAGTTATCATACGACTTACCTCAAACAACTTAAGATGTAAGACTCATCTGTCTAAGCCCCACAACATTCTTCTCTTAAACTACTCAAAATTTTATAAAATTCGAGCAACCTAATACCAAAATTCTCATCCCTTATTTTTACCATTGTCACTTTCTTTTGATTTTTTGTTTTTGCTTTTCCCTGTTGCTGTGATGAGCATACACTTGCAGTGAATCCAATGCAAATAATAAATTGTGTAAGGACATGGGTACTGTTTGTGATAATTTTATATGCATTTACAAGTAATCGAGGACAACATTATTGATACATTTTCCAATAGTTTTTGAGTTAGGTGTCCAGGTTGGATTGCTAGGTATGACTATGATGTGGTAAAAATATCATATGCATAATAAGATGTAAATATATTTTGCTTTTATATTAAGGGTAATGAGTGTTAGATTTTTGAGGACATGCAATTTCGCCCCAAAAAAAAATAAAAAAGGAGAACCAACAATACATAAAAAATTTACGTAGTTCAGCAATATGTTTATATCCATAGAAGCGATCGATTATTTTCACTATGGCAGAAAAGAATACATGTACAACTTAGATCTATTGTCTTTAGTTAAAACCCTAAAAATATCAATATTAGTTCCTCATTTAGAATATGAGTCACCATCTCTAACAACATAAATTGAAATGAATAAGAGACAAGATCAACAAAAATAAGAAATATGTAATAATAATAATTTTTATTTCAATCATAAATCCAAATGTAATGTTTTGTATTTTTACTCTTTCAGCTCCTTCTTAATCAAAAAATGTTTTCTATTTCATTCTCAAAACAAGTTTTTAATGAAAAAAANGAAAAGTTCCTTCAAATTAAGTTTGAAGAATTTATTCTAATTCAGTTTATTTAAAATTTTATGAGGTAATTTAATCTATTAAGTTGACATGTGTTCAAAATATATGTGATTCTCATATGTATTTTTTTAAAAATGGATGTGAGAATCACATGTTCTATTAAAACTATATATGAGAATTAAAAATGCAAGTGAAAATTACGTTTTTTTTTTTTTTTTAATGTTTTGTACGAGTATTGATCCAAAAGCAAATTTTTATTATCATATCATTACAGTTGTATAACAGTCGTATATTAATCTGTTAAATAGTATTACTTGTTATAGTAGATTAATATACAATTGTCATATAATTAAGATAGTGTTACAGTGAAAATTATATTTTTTTTTTTACGAGTGTTGATCAAAGATCTAATTTTTATTGTCACGTCATTTCAATTGTATGACAGTCATATAACAATTTATTAAATAGCACTACTCTTAGTTTAATAAATTAAATTAAAGAAAAATTCTTCAATCTAATTTGGATGAAATTTTTATTTTATTTTAAAAAAAAAATCCAAATGTCATCCAATTCTCTTTACCAAAGATGGGGAATTCTCTTACAACTTTGAGAAGGGCATCCAATTTATGACACCATTAGATCTCATGTTGTCCTAAGAGGATTTGTCCTGTAGGGTTGGTCCGGGTGGAATTGGGCTGACAGCCCAATTAAATTTGATTATTAATAGCCAGATCCGCCGCATTTTGGCTGCATTTTTTTTTTTTTTGGACCATTTTGGCTGCATATCAAAAATTGCTTTTTGTATAAATTCTTTCAGAAATCAATCTTTTTTTTCTTTTCTTTTTTTTATGTGATTCGGATTCAAACGAAGACCATAAACATGCACATCTCGATTTCTAAAACATTTACCTTATTATGATGAGAAACATGTTGTGTAGGCAGAGAGAGAACATGATGATGCGTAGTATTAATATGTTGGGGGAGAAAAAGCATCAAAATAATCATTTAATGAGCTCATAATATAATACGATGAAATATTACATAATTCAAAAGTTTAAGTTTATGAATTTGGTTCAACTATTATAAACCACTAACTCTTCATGACACTTGTACAAGTAGGGGTGTACAACCGTAATTAGGGTCTTCAGTTATTTCATTTTAAAAAACTGCAACCGACCTAGCCAATAACCAATTTCAATCCGATTATTGAAATTGGTTAATAACAGGTAATCGGTTTTGATATAACGGATATTTGGACCAATTTTTAATCTATTTTAAACTCACTTTTTAGTTATTTTTATAATTATTTTACACTTTCATAAAATAAAATATTAGAAATGACATAAGAATAATTCATGCAATTAATAGAAAAAAAAAAACATAAAAATAATACATAAAGCTGAATTTACATAGATTTTAAATTATTATTATTATCATATAAAATTAATACTTATGTATATAAAAACCGATTTTCTCGTTACTCGGTTATTAACCGATAACCGCAACCAGCTTAGACAGTTATCAATCGGCTTAAACAGTTATCCGGTTACAGTTATTTTTTATTTTTCAGTTTTTCGGTTATTTCCAGTTAATTGTTTATGAGAGAATGACCGCAACCAAACGCATCAAATCAAGACACTCGTACAAGCAGGAACTTGGCTCATAGGGAAATCTTTTTAGTGAGACCATAATATAACATGTTGAGACACAACTTAACTCAAAATTTAAAACTTTGAATTTAGGCCGAACTATATTATATAAACCTTTCATTTTTCTTACANTCTTAACAATGTGAAATACAAACCTCACAAATACACTCATAATAATATATATAAAGAAAAAGAATGAAATTTGATTTCTAAATTTTAATGCGATTTCAATTTACTGATTTCGTTAATTAGAGCATTCTCATCCGGCTCCCTACTATAGGGATATCCCTATAGTAGAGAGCCAAAATGGATTTTTGACCATTTTATTGCTCACATCCGACTCCCTACTTTGAGAAAAAAAGTAGGGAGCATGAAATGGCTCCCTACTAGTAGAGAGACATTTCACTCCCTACTATTCTTTTTTATAATAAAATATTAGTTTCTCTCTCCTACTTTTTAATTTTTCCAATTTTATTTGTTTTTCATTTTTAGAGAAAGAATTAAATTTTTTTAAAAATATTAATATTTAAATGAAAAAGTCAAAGTGGGTATCTAAAGTAGAGAGCCGGATGTAGATATTTAAAAAAAGTGGCTCTCTAAAGTAAAGAAAACTGATTTTACTCTCTACTTTAAGGATAAAAATAAGGAGCCGGATGAAAATGCTCCCTTAAATTTTCTTTCAATTTCAAATGTATCTTTCTCACCTTATCATCTACTTAATTAATAATATAACACATTACTATCATCTATTTCTCGTTTGAAACGTCAAGTACCAAATGTCACATTTACTTTTTTAAGTAAACAATTAAAAGATAGGGAAAAAAACAAGTGAGAGAAGTGGTTGACCTGAAGACAGTGGCTACCCCTGACAGCTTTTGAAAAGCAATTGATATATTGCCGTTGATGAAAGGCTATTGTGAAATCTTTTTTTTTTTGGAGAAAGCTATTGTGAAATCGTGTTGACAATGTTTTGCACAAAAATCAATTACTAAAGTCTACCAAAAAAAAAACAATTAATAAAGTGTTTCGGGAATAAAACCATTCAAAGTATTCAAAATGTCTAATTTTTTAATACATGGGGCTCATAAAATACTATTTATGTGCCTGAATTGAAATACTATTTATTTCAACCAAGGCTTATGTTTATATTTACCGCGAGTATACATATGGGGGATTTTTTTTTTGGTGCATCACGACCCTCTCTTCTATTATTTTATTTTTATTTTTTCTATTCAATGATTAAAGAAGGAGAAAGGGAGGACCCTCTCCATTTTAAGTGAGAATATAATGATTTATTTATTGGTTCATATTAAATTTAAGATGAGTATTCTTATAAACCATATTTTTATCTTATAATTATCTTACAGTGTTAAGGTTATAGTTTTAACCAACTCTTAAATCAATATTTGTTAAAAAAAAATAATTAAATAATTGGTTAAAACTATCACGTCAACATCGTAGAACAGTTATAAAATAAAAATATGGTCATATCATTTACTTCTTTAAAAGAGTTAATATTTGTATATGTTATCACGTCATGTACATTATTAAATACAATAAAACAAAATCTTAATTATAAAATGAATGTTATCCATTTAACTTAAAATTGAGAGAATCCTATTTAAGGTTTTGTTGGAAAAATGCAATTATGTATGGGTATCTAAATTCAAGTATTACTTACAACAATCCATCTTTCTTTCTTTTTTTTCTTTCTTTTTTTTGTTGGTAATCTTCTATAATCTATTTGATAACAATTATTGAAAAAAAAAACTCTTATAAATCATGAGCTTTAGCTACTATCGGTAGTATAAAGTGCAGATAACCATAACACAACATTATAGATTTACATAGTCATAGAAAAAAGAGAAAACATATTTATGACATCATCATCCGCTTACCTATGTAGAACACTGGTTAAAGAACAAATCTATTCTGAACAGACTAGATTTAAGACACTGGTAGCCAAAAATCACATTAACTTTATTTATCCAGTTGTGAGAGATAGTCTCTCACGCCAATATACTCTTCCCCGACCATAAAGGTTAAAAAACAAAACCGTCATCGATTCAAGGGCCAGAAAAACAAAAAAAAACGAACAATACAAACAACAAAAAATTAAAAAGTAGCAAAAAAGCCCCAAAATACAGAGACACCGACGGTTAAAAATACAGCGTAAGGAGACAAGAAGTTATAATTACATCACATGAGAAAAATGAGAAAAAGAAGAAAAGATAAAACATAAAAGATATCCCTCATCCCTCGACTCGACTGACACTTTATTTCTTTTCCTGCAGCAGCTCACAATAATCCATCTTAAACCATGGGTCACTTGCAGTGTTCCTTTTAAATTATAGACTATTACAACTAATACTCCGATCCGTGATAAATTTACAATATCCACCCCATCATTCAAATGGATGTCAAAATTAGACATATTGATGGGGTGGGAAGTAGAGGACATTGCAAACTAATCTCCATTAGCCTGTACATTTTAAAATTTTAGAATACTCCACTATCCTACTTGTCCCCTAATCTTTTAATTTTTCACAGTTGGTTTTTTTTATATCAATTTTTTTTTTTTTTTAAAAAAAACAGTAAGTTGGATGGTGAAGTAGATACTAAAAGCTCTTTGTTTTTCGTTTTTATTTTTTTGAGGTAAAGTAGATACTAAAAGCTAATATTGAATTAAGGCGTTGATCGCTAAGGAGTTTTTTAATAAACCAATGCTGTATTTTGAAAAATATTCTCAAAATACTTTTTTTTTCTAAATTATTCTCAAATTAATGTTATTTATTCCATATAAGAAATAATAATAATACTATAAACCACACTTTTATTACACTATTATTCTACTACACTGATATGTGACATTGTTAATCAATTCTAGAAGAAAAAAATTTCATGGTAGATTAACAATATCACATCAGCATAGTGAAAAAATAACAATGTTGTATACCATTTTTTATATCACGACTATTACATAATGCTGACGTTGCAGTTACAACCAAATTTATTATTATTTTTTTAACAATAATTAATCTAATAATTGGTTGTGAGTGTCATATTGACATTGTAGAATAGTTGTTGAAAATGTAGGGTTCGTTTGATAATGCTCTTTAGATGGTGCTTTTTACTTTTTAATTGAAAAAAATATTATGATGTGAC
>FXXK01000958.1:21645-48442 GCA_900184695.1 Betula pendula | reverse complement strand
ATTTTTTTTTTTTTTTTTAAGTGAGAATCTGCCAAATTTAATTAATAATAAATCAGAAGCATAAAGCTCTTACAATAGAAGCATAAAACGCAGATTAAACATAGCACAAACGCTATGAAATTACACAGCCATAGACTGGACAAAAGCATCTAACAATTAAATAACTGTCTATGACTACAACCACCACTAACCCAAGAACAACTCCAGAAAAGGAGCAGATCTGCTCAGCAGACTAGATCTAAGGTTAGATCGGGACATGATTAGCCCAAAACGCACTCCGTTATTACTGGCCGTGAGAGTTATACTCCCACACCCGACCTACACTCCTCGACCCTAAAAGGCAGGAGACACACAAGTCCTTGATCCAAGACCCAGGACGACAGACAAAATACAAGAAAATTAAAGAAAACAGAAAAATAAATGCAAAAAAATAAATCCATAAAGCAAAGCTACCGACTGAAGACGGGGTGGAGGGAGATGCCGGCGTGAGGTGGTGGAATTCTTCAAAGTTTACAGATCTAGTTTTGAAAAAACCAGATTTAAAAACTCGAAAGAAGTAGATCTGGGCTGTGAGCAGCAAAAGGAGGTGGAGACCGGCCACCACGTGGTGGAAGGGGAGTCGATAAAGTTGCTTGTGGAGAAATAAGCCTCCAAAGAGGAGGAAAAGCCACCAAAAGAACGGTTGCTGCCTACGAAGAGGCAAGAAGAGAAGGGGAGAGGAGGAAGGGGGGAGGGGTGGAGGAGGGAGCGATTTTCCTCCTCCGCCCAAAACATCGGGAGTAGCTAGGGTTTCTCCGTATGAAGGCTAGAAGAGAGGAAAGGATATTGGTGTTAGTACAGAATTCTATAGCAGAAAAATAAATGCTTATAAGATTCGTTACAAAGTCGTATTCTTTAAGAAGATATTTGGTCTCAACAATTTATGATCAATTGGGGTGCACTAAGTTATGGCAAACACTTATTTAGGATGCATTTTATATTCCTATAGCATTCTCAAATTCTTTTAATAATATCAACGTATTATCCCTCTCCTCTCCTCTCTCTCTCAGAAAACTTAGACGCTCCCGATGTTTTGGGCGGAGGAGAGATATCGCTCCCTCCTCCACCCCTCCCCCCCTTCCTCCTTTTCTCTTCTCTTCTTGCCTCTCATAGGCAGCAACTGCTCTTTTGGTGGCCTTTCCTCCTTTTTGGAGGCTTATCTCTCCACAAGCAACTTTATCGACTCCCCTTTCACCACGTGGTGGCCGGTCTCCACCTCCTCTTGCTGCTCACAGCCCGGATCTACTTTTTTCGAGTTTTTAAATCTGGTTTTTCAAAACTAGATCTGTAAACTTGGAAGAATTCCACCACCTCACGTCGGCACCACCCTCTGCTCCGTCTTCAGTTGGTAGATCTGCTTTGTGGATTTATTTTTTGCATTTATTTTCTGTTTTCTTTAATTTTCTTGTATTTTGTCTGTCGTCGTGGGTCTTGGATCAAGGATGTGTGTGTCTCTTGCCCTTTAGGGTTGAGGAGTGTGTGTCTCCTGCCCTTTAGGGTCGAGGAGTGTAGATTTGGGTGTGAGAGAATAACTCTCACGGCCTGGAATAAAGGAGTGCGTTTCGGGCTAATCATGTCCCGATCTAACCTTAGATCTAGTTTACTGAGCAGATCTGCTCCTTTTCTGGAGTTGTTCTTGGGTTAGTGGTGGTTGTAGTCATAGACAGTTCTTTAATTGTTAGATGTTTTGTCCAGTCTATGGCTAGTGTAATTTCATAGCATTTGTGCTATGTTTAATCTGCGGTTTAAGCTTCTATTGTAAGAGCTTTATGCTCCTGATTTATTATTAATGGAATTTGGCAGATCTCACTCAAAAAAAAAAAAAAAAAACACTTATTTAGGATACACCGGAGCCCATAGAACCTCATAATTTATATTACAACAAGGAGAGAGAGAGATACAAATTTTAAAAGCTGCATAAAGATTTTGAGAGATATGCAAGAAGATAAAATTTAAGTGTTGTTTAAAGCTGGTTTGCAATGGACTATATAATGTCAATTTAGCAATTACAATGTTTGTTCATTAACAAACATGTAATTTCGAAATGCTAATTCAACCGTCATTAAAATTTGATCATTTGATATTAATATACACTTAATCTTGATCGTTAGATTAAATTTATAATTATATAACTGGTAGGTTATAATTGTTAGTAACAATTACTTAAATTCAACTATTAGATCAAACCTAATTCAATCATATAGTTGACTTTATAAATGGTCAATTAAATCGAATCATTGATCTACCTTAGAAGTATTATAAGGTTCATATCAAATCACTAGATCATATAATCATGATCGTCCAAAAATTAACGGCGCACCATTAGCACCTTACAGGCCACTGTCATGCACATTAGTTAGCGTTGTACTAGAATATATATAAGTGCATACACTCAAGTATTAATTTAAAGTAATGACTTGATACGAGTTGTACATTATAAATGTCTTAACCGTTAGATTAAATTTATAATTAAGAGTTATAATTAAATCATAATTGTTAGCAACAATTACTTAAATTCAACTATTAGATCAAACTTAATTCAATCATATAGTTGACTTTATAAACGGTCAATTAAATCGAATCGTTGATCTACCTTAGAAGCATTATGAGGTTCATATCAAATCACCGAATCGAGTGATCATGACTGTAAAAAAGTTAACGGTGCGCCATCAAGGCGCCTTACAGGCCATTGTCATGCACACTGGTTAGCGTTGTACTAGAATATATACGAGTGCATACACTCAAGTATTAATTTAAAGTAATAGCTTGATACGAGTTGTACATTATAAATGTCTCATTTAATTTTTTTTTCTTTTTTTTTTTCATGTGAGACTCTCCTCTTCCAAGACTCTTAAATACTTTCCATTATCAACATGTTCCTAAACCAAAACCATAAACATAGACATACATACATACATAATTATATTAATTCTGAATAGTTTTTAATCATTGATCTTGTAATTTAGTGGCGTTTCTCACTTTTTAGAAAATCAACTATTTTTTTAACATTTTAGCTGATCGAGGAAACACAAAAATGGGATTTATTTTTTTATTATTGTTTGTTGTCACGTCATTAAAAACGACTTAACGTTAATAAAGCTTTTAACCAACTGGTCCTAAAAAGAAAACCCCTTCGCATGAAAGATTGTTTAATTAGGTGGTTGGCACGTTGGCTTAAGGCGAAATTAGCGACGTGATTACTGCAAACTATTGGAATCTTAATTGACCCTGAGATGGCCTCTTAACGTCCACCATAGTTGCTGATGTTTAGATGTTTCGTTTTCATATTGCACCACTCGAAATTTCAACATCAATTAAAAAAAAACACATAAGTCATATTCCTTGCCCTTGAATTTGGTCTACTTTGTGAAAGTTTATTTTAAACCCTAAAATTTTACAACTCAAGATTCTTAATCTAACAATGAATTCTTATTATTATTATTTTTTTTGATTTTTTTTTTTTTATAAAAAATTTAACTTTAAAATATACTTTAGTTGATTTAGCTAAATTGATTGAACACCAAACAATGTTTACCACAACTTCAATGTTCTCTGAGAGTGCCGGAACCGAATGGGGTTAGGGGGGTACGACCTCTTGGAATAAGGTTATTTTCATTTAAAATAAAATTAATAGTATTTATTTTATGGTTAGAATTTGACGTTTGTGTATCTAAGAGTATTAACAATAAATTCTTTAATTTTTTTTTAAAAAAATTTAACTTTAAAAATATACTTTAGTTGATTTTAGCTAGCTATTTTTTTTCAAATCACAAAATATCAAACTCTCTAAATATTATCTACTTTAACTAAATATTATATTTTATTGATTAAACCAATTTTTTAAAGGACATTTTTTGACTCTTTTAAAAAATTTAAATAATATATTTATCATTAACATTGATCAACTAAGGTCATTCTAGGGTTTTGATGGAAATTGGATCGTAGTTTTCGATCAAATGACAGTGCGATGTTTTGTCATGTTTGAGCGAAATGGCGGCATGATCATCGGGGATGTTTGGGAATGGCTTGGGTTTGCACTGTTCACGTTTTTGATTTTTTCAAAAAAAACATTCCCACTTTTTTATATCACATTAACTACTTTTTAACAACTTTTTTCACTTTTCATATCATATCAAATATTTTTTTATTACCATTCAAATAAAATACTCACTAAAAAACAAAAATTTTCATTTTCCAATACAAAAAATTTACAACATTCCCACTACTTTATATCACATCAAAAGTCAACAATCCCCAAACCACAATCCCAACCATTTGCCAAACACCCCCGATAGTTTTGTAATTTGCTTTTCAGGGCTGCAACTCTACTTTAATTTAAGGCTAGCTAATACTGACGAATGGCTTAGACTTCGACAGTTTTATCAGTTTTTCCATAAGAAACACTGGAGAGAGAGAGAGTTTTCTTCAATTTTTCTTCAATTTTCCTACAAATTTCCTTGATTTTTATTGGTTTCGCCATGCTACATCAAAGTTAAAAATTACTTGCAATATGGCTTTGAGATTCAAACCAGCATGTTTTTATTCACATTCTTACAGCTGAAGATTGGAATTCAAGTTCTAACTAAATGAAGTCATTTCCCAATCGTTATTTTCTAATAGTTTTGAAAATAAAAAAAAACACTTTTCTTAAAATCATCAACAAACTAATTCAAAACACACAAAATTTCTGTATTTTATCAAATATTTATTATCAGAGTTGTAAACTGATTTATTCATACAATGAACTTTTTAAAAAAAAACTAGAAAATACAAAGTTTTCAAAAGATAAAATATAAATAAAGATAATTCTGCAATTAGTGCTAATCAATAATATTCTAACGGCTAATACTAAAATTTAATAGGTAACTAAATCCCCTAAAAAGGAAAATATTACAAAATCTGAAATTTTAAAATAAATAAAAAATAAACTAAAGATGGAAAAATAAAATAAACAGTAAAATCCTAACCTGAGATAGAAAATCAATAAATTATTTTTTATGTCAACCAAATACGATTAGCAATTAGTAGTTGATCGTGACAAAAATCTTTCATTCTATATTTTTATTGTCTGAATTTAAACAAAAATCTTTTTAAGCGGTGATTTCCCAATATGTTATTTGTTATTTTTCTTATTTTAAAATTTACTAAAAATATGAGTAAATTCTGTCATACATCAATTTTTATATCACATCAAAACAAATTTTAAAACCAAAACTAATTTTTATTTTCAAAATCATTATTAAACATACACACAAGAAAAAAATTGTGATAACACTTTGTATTTTACAATGAAATAGTATCCTCTGTATTGTAAGTGAAATAGAAAGAATTTATTTTACATTAATATTTTATTTTGTTGTATTTAAAGTTGTATATGGTGCTATTTCATTTTAAAAGTTTAAATTCCGTGATAATATATTCATAATGTAACAAAATATATACAATTAATTATGTAAATTCTAATAACCATAAAATAAATTTCCATTTCTTACAAGTAAAATGAATAAAAAGATATGTTAAAATTATATTTGAAATTGTGATTTCACAGATAAAAAATAAAATTTTAAATAAAATTGTAAGAAATTTTTCGTTATGAAACTGTGTTTTCAAATTGTTAGTCAAATGAATACATTTTAAAAATGCATAATTTTTTTAAAAATAAAATAAAATTTTAAAGGCCAACTAGGATTTATCTAGTTCTTAACTCCATTTAAAATCACAAATTAAAACGGACAATGCCCATTAATTTCATATAATGAATTTCAATTACTACAGAAGAAAAGTCAGATCCGTATGGGAGGGAAGGGTTGTGAATCTACTGATCATCCCAAGGCGTTGACTGCCGAACCACCGGATCTTACACCCCCCACAATTCACAACCATACCAATCACGTGGCTCCACCTCGACAGAGAGAGAAAAATAGAAACCGAAAACGAAATCGAACCGCACCCCAAAACGCACCGTCGCGTCTGATGGCAACAAAAAACAAAAACGGCCCCGTTTAGGTGAGGCATCGCACGTCTCAGTGTGGCACTCCATCTCTTTCAGTGTGAATAAAAAACATTTTAGATCGGACCAGACTGCAACGACCTCCTCGTTTTATTAATTAGCCCCTGCCGTTTCAATCCCAAACAGACTCCAAATTCCAAAGCCCAGATCTCTCTCTCTCTGCGAGTCTCTTCTGGTTTTCTCTGTACGTCAAGGGTTAGGGTTTGGGCGTCGAGGGGTTGGAGAGAGCGTGGGAAAATGGAGAGGACCATGGCGGCGGCGGTGGTGTTCATCGCCTTGGCGGTGCTGCTGGGTGCCGATCAGGTGAGTTCGGATGCATCGGATCACCGGTACAAGGAAAGAGACCCGGTGCCTCTCTATGCCAACAAGGTCGGGCCGTTTCACAATCCCAGGTAAGCATTGTTCTAAGCCCTTTGGAACTCGATCTGCGACATTCTTGGTTTGTTCCAGTTGGATCTGAGCTGATTCTTAGCAGATAGGAAGAATGGAGTTGAAATTTGAGAAAACAACGTGTTTCGGTTTTAATGTTTTAGTAAGTTATGATTTTCGAAGCTTAGGTTTACTATACTGTTTTAGCTCCGAGAAAGTTCTGAGATTTGGGATCGGTTTCTTCTCGTAAACCATAATTTTGTGGGCTAACAAACAGAGTGTAATGTAATTTGTCGCATGTATAGCTGGGAGATATGGGGAATTGTGGGTTTGAGAGTATTGATGTGGAGCATGGATTTGTATTTTTTTTTTAATAATATAAATTTTGGGATGGCTGGTTCAGTGTCTGATTCTTTGAATGTGAGGAGATTTTGTGTTCCAGATGGGCTAATGGCATTTCTTTTATTTTTCTCTCTTTCAGTGAAACGTATCGCTATTTTGATCTCCCGTTCTGTATTCCAGGTTTGCATTAGTTCAATTGGGTATTTTCGTTCCTTAAGCAAATATTTTCAGCATTTCCTAAGGAACTTGTTTAATTAGTTGGATCCGAATTGCAGATGATGTGAAAGAGAAAAAGGAGGCTCTTGGCGAAGTGCTAAATGGCGATCGTTTAGTCAGTGCCCCCTACAAACTTGATTTCCGAAGTGAGAAGGATTCTGAGGTTGTTTGCAAGAAAAAACTCTCAAAAGAAGATGTGGCCCAGTTCCGAGCTGCCGTTGACAAGGACTACTACTTTCAAATGTATTACGATGACTTACCTATTTGGGGTTTCATAGGGAAGGTCGAGAAGGAAAACAAAGACCCAAGCGAGTATAGATATTATCTTTATAGGCATACTCATTTTCTTATCTCTTATAACAAGGACCGGGTGATCGAAATCAATGTTCAAACAGAACAAAATGCCCTTGTGGACCTTACTGAGGATAAAGAAGTTGAGGTGGAATTTTTGTATACTGTGAAATGGAAGGAAACAGACACTACCTTTGAGAAGAGGATGGATAGGTACTCACAGTCTTCTTCGCTTCCTCATCATCTGGAGATCCATTGGTTCTCCATTATAAATTCATGTGTGACGGTGCTTCTTCTAACTGGGTTTCTCGCCACAATTCTCATGCGAGTCCTTAAGAATGATTTTGTCAAGTAAGGATTATTTTATAATACATCTCTTTTTTGGATCTGCCTGTTTACTTCGAGTGTACTAGGGTGTGTATTGTCTTTCTGGACTCATTATTAAGTTACTACTTTTGTTTCTCTATAAAAGATATGCCCATGACGAGGAATCAGCTGAAGACCAGGAAGAGACCGGATGGAAATACATCCATGGAGATGTATTCAGGTATCCCAAGTATAAGTCTCTATTTGCAGCTGCCCTTGGTTCTGGGACCCAACTATTTGCTCTGTAAGTGGTTTTTTCATCCGGCTGTTTAATAGCACAGAAGCTCATTTTAGGAAGTTCCTCATACTGATACACACGTTTTTGTTGTGTAATATTTCACTAATATGGTATTTATGCTTTTCATGCAGTACGGTATTCATTTTTATACTAGCACTTGTTGGTGTCTTTTACCCATACAACCGAGGGGCTCTATTTACTGCACTGGTTGTCATATATGCACTCACATCAGGAATTGCAGGCTATGTTGCAACCTCCTTTTATTCTCAGCTAGAGGGAACAAACTGGGTATGTGCTGATAAATTCATTTTTCAAAGAATTCTGATTTTGAACTGACATCCATTAAATTTGTACTTGTTTCATTAATATGATATTCAATCTTGTTAAAGAGATTAACATCTTAAGAGTCTTCTAGTGAAATCATAATATAACATGTTGGAATGCCATTTAACATAAAAGCTTAACCATTCATACATGTGACATTTTTAATGTGGGACTTAACTTTTCTATAATTATACGTGTATATTTTAAAAATCTTTCACTCGCATGTGAGGATGTCATCACATTAATATACTCTCACTTGAATGGAAGTTTTATCAATCTTATGGACCGTGTTTAAGATTACTTGTGTGGGCCATGTAGACTTTATCTGTCTCATGCATCTTTTGTCCCTTTTCCTACTACAAAAGGGACCCACATCCATGCAATTCCATCATCCCCACTCCAAACCGTGAAAGGCATTACCATCATCCACCAATATGCATATCACTATAAACTTTGATACCAATTGTTAAAGAGATTAACACCTTGGAAGTCTTCTAAGTAGAACACTACTTAACCCAAAAGTTGAAGCCTATGACTTTACATTCACCTATGTTATATTAACCACTCATTCATGCTACATTTTTTCAATGTGGGATTTTTGACCTTTATGTACTTACACGTGTATACTTAACAAATCTTTTGGTATTACAGGTGAGGAATCTATTGTTGACGGGATGCCTCTTTTGTGCACCTTTGTTTCTTATGTTCTGCTTTTTGAACACTGTTGCAATTGCTTATAATGCCACTGCCGCGCTCCCATTTGGCACTATTGTCGTGATAGTTCTTATATGGACACTTGTAACATCACCTTTGCTGGTATTGGGTGGGATTGCTGGGAAGAATAGCAAGGCTGAATTCCAAGCTCCTTGCCGCACCACCAAATATCCCCGAGAGATTCCACCTTTGCCATGGTACCGGGGATCAATTCCGCAGATGGCAATGGCAGGCTTTCTGCCTTTCAGTGCTATATACATCGAACTTTACTACATATTTGCCAGTGTCTGGGGTCACAGGATTTATACCATATACAGCATCTTGTTTATCGTCTTCATAATTCTCCTGATAGTTACTGCTTTCATTACTGTGGCGCTGACATACTTCCAACTTGCTGCTGAGGACCACGAATGGTGGTGGAGGTAAGCACCCTTTCTTATTTACTTGTGTCGATGTTTTACTGACTTAAAGAATCTTGTCAGCTAGTTCTTCAAGTTGTGGATTCCTGTTTTGCTGGATGTTACTATTATCATTTGTACCAATCCTTAGAATTTTGACCTTGTCTTTCTTTCCCCTTGTTCTGCATTTCTTTCTTTTTTTTGGGGGGGGGGAGGGCGGGCGGGTTCAAATGGTATTTCAAATGATGGTGTGACTGTATTCATCTTCTGGATCATATGTAAAGCATTTGGAAGCCTGATGTGAAGTATGGATGTGTACTTTTTGCTTCAAATTTCATGAAATGATACTATGAGAAAATTGAATAATACAACAAGACACTCCAGATGTTGGTATTGGTGTTTTGTGATTATGTAAGACACCTGTCGGGTCAAGTATGGCCAGACACTTGAGTACCTTCTTCTAGGATTGCTTTATTTTCAATAAGATTTATAATGTCCGAAAGATTTAAGTGGTAAATATTATCACTATTTTCTGTGTGGTAAATATTATTACTATTTTCTGTGTATCTAGGGGCGCCATACACCTTAAATTATATTTGGATTACTTTTATATATATATATCAAGTTCTAAAAACTTTTATGGCTAAAATATTTTTGCCGCTGGTTTTTTCCCCATTCAGTAAATGTGGGTAATACGAATGGTGTTGCTTATTTTGTTATCTAGTACTTCGCATTTGGATCTTTCTCATAGACTCCTCTAAACTGCTAATCATTTTTTGACTTATCGTAATCTTTCTTTGAATTGGTCATCTGTTGTTAATTTGTTCCATTACTTATCTATTATTTGACTTGGCCCATTACTCATCTATTATTTGTTCTTCCTGTGTCTATTCATTTGTTACAGATCTTTTGTATGCGGTGGATCGACTGGCATCTTTGTCTATGCCTATTGCCTATATTACTACTACGCACGCTCTGATATGTCCGGATTTATGCAGACGTCATTTTTCTTTGGCTACATGGCTTGCATCTGCTATGGTTTCTTCCTCATGCTTGGAACTGTAGGTTTCCGTGCAGCTTTGCTATTCGTCCGTCACATTTACCGGTCCATCAAGTGTGAGTAGTTTAGTTGATCCTTTTCAGGAGGCATCTGGTTATGTGTTTTTTTTTTTCCCTCACTTTTTCCGTAGGCGTTTTGTAGAGAAGTTATCATTGGGTAGTTTTGTAGTGCCTTGTGTATTCAAAACCAGAAGCAGGGTTCAAGAGCAGATCCTATATAACAACAATATGCTTGAGAAGGGTTCGGGGAAAGAGTTTGTATCATTACTCAAATCAAGACTTCGCAATATATATTCTTTTAATATCTTCTCCCTTCTATTCTAATGATCTCGAGCCAACCTCCAAAAAATGGAAAGTGGCCAAGAGTTCATTTGGCCCTGTGTGCAATTTTTTGTAGGCGAAATGTTCACCGGAAACTTTATCTTGTTTGAGAGTGTGTTTTAAAAAAATTACTGTTTAAAAAGGTGGAAGGATTCATGTTTTCACACTGCAGGCAATAAGGTGCAGTTTAATGGTAATAAAAAAGTATGTGAGAAGAATATATTATTATTAAAAGAATATGTACTTTTTACATGATAAAGGAATATATAGCATTTTTAAAGATGAATCATAGGATTTTTCAACAACCCAATCTATAAGAAATTTTGGACCTAATTAATGACTGCTTAATGAAAATATAAGGATATTATTAATGTGTTATATTCTCTAGCTTTCCTTCCATCTTTCTCTAGTACCAAGGAACGTAAGGATATTTTATGGGAACCCATCCCGCGGGTGTGGGACATGGGGGGCATCACTTCACCTTTGTTGCGGTGGTTGGGGGAACTCCCCCACTCCCGGACCACTTATCAACAAATTATAAAAAAATTATCGGTCTATTATTTTTGTAACCTCAAATAAAAAGTCACTCGCCTTAGAATTCATTTGCACATGTAGTTTTAAAATGTGCGATTTTTAAAAGTTGATTAACTATTTGATAAAATTGCAGTTTAAACTTTAAAATAATAAGTTAGTTTTTAAAAATTTAGTCTCTTACTTTTGATTTAAAAACACTTTTTTATGTTTTTAATTCATAATTTTTTAAAAATTCATTTTCAAATAATATATTTTTACAATTAAAACCACATTTTTAATGCACATGACTGGCCAGAGACCCCAGGATAGCAACATGTACAATACTTCAAGAAAAGCAAAAATATTATAATAGAAATGCAAAATCGAGCTAATGCCCTTTCACTTTTCATTTTAACAAAGATGAAATTGGACCTGTATTTTGTGTGTATATATAGTTATAGGCTTTAGGAAAAATTTGAGATAAATTTATGAGTCAACGCACTATTTTAAATAACACCTTATTTATTTATATTTTTTTCAATTTTAACTAAATAAGTCCTCTGCAAATTTGAAATGGGTAATTCAATTACTTTTATGGCCAAAATTGCACCATCCATTAGTGTCACATCACATCTGTATTTTGCCACATTACATTAGAATAATAATTTTTTTAATAATGTTATTAAGAAGTAATGTTATTTGAAATGGGTCGCGATAAAAGTGGGTATTTTATTTTTATCGATGGGTTGGATCTGTTCCAAAAGAAAATTAACTTATCTAGTGTTTTCATCTTAGTGTGTTCTTGTGTTTAAAGCTGACATGTCGATCTATTATTGGATGCTGCAAAGAAGCCGGGGCTCTTGTTTCAAATTCGCAAAAGACTTATGCAGTTAAAGAAAAAAAAAAGAAAAAAGATAGTAATTTAAAATGGTCATAGATTTACCTGAAATTTTCCCTAGGCTTTACATATACAATACATTGAGTACATGAGTCATATATTCAGGTAGAAATAGGGAGTGTGCTCAGAAAAAAAAAAAAAAAAAAAAAAAGTAGAGTTGGGAGTGTGAGCCATCAATCCCAAATAGGCAAATACAGGGGTGGCTGGCTTCACTGAGAGGAGGCGAATGACTAGTGTAGCAGCAGCTCCGGCACTCCGTTTCTCCTTCGCTTCCCCAATCACAACCTCCACCTCCAAACTATCATACCCAGTAAGCTTCTTTTGCTTCTCACCTCTATTCTTGATTTCATACGTTTGGAATATTGGAAATTTGGAAGTTCTTGTTAAAATAAGCTGAATTGTTGTTAGGCTTATTGCTGAGTTCAGTAATGTACAATCTAAAAAGAAATAAAATTTCATATATTTTCTCAGCGGCCAAATGGGATGTCGATTTTGCAGGGTTTGGGTTCACCTGGGCGCAGAAATGGTCTAAGGTTTGTGGGTTGTGCTTATACTGCTATTTCAAGAAAAGGGCAAGGTGCCTTTTTTGCTCTGTCTTTCATGGTTTTTGTTCCCAGTTTAGAATTTGGTATTCTAAAATTGTGTGGTGAAGTATACAGGTGCATTTGACCCAGAGCTTCGGACAGTTCTTGAGCTTGCCACGGACTCTGAGCTATATGAGCTTGAAAGGATCCTTTTTGGCCCCAGGTAAATCCATTTTTCTTGAATTAAAATTTCTTCATTTTATTCCTCTGAGAGCATCCTCAACAAGCTCTCTATAATGAGAGTTTAGCTAAATTTTAGAGAAAAAGCCCCAAAAACCATATCCAGCAAACTCTCCAAAGTTTCTCTAATTTAGTTCTTGTCAGAATCTCACTCCAAATTTGGTGTGCAAATTTCTTTCGCTATTGGGTTTAATTATAATTTTTTTTTTCTCTTCTCGGTCTTCTCCTTCTCGAGCTCCACCTGCATCTTCTCTTGCATTTCCAGCAATTCTTGCTCAAAAGATTGCTGCTTTTGCTTCGTTGACAAATGGGTTTTTGTCCTTCGGTGCCTTTCTGTTGTTGGATCGATGAAGGAGGGAGGATGTTCTACTTTTGGCCNTATCCAGCAAACTCTCCAAAGTTTCTCTAATTTAGTTCTTGTCAGAATCTCACTCCAAATTTGGTGTGCAAATTTCTTTCGCTATTGGGTTTAATTATAATTTTTTTTCTCTTCTCGGTCTTCTCCTTGTCGAGCTTCACCTGCATCTTCTCTTGCATTTCCAACAATTCTTGCTCAAAAGATTGCTGCTTTTGCTTCGTTGACAAATGGGTTTTTGTCCTTCGGTGCCTTTCTGTTGTTGGATCGATGAAGGAGGGAGGATGTTCTACTTTTGGCCTTCAGTGCATTTCCTGTTGTTGGATCGACAGATGGGTTTTTTGCCTTTGTACGGACTAGGTTAATGGGATCTCAGCCATGGTTGTAGAGAAAAAGAGAGAAAGAGACAGAGGAAGAGAGATATTTAGTTAAGTGGTGGGTCAAAACCCATAGAAAAAACAAAAAATAAAAGACTAATAGTTATATTTAATAATAAAAATAAAAAAAATATTTAGATAGAATAAAGAGAGATTTAGAGAATTTGTTGTGGGGAGTTTTGAAAAGTGATTAGCTATACTAAAAACGGTGAGTTTTTTAGCCAAATTTTAGCTCAAGAATAGAGAGTTCACATAAATGCTCTGAGTACCCACTTTTTGGTTACTGACGAATATGAGGAGGAATATGAAAATATTATTATTATTATTAAATTTTAAATATAATTTCTACTATTCTGATAAATAAAAGGGCATGCTTCAATTGAATCAAAGAGTTTATACTAGTCTAATTTGGGCGCTGATAATTGTTTTCCTGAATCTTGAATAATGGAAACTAAAAGAAATCTTATTTTCTTAGCGAACAAACAGGATTATGTTTTTAGCAATCTGAGATTCCCATGTGATGTTAATACATTTAGTCTCTAATGGTGTTAATATTGTTGATATTTCAGCTACTTCAGCCCTTTGCTAAAGTCGATAACAACCAGAGCTGATGTGGACCATGCCGTGATTCAGGAAGATCTTGAAGAGCGAGAAGATTTTATAGCAGCACTGGAGACACGGTTTTTATTCCTTGCGGCTGATGCCCGCTCTACATTAAGGTAATTGAGTGCAGGTACCTTAAGTTACAGTGACTAGGTCAATATGCAGCTAAGAGTGATATTTTAAAATTCAACGAGTTGGCAGACTTCTTGGAGTCGATAGCAGCTTGCATTGATATGGTCTAAGTTGCACATTAAAACTCAACTTATGTTTGGTCCTGATTATGGACTTTATTTTAAATTTAACTGTATATTGTTCTTGTAAGAGGAGCGATATTTTCAGTATCTGCTTGATTTTATTCCATATGGTGTTCTTGGGTAGGGGTTGGAGACCATCATACAGAAATGTCTTGCTTTCAGTGAGAAAAAAGTTAAACATTCGATGCTCAAGCAAATTGTCAACCGAAGACCTTGAAGTAGAAATTTTTCTTCATCTATTGCAGGATTATTCAAGGTACTTTTCATAATTAATTCTCCAGATTTGACTATATCCTTATTTTAAGTAGAATAGTTATCCTATTTGATATCTCAGTTTTGTTATTCTCAAGGAGGTAGAGATTAAAAAGAACTTAAGAAATGGAACTTGAGCAAGTGGATTTTTGCAATTTGCTTGTGGAGTGACTTGTGATCATATAAACCTATAGAATATTTCCTAAGATCGGTGTAAGTGGATGTTTTGTTATGTATAGATGTGAGCCATTAAACAAATCTGTTCATCAAATTATTGGAGTTGAAGTGATTAGTTTGATTTGGACATGTGGTCTGATTATAGTGAAAATTTAATAGTAGAATGGAGCTTTGAGGCAGGACCAGATAGCTAAGATTAGAGAAGTTGAGCTGAGATTATCTGCTAATATGCAACAGAAACCAATAATTGTATTGGAAAGATAGAAGTTAGTGCTAGCTTAAGATGTTACATGGACAGTGGGAAGTCTGAAGATCTCAGTTTCTTGGAGATTGATTCCTGAAGGAAAAAACCAGAGCAGCTCCTACCTTGATTGTAAATGAACCAAAACCATTAATACTCATGAGCGGTTGTAGATCTTCATCTCTTGTCCCCAAAATGCCAAGGTCTTCCCCTATTTATGGGTTCCTTAGATGAAAAATTGCTTGAGAATATAGGTTTCAGGAGATTCCTTCAAAGTTAGAAGTTTTGGGGTAGAAAGAGGGTATGATAGGCAAAAAGGGTCCTAACATGTGTGCATGGGTGCCATGTGCATGAGTGCAGAAATATAGTGTTTCACTTTTTGTATAGCAGATGGTGCCTTCTAGATGGTAGCCAATGGTATCTGATATTTGATTGTTCAAGTAGTGTAGTGCAATATTAATGGCTCCAGGCCAATGCAAAGTGTTACCCTTTGTGTGCTGATCCTTGTGACGCTGAAACAATGCTATGTATCAATTTTACATTTTGCATTAATCCTGTGCTGAAAGTCATCAGTTAACCTTTCTGTTTTACTTTTGTTTCACTTATATATAATTTCAGTGACAGATCTCTGTTCATTGCTATCTGTTTTGACTTTATAAATTCTTAGAGGATCATTAATTCTTAAAAAAGTAAAAAAGTTTCTAATGAGCTTTGGCTCCAATGGCACCTCACTCTCCATCCTGTTTTTATAGGGGGAGGAACCTCCCCCTTATAGGACAAGATGGAGGATGAGGATGTTGTTTTAAGACCCACCGGATCTGTGGTTAACTTACAATCAAAATTTGAAGCTTTTCATTGCCTTCTTGTAGTGAAGAATTGGGTACTTTCTCTAAGGCATCTAATGATCAAGGCAGTCTAGAACTTGGACTTAGTCAATGGAAGGTGGACACCCTTGCTGCTGTGAAAGAGCTTCGGTCAATGATTTTGAAGGTATGGTTAGTTTTACTACACTGATTTATTTTATGAACAAATCTATCTATTTGTAGTTGATCTCCTTTTCTCCCTGTACTATTGATGTGAAGGGTGGTGGTGTATTTACTTTGGCAAAGATTTACGAATTGGTAAGTAACTGACTTATGTACAGTTGATCTACTTGGGTCTTCTGTTTGAATCTCTGAAGTAGCTTTCCCTTTTTGGTAGTTAGCGAGGAGATTATCTGGGAAGGTCTTCTTAGAAGCTGCCAACTATCAGATTAAAAAGGAATTCATCAAAAAGGTACAAGTTTGACATCATAGTTATGTAGGCGTAAAGGCAACCATAATAAATTCATGTCTGATATTAATGTGCATAGAACCTATATATTGGTTTATTATGGCTTAATTTTCATTACACTTTTTTTTTTTCTAAGTGACGATCCAAGTTCTGCACAATATTTTGTTCTGCTGCAAATATGATTCAATATTCTCTCCCTGAAAGTTATTCATTTGAATGTGAGGAACTTCATGTACTTATTCTACATCCTTCAATTATCTATTTTTATGTTTTTGTTCTTTTTAGCCCTTTGGTCTAAAAGTTAACCCTCGCATGTTTCTGATCCGACTGGGCTTTGTCTGTTTAACCTGTCTATCAGTCTTCTACATGCCTGAAATCTGGAGTGCTAAATTGATGGATACTACTAGATGTTCAAGAAATTTTAGCCAATATAGACGTGAAAATCTGGATAGTGGTCTCTAACAAAAGACGAGAAAATCTAGACATTGGTCCTAACTTGATGCACGTGGTACTTGGGACATTTGCTGGTAATGTTGTTGTATCTAAGAGTCCTATCTTTTCTCTTGTATGCTGGTGGTGTACTTAAGCTTTTATAGGTTTAGGTATTAAAGCAGTATTTTGTAAGTCAACCTGATTGGACAGCTGAATATGCAATTTCTCAACCCGAAATGGGTTGTGATCAGTGTGTTTTGGCTTTTTTTTGGAACATTGGTGCTTTTGGAGAACACCGATTTACTCTTGACCATGAGCCAATTATGGGTCGGGCAGCCCTCCTGTTGACAAGTCAATAATATCTATCCTAGAAAAGGGCCTAGTTAAAGCCGAAGAAGATAATTTAATCTAAATAGAAGGAATTATCGAATACAAAGTGAATACATTTTCAAAAGAGAAGAGGTGGCACCAATTTTAAGGACAAGATAGGTGAAAGTCATTAAGTTTGGCCATCTAACACAGTAACTTGTAAATGCAGCAGAAGAGTGGTTTGATTTAAACTAAACAGGGATTTTGGGAGGCAAGGGGGGACATGGGTAGAGTTGGTAAGAGAACACATGCATGCAAGGATTTTAGGGAGGATATGCCTTTGGATAGACTTGAAGGCCCAAAAAGGATTCATTTAGCGACTCCATGAAGTTATGGTCAAGGCTTTCTTGAGTTGGCTAGAGTAGAGTGTGATTGTAATTTATGAAGGCACATTTTGCTTTTTTATGTTACTTGTTTTAGTTATCTTGGAGATAGTGCTTATAACAATGATGTGAATTGTGTCTTTGGCTTTTCTTCTAGTTAAATGATGTTTTTGGGTGGTTTTAGTAAGTTTTTTTTTTTTTTGCTTTTCTACATATTTGAAAAATAAGATGTAGTTTTATTGACTACTGTTTACTAAATAATATATGCAAATGCAAGACTTCACCTGACATTATTACTTTCTTGGTTTTCAGGGTGGACATTTAGCTGCTATTAATCTTGAGTCTAGAGCAGCCTTGCTTGCAGCTAAACAGGTGAATACTTTCCCCCCCCTCTGGCTGCTAGACAGGTGATTTTATCCTTATGATGATTCAATTTTGCTGTCAGTGCTATGCTCTCATGAAGAAGTATGTTACTGTATGAAGGAATTTTTTGATAGATATGTTATATTTGTGGAGGGGCGTTAATGCAAGAGTTCATATATTGGAATTACATGTATTAATAATATTTGTTTAAGCAAATTATCATGTGAACGTTTACAATGTAATTTTTTTTAGACGTAATATTATGTACTAGAGTTTTATGGTATCTTTTTGAGTGATATAATCTGAACCAATATAAACAAGATTCTGATATTAGGAAAAAACTATCTTGCTATGATATCGAAAGAAAACCATTACAGAAATTAGTTAGATGTCATAATCATGGCAGCTCAATTTGAGAATGCAAACATGGCAGTGACTGCATGTGTTTGTATGTTTTGTAATATATGGGATAGCACGACATTGTTTCAGTTTTTGTGTTTTTCTTTCAGAACTTCTCATCTTCGTAACTGTTGACAGGGCTTTACTGGTGCTGCAGCAAGATATCTGGGTTTTAGAAGCATGACGGCTTTGCTTGGCCCAATGTATTGACTCTTCTGCTCTGCATTTTTTGATGTAATTTACATTTGTTGAAGCTGGTTTTGTTTTTCGTTTCTTTTCACCCCGAAACTTGCTTTCTCAGTTTGATTGTCACTACAATCTAGAATTTTATTCTTTTTAGTTTTATGTCATAAGTATTAGTTCCTTAAGGGACAGTTGCAATGTTGTTACAAGCACCTGGCTCACTTAAGCACAAACTAAAATTATATCTGTTCAAGTACTAAACAGTTTTATCCAAAAGAAAAAATCATGCTACCTCTTTGGGTGAACAGAACAAATGAATGCTCTGTTTTAGGGTTGAAGAGAGCAAAAGAAAAAGAAAAAGAAAAAAATAGATGGGAAGGAGAGAGAGAGATTGAGAACTTGTTCATATTTAAAAAAGAATTGCCCAAAAAGTAGAAAAAAAGCTTCTTAGTGCTTTGGCTTTTTGCACTTGAAATTTTTACCTTCTGGTTTCTTTTACGAATATTGGCATTGTCTATGAAAACTTTGTTTCATTCATATCTTATGCAGGCTTTGGGGCACATTTCTGGCAGATGTTGTCATTCAAATGCTTGGGACTGATTATGCTAGAATCTTGCGAGCAATTTATGCTTTTGCGCAGGTAATGTATTATTATACTTTTCTTTTCTTATGCCCTTTGGCTTGTCACCTTGTGAGATTCTTGTCTCTAATAGCAGACCCATCTGAATGTGGTTATAGATATGATGGTGATTGGCACTGTAATCCCTGGGCTATCAGTTCATTTGGGTGGATCTGTTGTGGTCTCAAGCTTATCATTAAGATCTTTGCACCATAACCATAGATTAATCTGATTGTGATTGGTACTTGGCATATTGGTGTATGATATCAATTTGGCCATCAATCCAATTATGTGGACTTTCATGTTTCTGGATCTATGTTAGTAGATCATCATCACACCTTAGGTGTGGACTTGCAATTACCTAGCTGGTTGGTTTTATAGTTGGTTATCTTAGATAAGCTTATTTTATTGTGAGATTCATCTTTATCTTGTTGATTAGACAAATTTATCTATAGCTTCTTGTTAGATTGATTTATCTTGTGTACTTATAAAAAAAGAAGAAGAGTGATTTATCTTGTGAAGGTTTCTTATATTATAGTTGATATTTTTCTTATTTCTAACTAGGTATTTTCTCTGTTTCTCTTACTAATCAAAAGAAAAAAAAAAAACTATAGTATGTCTCTTGTATACTTCTGTTGTTACTTAAAGTTGTGCCTTTTTTGTAATGTTATTTTGGAATTTAGTAGTTGGTTTTTTGGGCTAGAGCCTATATTGTTCTTTTGCTTTGTTATAAGCTTTCTTTGGTTGGAAGTTGCATTAATTATTCTATGGTATTGGACTCCATAATTGAGTGTCAGCACTTTTCTTTTTTTTTGCTTGGATATATGACTTCTGTCTTGTTATTGTTCGTGTGTCTCTCAGTCCCATACAGTAATTGTAAATATGTGAATTTTTTTTATTATAATTATGTATTTGTATTTTAGTGATATATTGAGAATCTGATATTTAGGGTTTTCTATACTGCACTTTTATAATCGTTTGTCTTGTTGCAGTATCTTTTGTTCTCTGTATTCTATATTGATTACCATGTTGTTTGATACTGAAGAATTTTTTGCATTTTTATAATACTTCAGTGATGGTAGTCTGAGATGGCTTCTGTTTGGTATGAGCTGCTTTGACTTGAACGCATTATCTGAACGGTATTAACTTGGTTGTGGCCTGAACAAATTCACGCATTTTTCTGTATATCCTGAGCTTTTGTGTATATTTTTGTCTTATTAATTTTTTTCTTTTGTTATTTATCTATAAATGTCTGTACTCTTGTCTGTTTTCTGACTATTTTATTGTGAATTATTAGATTTTTTATTTCCGGAACTCGGTAAATTGCAAATTAACTTCGAGTTTTGTACAGTTGATATGATTTTCATTCTTTATTTTTTTTTTTTCATGTTACTCTTTTTTATATTTTCGTAAACTTCCAAGCTTAATGGTTTCGTTCTTCCATAAAGTGATTTTTGATATCGATTCAATAGATTAATATTAACATGAGTGTATCGTAATGTTTTTCTATTCTTTATTCTTTTGTTTTTTTCTTTTCCAAATGATAGGTTATTGTTTTTTTTTTTTTTTTTTTTTTTTTCTTTTTTTTTTATTTTTTTTTTTTCTTTTTTTTTTTTGTTTTTTTTTTTTTTTTTTTTTTTTTTTATTTGTTTTTTTTTTGTTTTTTTTGTTTTTTTTTGGTCTTTTTTTTTTTTTTTTTTTTTTTTTTTTTTTTGTTTTTGTTTTTTTATTTCAAGAAAGTGAAGGTTGAAAGGTGTCAATCTTTACTTCTTTTCTCTCTATATCTTATATATATCCTAATGACGCTATTTTAAGTAATTTGTTTTTTTTTATTTAAAAGTGATTTGACATTGAAAGTAACTTAAAACATGCTACGTCAGCTGGTGTGAAATGAGTGAATAATATCCATTATTCTTGTATTATCAATGGTTACAAGATATATACATGAATATATTCTAAATACAATTGACCCTCCGATCAAAGCTGGTGAGAGACATGTTTATCAAACATCTTGTGTGCAAGACTTTATACCCTATTTTTAATTAAATATTTTAGGTGCTGAGCGTATTTGAAGAGATTGTTAAATATTCATTAATGATAATTATTTTTTTCTACATATTTATTAGAATAAATATTGGTATATTTAACAGTTACTTCATGGTCAACTACGCTAAACTAACACAAATGTAATTCTTAAGTAATTTGTTGATAAATATTAAGTAATATCTCCAAACCGCAAACATAAAAGTTCATAAAATATTTCAACCAACAAATTAAATTACATTTCCTTAAAAATTGTTGGCTCCGTAAGTTAAGATTAAATAAAATGACTAAATTTTGCATAGTACCACTTCAAAATAACGAAGCATTCTTGCCACTGAAATATCCTCGTAGCAAATAAATAGAGTACCAACAATCTCGACCCATCATAGCTATTGACTACACATAATCTATATTAAATTTCCAGAAAAAAAAAAACACATAATCTAAATAAAAACTAAGGTCACGCCTCAGCCGTTTTGAGTATTGGGCTGGCGGCTTTGGGGCTGTGTTTGGGTTGGCGGTCTACTAGTCCATGAACCTAGACCCCTAAGCAAGAATTCGGCGTGCGTAGGGGGCATGCAAAGAAACCCACCTAAGGCAATAAATCTTTGTAATTATGACGTAGCAAATCACTCTCCTAAAGATCGCCGGCCAAAGACCACGTTTATATAAGGTTAGCCAAAGGCAAGGCTCAGGTATATATGCTCTTTTTTTTTTTTTTGAGGGAAAATTGGCGCATCTCATTAAAAGTTTAAAACCGATAGGCTACAAGCGCTCCAAAGAGATAATATCATCAATACAATGGGGAACTACCGTCCCTTGGACCAACTCCTCACTAAGCGTCAGAGCTTCCTTAGCGAGCTTGTGTGCCGCCCCATTCAATTGTCTACGGACATGTAGGACCCGCCAGGTATGCATCCAATTGATGCATACCTGGGGGTCCTACATGTCCGTAGACAATTGAATGGGCGGCACACAAGCTCGCTAAGGAAGCTCTGACGCTTAGTGAGGAGTGGTCCAAGGGACGGTAGTTCCCCATTGTATTGATGATATTATCTCTTTGGAGCGCTTGTAGCCTATCGGTTTTAAACTTTTAATGAGATGCGCCAATTTTCCCTCAAAAAAAAAAAAAAAAGAGCATATATACCTGAGCCTTGCCTTTTGGCTAACTTATATAAACGTGGTCTTTGGCCGGCGATCTTTAGGAGAGTGTTTTGCTACGTCATAATTACAAAGATTTATTGCCTTAGGTGGGTTTCTTTGCATGCCCCCTACGCACGCCGAATTCTTGCTTAGGGGTTTAGGTTCATGGACTAGTAGACGCCAACCCAAACACAGCCCCAAAGCCGCCAGCCCAATACTCAAAACGGCTGAGGCGTGACCTTAGTTTTTATTTAGATTATGTGTTTTTTTTTTCTGGAAATTTAATATAATTATGTGTTAGTCAATAGCTATGATGGGTCCGAGATTGTGGAGTACTCTATTATTTGCTACGAGGATATTTCAGTGGCAAGAATGGCTTCGTTATTTTGAAGTGGTACTATGCAAAAATTTAGTCATTTTATTTATCTTAACTTACGGAGCCAACCAATTTTTAAGGAAATGTAATTTAATTTGTTGGTTGAAAATTTTATGAACTTTTATGTTTGCGGTTTGGAGATATTAAACTTATTAGTTATCAACAAATTTACTTAAGAATTACATTTTGTTAGTTTAGCGTAGTTGACCATGAAGTAACTGTTAAATAACCAATATTTATTCTAATAAATTGTAAAAAAAAATAAATTTATCATTAATGAATATTCTAACAATCTTCTTCAAATACGCTCGGCACCTAAAATATTTAATTAAAATAAGGTATAAAGTCTTGCACACAAGATGTTTTGACTAAACATGTCTCTCACCAGCTTTGATCGGAGTTCAAATTGTATTTAGAATATATTTCATGTATATATCTTGTAACCGTTGATAAGTACAAAGAATAATGCTATTATTCATGTCCATTTCACACCAGCTGACGTAGCATGTTTTTAAGTTATCTTCAATGTCAATCACTTTTAAAACATAAAAAATAAACAAATTTTACTGAAAATATGTCCGTCAGTCGATGTGAAATAAATGTAATAAATAGTAAAATTAGCATTCTCTAATTACAAAAGAATAATATTTGACCCTTTCCCTGTCCTTATTTGAAAAAGAAAAAAAAAAAGTAATAATTGATACGTACACTTTTAACTTATTATTTATTATCACTCTCATCTTCATGGAGGAAGAACATTGTGGAAGTTTTAAGAGTCCATTGATAAGGTAGAAGATGAATCTTCACTTTACAAAATCAGAGTTAATTTGCAATTTACCAAGTGTTCGGTAAAATCCTTAATTCATTAATTGTCAGAAGCAAGCAGAAGGTGCTGCTTATAACAGTATATAGAGAGTCAAAAAAAAGAAAAGAAAAAGTTATGACAATATTCACAAAGCTAGGTTGTCATGCCGTGAATTTGTCGGCCAACACAGTATATACCTTCAAGTTGCTTCAAGTCAAGCAAGCTCAAATTACTAACAGAAGCTCTCAGTCACCATCTGAAGTTTTAAAAGCCAACCAAATCTTCAGTCAGCATCAGATGGTAATCTTATATGTGCGGGTGGGAACACGGATCTCAGCAAAGCAACCAGGATTAGTGGCAGTTAGAACCCTAAATATAACAGGATTCCTCTTTTCCCTCTTTGCTTTTTTTTTTTTCCTAGTTTTTGGTTGGCTGGGCACCGACATACAAGTCAGAAGTCATTTTCTCAGCAACAAAAAAAGAAAAGTGCTGACACTCAATTTTTAGGTCCAATACCATTGACATAGATCTTGCAACTTCCCAACCAAAAAAGCTTATAACAAAAGCCAAGAACATGATAGTCTGCCCAAAAACCAACTACTAAATTCAAAATATCATTAAAAGCAAAAAGCACAACTTAAGTACACAGAAGTATACAAGAGAAATACCTAGTTAGAATAAGAAAAATATCAACTACTAAATAAAAACCTTCACAAGTAAATCCACTCTTCTTCTTTTTTTATAAAGTACACAAGATAAATCATCTAACAAGAAGCTATAGATAAATTTGGTCTAATCAACAAGAAAAGATGAATCTCACAATAAAATAAGCTTATCTAAGAAACCAACTATAAAACCAACCAGCTAGGTAATTGCAAGTCCACACTAAGTGTGATGATGATCTACTAACAATAGATCCAGAAACATGGAGAAGTCCCACATAATTGGATTGATGGCCAGATGATATACCATACACCAATATGCCAAGTACCAATCACAATCAAGATTAATCTATGGTTATGGTGCAAAGGATCTTTTAATGATAAGCTTGGACCCACCAACAGATCCACCCAAATGAACTTGATAGGCCCAGGGATTACCAGTGCCAATCACCCATCATAGTTCTATAACCACATTCATTTTTGATGGGTCTGCTATTAGAGACAAGAATCTCACAAGGTGACAAGCCAAAGGCATAAGGAAAAGAAAGTATAATAATACATACCCTGGCGCAAAAGCATTAGAATTGGCTCGCAAGATTCTGCATAATCAGTCCCAAGCATTGAAGACAATCTGCCAGAAATGTGCCCAAAAGCCTGCATAAGATGATGAATGAAACAAACGTTTTCATAGACAATGAATATTCGTAAAAGAAAGCCAGAAGTAAAAATTTAAGTGCAAAAGCCAAAGCACTAAGGAAGCTTTTTTTTCTACTTTTTTGGGCAATTCTTCTTTTAACATTATGAACAAGTTCTCAATCTCTCTCTCTCCTTCCCATTCTATTTTTTCTTTTTCCTTTTTCTTTTGCTCTCTTCAACCCTAAAAACAGGGCATTCTTTGTTCTGTTCACCCCAAGAAGTAGGGCATGATTTTTTCTTTTGGATAAAACTGGTTTAGTACTTGACAGATATAATTTTAGTTTGTGCTTAAGTGAGGCCAGGTGCTTGTACACAACATTGCAACTGTCCCTTAAGGAACTAATACATATGACATAAAACTAAAAAAATAAAAATTCTAGATTGTACGTGACAATCCAAACTGAGAAAGCAAGTTTCGGGGTGCAACAAGAAACGAAAAACAAACCAGCTTAACAAATGTAAATTACATTCAAAACAATGCAGAGCAGATAGAGTCAATATCATTGGCCAAGCAAAGCCGTCATGCTTCTAAAACCCAGATATCTTGCTGCAGCACCAGTAAAGCCCTGTAACAGTTTACGCAAGATGAGAAGTTCTGAAAGGAAAAACACAAAAACTGAAAACAATGTTGTGCTATCCACATATATTACAAAACATACAAACACATGCAGTCACTTGCCATGTTTGCATTCTCAAATTGAGCTGCCATGATTATGAGCATCTAACTAATTTCTGGTAATGGTTTTCTTTACTTATATCATAGCAAGATAGTTTTTTCCTAATATCAAGAATCTTGTTTTATATTGGTTCAGATTATATCACTCAAAAGATACCATAAAACTCTAGTACATAATATTACGTCTAAAAAAATTACATTGTAAACGTTCACATGATAATTTGCTTAACAAAATTATTCAATGACATGTAATTCCAATATATTGAACTCTTGTTAACGCCCCTCCACTAATATAACATATCTATCAAAAAATTTCCTTCATACGGTAACATACCTTCTTCATGAGAGCATAGCACTGACAGCAAAATTTTGAATCATCATAAGGATAAAAATCACCTGTCTAGCAGCCAGAGGGGGGGGAAAGTATTCCACCTGTTTAGCTGCAAGCAAGCTGCTCTAGCTCAGATAATAGCAGCTAAAATGTCCACCCTGAAAACCAGAAAAGTAAATAATGTCAGGTGAAGTCTCTGCATTTGCATATATTATTTAGTAAACAGTAGTCATAAAACTACATCTTATTTTTCAAATATGTAGAAAAGCTAAAAAAAAAAAAATTACTAAAACCACCCAAAACCATCATTTAACTAGAAGAAAAGCCAAAGACACAATTTCAATCATTTGTTATAAGCACATCTCCAA
The DNA here is from genome assembly GCA_900184695.1 of Betula pendula. NCBI lineage: Eukaryota > Viridiplantae > Streptophyta > Magnoliopsida > Fagales > Betulaceae > Betula > Betula pendula. The sequence goes on along the minus strand of FXXK01000958.1, from coordinate 22,261 downwards.
GATAACTAAACAAGTAACATAAAAAGCAAAATGGCTGCCTTTTTCAAAACTTACAATCACACTCTACTCTCTAGCCAAACTCACAAGAAAGACACCCATGTTGACGCGTAAGAAGCAACTATTTCATGTGTTGGAGGTGGTCAGACTAAATGAACAATGAAGTCTCTTCCCTATGTGACCCTTCACAGTCTATCACAACATATGAGGGATAATCCGCTCCATAAAATGCGGCACTAAAGAAAGGAATCATGTCACTCACTCCAATACTTTGTCCTGGTCCTCCCTTATACCACATACTTCTACCCACCTATGTCCCCCGCGGGTCTCGCCCCCCCAAAATTTTAATCCCGGGGGTCATGGACATATATATAGATACCCAAAACATCTCATCTTATGGACCTAAATGCAAATTTTGACAAGGTGAATGTACTAGACTAGCTTAAGTTTTATGACACAATAGCTTAATGACTTTCACCAGTGATATCTTGTCTACTTTAAAATATTATGTGTGAGAAGAAAAAAGTTGTGACCACCTTAGGGACGTTATCTCTTCTGAATCCTAAGCAGACATAGCACAGGTGGATGACTTATTCACATTCATTCCTCTCTCTCCTTT